>OY856410.1:269136382-269736382 GCA_963693085.1 Alisma plantago-aquatica | reverse complement strand
GTTCAACCCTCAGACCCTAGCATAAGAGTATATAGGATTTAATAGGAAGAAGAATAAATATAATAGCTATAATCTAGTCAGCTCACCCTCTCAAATCTATGTATGGTTAGGAGGGTCCTTTTATGGGGTAGTTGTTATAAGAATGACCCTAAAGGTAAATATGCTTATAGAGACTGATCATACGAGGGATATCAATCATCATAATAGTAGGATGGAGAGACCACCTAAAACATGTAGGTAACCATAACAAATTAAAGTTGTTAATACTCGATCTTACTGTAATTTCCCTAGACCATAACATAATATGATAATTTAACAGATACTTGATAAATGGATAAGAGAAGTTCATGTTAGGTTTCATATATAAGTGTGATGTGGGTGTATTATGCTAGGACTCACTAAATTAACTCTATCCAGTAAAATAGAAACTTATAATTGGTTAGAAATTATAGTTGGTATATTGGGTTATAGCTTGGTGGATTTCTGGAAAGAAATCCTCTATAAAGGGTGGAGTTTTACAACATACCCAACTTTGGGTGCCTTACTCATCCCTCCTCTTTCTTTAGAACCATTTTATCAAAATAAAATAAATCATTGTTCTTGAAAATTATATTATGAGTTGAGACTTAGTTTCAACATGCTTCACAAGTATACACCATATGAAGGGTTTAAATGTAAAATAATCATAATATAAATGAAGTTTGATCCTCTAGAATACTAGTAAGAGTAAAGGATGAAGAAATAAGATAAATATAAGATATGGTGACACATTGATGTCATTAAAGGAAATAAGTACATCAAATGGATAATAAAATTCAAGTAATTAAATATAATAGAAGACACTTTCAAAAGTTAAATTAGAGGCAAAATTGAATTCTTCATGCCCTAATTACCATAAGTACTTACTTTCAAGACTTGTGCGCTTCCTTTATCCTTTTAATTAGTTGAGTGAATATATAAACCATAATATATATAAATGCCTTCCATTAGAACTAAGATATTGCCAATTGCCCTCTTATAACACTTCATGTGTGTTACTCCTCCTCTCTATATCAATGTGATCTCAGCATCTACCTGGATCCCTAGACAACACCCCCTCTTCCCACACATATAGTCCTTCTCTTACGCCTATGTGTGAGATCTGAGTTGCTAGTATAGTATTTCTTAGTGTAATTTCCTAAGAGTTTGCTAAAATCTAGATGGAGAGCAATGTTAGGTAAATACCCATACCTCTACTCCCCATTCCCACCTTTGGCTCCCAATTACACTAAACACTCATATCCTAGAAACCTAGATTAGTCTAATCTAATTTAAATCCCACCTAACCTTGGTCCAATTGAGCCTCGTAAGGCTAGATAGGGTGTGCAAGGGTGTAGTTCCCCTTCCCACACTCTATTGTATCCATGAAAAACCAATTGTCTAGGGTGATTTCATTGCAATGGACTAATTGTTTGTCTTAGAAATCTAGAATGAATGGTTAGGTTTTGCATGAGATGCTCCCCCGAACTAATATCTTAATATCATTCCCCAAACGGACCACTCTTCCCATTACTTGCTTCAAACCCATCTTGCTTTCTTTCTACTTCATTCTTGCTTAATTTCTTAGTTTATTTGCTCCTTTGATTAATTGATTAGTCTTGGTAGTTAATCCATGTTAGGATAGCTAGTGCTTCTTTGTTCTTGTGCAATTTAGATAGTGGTTATTTAGGTCTCTAATTGCTTTAGTGCTTTAATTGTTATTCTAGTTTAGTTGTGTGCTCTTTCTTAAGCAGTTTCCTTCTTAGTTCATAAGATATTCTTTTTTAGGGTTAACTTAGGGTTTTGCTCATCTTTCTTGTTTAGTTCCCTTCTTTACTATCTTGTTTGAGCCATTAGCGTATTCAAACCCAAATCCAAATTTAATCCCCCAAAAGCCTAATCTCGGCTTTAGGAACATAGCCCACACTAACCTAGCTCTAGTGCCCACTCTCTCCTTATGGATATAACTTTATCTTTCCTCTTGTCTATAATATAGCATGACCCCATGCACTGGCAGATGAAGTGTGATTGGTCTAAGTGAGTGCGTTAGGCTAGGTATCGATTATAAATTCGAAAGATCCATGTGTGTCCTAGACTTTAAGATGTGTGGATATAGTCAAGAATTGATTAATTTAGATATGTATACCCCAAGGTTAAGAGAAACACGACAAGCTATATAGAACCGTTTTCAGGAAGTGAGGCACTCAACCTAAATAGTTAGTGTAGCTTAGATTTTCCCACTACCCTAACCATTGATTTTCTTTATTCTTCTTACATGTTTGCTCCTTGTGAAGGTGACAATTGTGCATGTTTGGAAGATGCTCGACTTCCATAGATTTCATTACATTTGATCCCAATATATGTAGAAGGAGACGCCAATAGTGACATAAGTAACACTAAGAGATTGAAATGGGAGACATGGATGATCAACACTGAGAGGGGTATGATGCTCAACCACCACCCAGACACCCTCTCCATGAATGCTTCACTCTGGGGAACTACAATTCCCCCATTGCCACCCTTTTTGACCAAATGTCGGGTCAACAATTTTCCATTCAGCAAGCCCTCCTCACACAGAGACTTAAAACACATACCACCATGTCAATGAATTTTTGAATACGTGCTCCACTTTCTGAACTCCTACAGAAACCATTGATTCCACAAGAAGAACCCTCTTCCCATTTTAAATCTAGGAGAAATCCAAGGAATGGTATATGTCAAAGCGATAGTTGGTTACTTGGATGGCAATGAAGAATGGGTTCTTGAATAAATTAAACCCCATCTCAAAGCTGGCACAAATGATGAGGTACATCACCTCATTCACTCAAAATGAGGATGAGCCATTTCATGAGACATGGGAAAGGATCCAGAAGATTCTGAGAGATTACCCCCATCATGAGGTCCCCATCAGGTAACTTGTGCAATATTTCTACATCGGGCTATCTCAAATTGGTCAAACGGTGGTTGAATCCTCTTTTAGTATAACCTCCATGGCCAATCCCCTGGAAGAGTCATGTCCACTCTTTGGGCACCTGGTTGAGAATTCATGCAACTGGGCTTCAAGCATACCACTGCACTGTCATAGGAAATGGGCTTCTCCTCCTTGTCCTCCTCCAACTCCAGTTAAAGATGAGGTCAACCCCCAAATGATGAAGATCCTTGCTGACATGATGAAGTTGATGAAGAATCAAGTTTGAGGCTCTTCTAGATACTCCACCAACTCTATGGAGGCTATCTATGAAGAATTGCAAGCCTTGCAATCATTTGATAATAGGAACAACTAGGGCCCAATGTCTAACTCCTATACTCTGGAATGGAGGAATCACCCTATTTTTTCTTGGAAGCAACAAGGTGAAGAATGGCAAGGGAAACAAATACAACACCAAGGGCAAAGCTACAACTCAAAATTTGAAGATGAAGTTCTTGGAAGGCTAAGGAGCATTGATGGCGTGAAGAAGGATGTGTCTTCCCATGGGAAAACAATTATCCTCCTAGAGAAAAGGGTAGATCAAATCTCTCTTTCACTTTTCTTCCGTGAGGAGGGAAGACTCCCTTCTCAACCCATGGCCAACTGCAACAATGATGGTGGTTCTATGAGCACTCCTCAAGGTTCCTATCTCCCACCATATGGGTAAGTACTTACTCTCAAACAATACCAAGGACCCTAAAATCCTTGTGCTCCTGCACCTCCGTAACCCCCATTCAACTACAACTACACTCCAACTCCACTGCATTCATACCAACAACCCCCTCCACAATATCACCCCCATCCACAACCACCACAACACCCACAATCCCAATCGTAATTCATTCTCCAAGATCCAAATCCTCTATACCAAAGGCCACCACCACAAGCCCCCTCCTCTTCTACTCATGAGCAAGTGAAGGTTGTGAATGTATTGAGAAGTGGTAGGACTTTAGAGCAGCCAAGGGACACAACAATTGATGGCTTATCCAATGAAGATAGAGTTGATATTGTGATTCAAAATACTGATACCAATATTTAGGGTGATGATATTATAATAGGCAGTCAGGTTGATATTGTGATTCAGGGTAATGATGTCGTGATTCTAATGATATTGCTTGACAATTCTGTTGATGTGAGCCAGTCAGGAGCACAACTCCCTCCCTTTCCTAATGCACTTGAGGAACCGTCCATCGAGAAAAGAAAGAAAAAACATATTGAGGATATCATGGAGACATTCAAACAAGTAAATATCAATATTTTGTTGTTAGATGCCATTAAGAAAACTCCATCTTATGCAAAGTTCTTAAAATACTTGTGCACGTTCAATAGGAGGATGACCAGAAGAACACCAAGACGTGTCAAACTCACCAAACAAGTGAGTTCCATTTTGCAACACACCGCTCCAAGGAAGAGGAAAGATCCTTATGCACCCATAATTCCTTTCTACATTGAAGAACACCATATTGATCAATCTCTTCATGACTTAGGTTCTAGATTGAACCTAATTCCTCATGATGTGTATGTCGAATTGAACTTGGGAAATTGGAATCAACTAATTGCACCTTGCAATTGGATGGCATTTTCATGAAGACACCTCAAGGGTGAATTTATGATGTGTTGGTGAGGATTGATGACGATACCTCTCCATTCTTTCCTACTAATTTGATTGTGCTTGAATGGAAAAGGACTCAAGGAAGGTACATATTATCTTAAGGAGACCCCTTCCTAGCTACAAATGATGCAGTGATTCATGTGAGAACCAACACCATGTATGTGACATTCATGCTCATGAAGATCTGGTTGAACATCTTCAAAGCTTCTACTAAAGTTGGGGTGATTGGTTCTACCAAAGAAGATTGCAATCTTATTGACTACCTTGAGGATATTATGGAAGAATTCCTACCTACATGGATGCAGAATGCCACCTAGGGTAGAGGTCTAAAGCATATTGTGGAGTTTCCTGATGATGATGATGATGAGGAATATGAACTCGCATTAGTGGCTACAAGTGAGGATCTCCCTTCCATTTCTGAAAAAACCTTTCAAGAACTTCATTGAAGAACCTCATGTCCTTGATCACAAATCTCTTCCTGAAGGTCTAAAGTATGCATCTCTAGGTTCCAATGACACTCTCCCAGTGATAATTTCTTCTATTCTCTATAACATCCCTGACCTGGCTTATGGTATAAACCTATATTTTTTCTTAATTAAGTTATTAATAAACTTGTTTTAATCTTTTGAAAAGTAATTAAGACTCTCTCTGAGTTTAATTTTAAAGTTTTAGCTTATTTGCAAACTATTTGGGAATTATATGATAATTAGAGTATAAAGTGCAATTTACCCAAGATGAGGGGTTATATTGAAATATGTCACATTTTGAACATGCTTCAAGTGCTTTATAATCATAAGAGAGAATATGATTCTAAGGGCTGGCTTGTGGAAAGCCTAAGTTCCAAGTTATAACTTGTTTGAATAATGCTTGTGCCTTGTGTACTAGTTTTGGTGCAATTTGTAATTTACCCAAAATGTAGGGTTGATATGCAAATTACCACATCTAAAGTGTGCCTACTATCTCTTGTAATCATCTAGAGGAGAGGTAAAGAAAGAGGCACCATGTTTGAATCATCTTTGACTGGTAGCATTTTTGGTGATGAAAAAGACTAAGAAAAGTTGTGTATTTAAAACCCTAAGTGAGTTGTATTGGGTTGTATCGAGTTGTAGAGCTTATATGGGAGTGCCTATCAGCGAAGGATCCATAGAGAAGGTCCCATATCGTTTTTTCAACTCTTGATAAAAACAATGATGGGTTAATCACCTCAAGGAGGTGATGGATATCAGTTTACAACTTTCCTTAGAAAAAGTGTATCAGTTTGTGAATAAAGTGATGTTGAGTTGAAATATCTTGCTCGACAAGATAACTAATGGCCAAAATCTTATCCCTAGATTATCCTCAAGAGTTTTTCATGTCAAAATAAATATGTGTGCATGGACACGTGTCAACATGCATGAACATGTGGCACCTAGTAGTGTAAAATGATGACATCTCTTATACACTCTCCCGTGAGCCTCAATTATATATACCACTCCTTTCACCTACTAGTGAAACTTTTTTAACCTTATCACCATCTTTCTTTTAGATATAATTCATAGTAGTAAGGAGAAAGGAGGATATTGAGTCATTAAGGTTAAGGTGAATCCATGGTCATCTTCAACCTTGGATAAATCCTGATCTCAGGTTGTGATTCTTTCTTTCTTTTCTTCTTCACCAAGTTCATAATTATGGTGATTCCTTACATGTAGAGGACTTGTGAACGAGTCTTGCATCTATGATAAGTTTATCTTCAACCTTGGGAATGTGAAGATTTGGATCTTGGAGCTTTGAAGTTGTTCTTAAGGCGGGTTATATAACTTGAACTCAATCAAGTTATTATTCACCATCAATCTTGCTATACTTGATGATCTACTTTCAATTTTGAGTTTTCTAGAATAATTGATGAATCTATGAGTCCTAACAGTTGCTTGGACCTGTTGTCCATGAACAATAATAGTAAGAACGAAGGTCTTGAGCTTGAAGATGTTGACCTCATCATGGCACAAACCGATATCAGGTAGAAGCACCTCTAACCCGATATGACAAACCCTAAATTATGAGCAACCCGATATAAGTGATTCAAGTACCCACCTCATGCATGATATAGTAATGCGTTTACACCTCATGGATGATAGAAGTGATACATATACACACCCCATGCATGATATGGTGTCAAGCACACACCTTATGCATGATATGGTGTCAATTCACTACAGGAAAATTGTACAACAACGGTAGAATATAGTTGTCGTAGATGTGGAAAAGTGTGTCGTTATAACTACTAACGACAAGAAAAATAAGTCATCGTATCTTGTCGTTACTGGTCTTGCCGTAAATGAAATTTGCGACAATTAATTTCATTCCATCATTATTAGTAATTACGACGAGTTGAGTATGTTGTCTTTATTGATAATAACGACAAAATAAATTGTTCATCATTGATAGTATTAGAGATCACATTATTCTGTCGCATATACTAATAATGAAAACATAAATTATCAGTCATTAATGGTATTCATGATCAAACAATTCCGCCGCATATACTAACAATGACAAATTTATCAATTTGATGTCTATTGATAATAGAGACGTCTTTTATGGCCATAAATAGCTATAACAGCCAAAAAATATATAATTTTAACGCATTAAACATTCTATGTTAATTATCTTTGTGAAGATGTACTTGACTTTCAAAATTAATACAAATTGGTATAGAAAAAAAATCTTATTTCATTAATAAATAAAGTGAATTATATCATAAGTTCATTACATGGAGAGGACATTTGACATTGCCCTTATCTTAAAAAAGTACATATATCTAAACAACATGGTTCATACATATGTTTTCTTCAACAATATGCAACGTTCACATGTTGTAACATCCATATTTTTCTCTTGGAGATATCTCAGTGCAAGGACGTATATTATTTTTGTATATCATGACAATACTGAGAATTAACATTAAAAAATACAGATCCTAGCATCAACTAAGCTCCCAGCCAATTCACTTTCCACCAAGAGCTACGGAAGTATTCATCGTCATTATACTTGATTTCAAGATCCGGAAGCAATCAGAATGCAGGGACAAGATGTACAATATCACGTTCAACCACATAGTTCATCTTCTTTTGTACAATATCCCTTTTTGTTTCCATTGTTTCCTGTTGGTTTTTATGACTCCAAGAAACTGAGTTGACGATCATTAGCTAGACAAGGATAGAAAGAGTGGTACATCATTTGTGTTGCAATAATTCTCTACAATTTTGTCCTGCAACTTGAAATAAAAAAATCTGAAATTTCATATGATAGTTATAGGATAACATGAAGAATAAAAGTAGTAAATATAAAATAGAATGTGCATCTCCAGTAATACATTCATAATTGCACACTAGCATGACATTACAACAATATAATAAAAGGAAATGTGCAACACCTTATAGTATTTTTAGATATACTGTAACTTCCGCTATATGGCTAACTACTTCCATAGGCTACTTACTACTTAGTGTATAAGCAAAAAAAACTTTTCATTAAGGAAGAATACTTCATCAGCAAATAGATTAACACTAAGCTCATAGCTAGGATGATAGTTAAAACCAAACACTAAAAAGATTGACTTCGTCAGAAATAGAAAGAAAGAGATCTATAGAAGAACTTCAGCCAACAAAGGCCTTCACTTGAGCCAAGTTCAGTCATAGAAACTAAAGAAGAAAGGTGGCAGAAACTCCATAGTCTCAGAAATTCTTGGATCGAGCCTATATTGCCTTCTGTCATCTACACAAAATAGAAACCTCCAACATTTACTAAATCAGCAAAAGAAGAGAGATAGCTTGTTCAAACAATGCTTAAATGGGAAGAAGCCTTCAAGCAGGGACTAGACTTAGACTAAAAACATGTGTATTGAAAATAACAACTCCACGATTATTGAGGACCAGTAGAAATTCAGAAAGTACATGTCTTTGTAAGAACCAAAATAGGCACAATGCTCAAATAAGAAAGAGCAACAAGCTCAAAGAGTGAGTAATATGCGTAACAACAAAATACAACATAGGAATGGACAGTGACAACAAAGACATACAGATTGAGCTATACCCAAAAATCCACAAGATATTTGAAAAGAATCAAAATCAACATATGTGTATGAGATAAAAGAGTTAAAAAACTATGTAGAGCCCCATCTCCATAAAGACCATAAATTACATGGTTGGAAGAATCATAACGAGATGAGCTTTAATGGGAAAACTACAGGACTTCCTGGATAGGAATCTGATTGTAAGACAAAGGTGAGGTTGTAACATAATTTTCATGAATAAGAGTTATCATTACATGTTTAAATTACCTCTACACTCTAACCCAATGTCACCCATTGATGCCATCGATAATTAATAAACTGCAAATAATCACAACATAACATTTTACCTTGGAATATTGACCGTGAGAATGGGGCACTCCCATTTCATAATATATGTCTATTCTCATCATTCATCTTGATCAGATAGACCGCTCTTATATCTTGATGTTAACGAAAATTGAATCTCATGTGTTCAGTATATATTAGGCTTATACCACACCATTCAGATTCAAAACTAGACAATGATGACATAAAGCTAAAAGAATAAAAAGTTGGTTGCATGCATAGGTCAGTTGTGTCTTAATACAGAGACATAAAAGTATAAAAAAGTATGCTTAGTTAGAATAGAAGTAAATACTTGAAGTTCTCTTTCCTAACACCACTATGAGGCTGAATTAGAATCTCTACTTGGAGCAAACTCACCATTCTTACCCTCTCCAACATGTGATTGGTGGTGACTTGTCCAAATGATCTGGATTTCTTGAACTAGAAACAAGGGGTAAGTTCAAGGGGTCTAATATCATGTTGCCACAACTCTGTGGTCATATCTTCACACAATTTTCTTTAACTTTTATTTACATTTGGTATTGGTATTTGGTGACCTGAAATAAAGGAATAGGTGATTGTCAATATGCATTGCAAATACAAATAGGAAATGATATATAGAGCAAGACATATTTTTCCAATTGAATGAAGCATATATTTCTTTCATAAAATAACATGTTCTAACCAATTGTCTTTAATCCTTTATACAGAGACCCATTCAACTAAATGAACAAGTAAAAAGATAGAGAACCCCTTATGTGTATCCACGTATAAGTGAAACAAACTAATCATACATCTTAGTGTGTATTGTCTTACTTTGATGTGACCTTTTGAAAATTCATCTAACTCATGTGCATTGCATTAAAAAATAAGAACAAAAAATTATAGGGCAATGAAGATCAGATTAGTAGACTCAACACCAATCAAAACTTGAGAATTATATCACTAGGATAGGTCATATATGAATATGAAATTCATATCCCTAAAATAGACACATTAGTATGTACGTTCAGAGAACATAGGATGGAGAAGCCACCTACACATGGATCAAAAGTATTAACCTGACATCAATTAGAATTTTGAGCCACAGGAAATCACAAAATTTAGTTCACTATCCAGTTTTCATAAACTAAAAAGTAGAATAAAATCTAACTATATAGTATTGTGTGGAAAAAGGAGTACTATATAACAATCAGGATTATTGCATGGTCTTTCATTGATGACTAACTTTTGTAATTTGTGTCCTCTACTCAAATATAGAATAACAATTGAACGTCCTTGGTATTATACATGATGTTTCTATTCATCTGATTGTTTCAATGCTTCCAGTTCATCTGGTATACCAGAAATAAAAGGATGCCAGTGTTCCCCATAAACCTGATGAAAGAGTTTACCAGTGATCTGGAAAATGTAGAGATGATAAGAATGCTAATAGTAGGCATATGTTCCATAGTTTATGTATTCAAATTCAGACTTGAATCACAATCTTTGAGATATTATGTTCTGACAACATGAATTCAGAGATAGTTTGAAGATTACGGTAAATTCTAAACATCAAAATTTGTGTAATTCGACTAATATATTAGCGAAATCATAGGAATAAAATATAGGAATCCAACTAAAACATTTAAAATTTTCAGTAAGCAGCATTCTACTATGCTTTATAGATATTTCTTATCCTTCCTACGTTCACCATTTCCAAGTCTATAACAATCAGATGCAATATATTAAGCGATTGTGTTGTGAGGTGACTCCCTTCTATCCCATGAGAAAAAGGTTAAGATGAAATCAATATCCTAGCTTCTTATATCTAGATCAAAGGGATGTAATGACCAACATATTTAGTTCCAATTGTATTGGGATATGCATTCGATGCTTGATTGGTAGCTCCAAGCTTGTATTACACTTTGATAGTAGAACTTAGCAATTTGATCACTTATCCTTGTTGATAGTTAATGAAATCTCCTATATAAGGAGATATTTCAAGCTACAAGGGTGTGCGCAAAATAGGAAGGAGGCGCCCAATAGATATTGGCACCATTTGCCTACTACTACAATGAGGGTGATTTCATATGTGGATTTGGAAGCTTGCACGTTGGAGAGCACATCACTCGGATAAGGAATGGAGTAGTTATCTTCCATTTTGGGATCAGTCTTTACTCCCATTTGTGACACAAAGTGCATCACATGCTACATTTAAGCAACAAACATAGTGTGAAGATGAGTAGTTGATTAACAATTTAGTACAAAATATTCTCACCAACCAGTAGATCATTAGAAAATCTTAGAGACACATCAAAACAAGGGGAACATGGATTGTTAGGTCTGTGTCAACCAACTCACCTCAGATTAGCAGTAATAATGTACCTTTAAGAATCTGGGATTTACTGGTTCACGTATATAGTGTTGATGTTGTGGGATTTTCTAGTCTCCTATATTTGTTGGGTCTCTTGATGGTGCCCTAGTCTCTGTCTCCATATCCATCTATGAGGTACACAACTAACCAACATCAGGATCCCTTAATTTCACCCTCAACTACTACTAATTTTCTCTTATCTAAATGGCCTAATAATAAATATTACAGAGAAAAATTGTGGAGTAGTAGAGGGGAAGACATGTTTATTAAGAAATTGCAGTAGAAAGCAGAGTTCAAAAATGCATAATGCAATTAATTTTTTTTAAGAAGACACTAATAGATAGAGATGGAATCCATTACAATATAAACTTTTTGAAGATGCCATGCATTAGATTTCAAAAATGTAAGATCTACATGTGACAAAGTAAACTTATCTGACAGCTTAGAACATCAGCAAGACATTCACCTTATCTGTCAGCTCCAGAGGGTAATCAGCAAGACATTCACCTTGTTAATAACTACTTGCTCTAAAACTAGACCATGATGATATTTGTATGGTCGTGTTTATGTCCTAGGAATGTAGAAATGAAAATTTTAACAAATGTCACTACATGAAGAACTTAGATGAGAGGCTACTCACAAATGGTAAGAGAATTATTAGTCTTGTGTAGATAAAGTCAACCACAGTAGCCGTGGTAGCAGTAGATGTAGTAGGGATACATGATTTTCTCCAAAACGAGACATGGTTAAGAACTTAATATAAACATTGATGTGGCTGGTAGCTTAAAATATGAGCTAGATTCGAGGCATTCATAAAAAATGTGGATACTTACGATCATCATGAATACTTACAATCATTCCATCATGAGCACACATATACAAGTCATAGATTTTGGGGTGAACAACTTTACTATCTACTATAGTTCCTCTAATTAAACAAAAAATTAATGACATGGGCTCACTTTGGGCTTGATTGGGACATGTGACAACACATGATCAAATACATGAGTGAGGAAAACTTGTGCGTGATCATGTTGTTTCTCGAATATGCTAGGACGCTTTTAGTAAAATATGTTAGGAACAATTTAGTGTGATTTTTCTTCGATGAAATTATCATCCTGACTGGCATAAGAAATTGACACCCAAATGCTCAATGGCCTAGCATTAGAGAAAATGGAAGTAGGATGAATACGAGGTGAATTGGTGATGAATTACAACCTCCCAATCATAAACTAGAACTAACCTTGATTATCTAATCCAATTCAATGTTCCAAATCCATCCCTATATTGTAATCATGGTGTTAAAAGAAAACGACCATGCATAGAATATATTGTAGAGCTTTCTCTGTCTTCACAACAAGATAGCTATTATCAGTTTAACTTTATCTGGTCCATGTTGCTCTAAAATTTTGTTTTAAGCTACATTGTTTTGGCAAGGGATCTTATTGATCAATGGGATGCTTAATGTTCTCTCAACCGTCAAAACCAAATTGGTCCCACCAATCTAGATAATACAGTTGAGAAGAAAAAAGTAGAAGATGGAGCAAAAAAACAAATTAGATTGTGAACTTGAAATGATGGTACGGGCAACAATATAATTTAATATCACCTATACATGCATGAATGTGGAAGCAAAACACCTTCCATTGGTTAATTTATATAGTTACTGAGTTATGGATTGCTTATGCAAATAAAGATGCATACAGTAAGTTTTTGGGAATGTTGATTAGTTGTTGGGAGAGATGACACAATTGCCATGGGTGTGGTTAACTCAGAACACCCATATTATAAGGGATCTCACGATCATTTCCTCCTTGAAAATGTGAGAAGGATTTGATGGTTGTTTCTACTATGCACTTGGATATCCAACCTGCCCAAAAGGCATCACGACTTAACCTAGATACCTTTTTGATGTTTGGTCACATACATAATAACTAAATGTCTCAGGAAAACAAATGAGATGCATCTATTAAGTGTAGTGCTAGGATATGAGATGTATTTATTGAATTTAGTGCAAATCAATTATGATATTAAATGAGATGTATAATTGAAAATTATAAAAAGAAATAATTGTCTAGGTGTCGCAGGACAGTCGCCCCAATACCCTTACATATTCTTGTTAAGTTGTGGCCCTAAGATCCTAGCCACATATTATGTACCTAGCATGCGCCTCAAAAACCATGGATACATCTGAACTCCAAGTTGAATCTTGTTACATAATCTGACCTGGAACAAAGTCCAAACAGTGAATGAAGCTGATCCTAAGATTGGGTAGACAAGATACAATCCAATCTCTGAACTTGAGTTTATTTGCAGCATACATTTTCCTTAATTATGCACCCAAAATTACTCGTGACATTGGATTATTAGGTAGCAGAGGCTCCATGACACACAACCATAGTCATAATATACTCTGATTTCTTCAATAAATTACATTTAAAACGCAGATTTTCCCCTAGACGTATTAAACAAATGAATAATTCCCAATTTGAGCATAGTCAAAATGTATTACGTTTTATTCTCGTATTATTCACGATTGAAGTTTTCTTCCCATTTTATACCTTTTTCATGTACTTTCTCAGTTTATACTATTGAAGACTAACTTAATTTAAGTGTGTATATATGTGTGTTGTGACCGTGTATATGTAAATACACACACATATATGTGTATGTATCATGTATGCATGTATGTGTGTTATATGTATGCAATAGATGTATAGATATGTACTTATATATTGTGCACGAGATGTATACATATTTATGTGTTTGTGCTGCTATATATATATATATATATATATATGAATCCTCTAATCTTTTGCCGACTTTTTCCCGAATCATTGACCGTATTTTTACCCTACGGTGACCTCTTTTTACCCAAATTTCTAGCATAATTCCCTAATCCCAAATTTTTCAGCTCGACCGAACGTATCCCAAATACAAAATTTGTGACTATGCACACAACACAGAGAAGGTTGTACAAAAGCAGACACTATCATATGTCTTCCTTTGGCTAAACATACATTGGAGGTTGGATTCCATTTTCATATGACCGCCTATGGCAGTGGAGGTTTAATTTTGCTTCCCATAATTTCTTCTTTGTAATTTTATTGGCATTTTATCAAGGGAAGAGGGCCACAATATAGTCCTATAGTTGGAAAGGAGGGACAAATACAACCTAGTCAACATCCCAATAGGTAGAAGTAAGGTACTAGATTCAATCATCTATAGCAAGGGATCCTCCGGTGAAATAGGAAAGGAACAACTGAATAGAGGAGGGTGAAAAAGATGAATTCCAAAGTGGAGGCAATGTATTAAAATATGTGAGGTGTATTGAGGTGCTTTTGTCTTAACAAGGCGAGGCATAAGTCTCAAATTGTACCAGACCGCCTCATATAATATATACTGACAATATCATTTCCATGTGTGAGGCATGTGTGTGTGGCATGCAACATGTGAATTTCTCTATGTTTCTCCTACTCAGTTATTTTATGTTTCATATGTTGCATACATCATTCTTTTTCTTTTTTACATTTCCTTTCCCTCCATCTATTGCATTCATAGTTACTTCTTCTATTATTTATGTTTTTCTTCCCTCCAACTGATGTTTGCATTAACCATAGTTTTGTTTGTTTTTTGTTTAAGTTTTCTTCATGTTGTGTAGATTTCTTGCTCCCCTATGTGTCTTTTTGTTATCTATTCATATCCTTAATTACCTCAATACCTACTATTCAATATTTTTCATATCTTTGTATCTTGGATATATTTTTAGTATATCAAATTTATATATGACTTCATTACTGACATCACCAGTCCAACTAGTTAACCGAGAACTAGTAGCCACACTCATTCGATGAACGGTACGGTCTTGATACGATTGAGTAGAAGGCAAGAGGTGATGGAAAATAGAGGTGACCTAAAAATGGGGGAATGCTTTAACAAGGATGAATCCATTGCAAAAGAAGAGGTCACAATCACTCTTGGCTTCAACAAGAGCGTCCCTTCCAAGGTGGTCAAGGCTTGAGCGAGGACATGTCTCACACAACAACAATGACACGAATGATATGTCCCAGCAACCAACCAACATATTATTGTGGTCAATGGAGCTAGGGATCCTTCTAATATTGATGGGATGAGGGTGGAAATGAGGTCTCACTTGGGGCACAACTAGGAATCCAAAACAAGGTTTGTTGTTGATGGAAAAAATTAAGGATTGAACATGTACTATGGCCAAATAGATAGAGGATGGAGTAGAGTCAGGTTGTTTACAGATAGAAAACTTTTGGGATGACAAGGAGTGTGGATTTTTCATGGTAAAGTGTATATTCTACTATGAAACAATAGTAATGTTGTTTTCTTAGAAGGATGCAAACAAGTGAAGAATTTCAACCATAGAAAAATTATAATAGTAGAGACAAACAAATAAGATCATGCCAATGAACTTTACTAACAACTAGAAACTTTTTGTTTCAGTGTATCTATTACAACTGAAAGTTTCAATTGTAATAACTTTTTATGTTAATATCTAGATTTTGTCTTAATGACAAAAATATTATCTCAATTACATAAAAAGTTTTATCCATGTTGGTTTACTATACTAATAATAGAAAAGGTGGCAAGTTGTAGTGAATCTTTTACACCAAGAATAAAAAGTCTTTATTGTTTGATGTTAGAATCTAATTTTATAGTATCAAGAACTAGTCAAGGAAGAAGTTTCCATTAACACGGTGGCTTCAATTAATGTATTGCCATAGTACTAGCTCTCAAATTGTAGTCCCCCCAAGGGTTTGGTCATCATATAGTCAACGAAGAGGTTGCAATTTACCTCAAGTAGGCAAGGCTTTTGTATTTTAATATACCAAATCATTTGAGTACAGTCACCACATTGGGGGACATATCAGTCATCTATACCATGCTGAAAAAATGTGAATGTCAAGTCTTTTTTTTTGTCAGTCAAAAAGCGTGTTACTATAATCTAAAACTTTGGGCACTGAGTACCCCCTTACATGAACTGGAGCTAAAGAGCTCGACCAAGGATCATATACCCCACGCAGGGGGTATAACACTAGACCTAAAGATAACAGGAACCGAGAAGAGCATAAACTAACAAGGCTAAAACCAGACATTCCTACCAGGAGGGTGAATAATTACAACCTGCAGATACATGCAATAAGCCCACCCACAAAAAGTAAGTACAGATTGCAGCATAGCAACCACCAGGAAGCCCTGCCAGGAACAACATCACTAGCTTTAGATCTTCTCATATCTCCACCAGATCCATCACGATCTATCAACAGAGAACTGCAAGGCAGAGATGTTCGAAACAACCTTTCCTTCTTGGCACGGTGCCAGCTGTCTAATAGAAGCACCCACAATGTGTGGTCCTATGCCAACAAATGGGGTTCAAACTTGCATCCGAACCTGGCACCAATCAGTTGATGTCCTGCAATAGAAACAGCAGCCAACTTCATATGAAGAGGCTTTTCGACAAACACCTCAGGGGTGTTCCAAACACAGCAAACAAGGGGAACACGGGAAGTGACCCCAGCAGCACTTTGATGTTGTCTTGATCAGGAGCAAACCCAACAGAAACCCACATCTGTAGAGCACAGCTCCAAGGATCAGTTTAGTTCCAGGGAACAACCAGCCACGCCTGAGCGTAGCTACTGGGAGCAGCCAGCCGTAGAAGGCCACTGCACCAGCGAAGCATAGAGCTCTTGACGAGCACCTTGAGGGCAAACAGAATCCCTGAGACAGAATCCTCCCAAGGAAGAACAACAACTCTGGGAAACGAGAAAGCCCCAGAACACCTAGAAGGTGCTCCATATCATAGTCGCAGGGAGCAGCCAGCCTCCTCGAACACCTAGAGAGCATCTGAGTTCTAGTTCCAGAGAAGCACGCACAACGTGGGAGAGAATCTGCCCACCATCGCCACACCACCCACGAACAGCAATCGGCAGTGCAGGAAAACGGACACCCCAACCAGCACCACCCTGAGCCGGAGCAGAGGGCAAGGAGACAGCACCCCAAACGCAAGCGGCGCCTCCATCTGCCAGGCCTCCACCCGAGGCAGAGCTTCGGGGGAAAGACTGGACACGTTTGTTTTGAAAACCGGCTCGCGTGAAGGAAAAGCCCAGAGCATAACCCTGCCGAGCAGCAACTAGGGAGACAAAATCTAACCCAGAGGCGAAGCAGTGCGAGCCCAATCGGAGCGAAACGAACACCCCGAGAAACTAACTCAGGTAGCCATCCACTGAGAACGAGGTCAACACCTCAATCCATCCACCGTTCGAGGTCCACTATCCATCCGCCGCGACACAGAAATCGCCACCGGAGCATAGTCACCTGGAAGGCTATCAGGCGAGCTAGGGCGAGCCCTAGACGCCCCACCCGCCGTCGAAGCCACCGAGGAAGAACCGAGTTGTTGTCGAAGGGGCTTTATCAACCTGGTAGGACCAGGTCATACTCGAGAGATGAGGAGGAAGTGCGCAAGATAAGGAGGTCGGCGCAGAGCAATCGGTGAGTGGGAACACTCTCTCCATCTGCCACTCATGGACAAGCTGGAAGTCGACGGAGTCGACAACGTGAACCTCAAACCTCGCCACGCTCCACGCGACGCTCTGCCATCCAAACCGACACCGGCGAGAAGAACCCCCCATGAACCAGGTAACCCGCATCTCTCTATAGGAAATCAAACCACCTCTCAGAGGAACACAACCGAGGACGATGGAAGGCCAGGGGGAGGAAAGCGCCAAGGGCACTCCCTCCCCCCAGCGGCGGCCACCGGTAGGAAACTAGAGAGAAGTGGAAAGAACTTAAACTGTACAAAGATGTGATAGGCTACCCCATCGATCGTGAATGTAATATATCTGAAACATTTCTCATCATCTTTGGCAGACAGTGAATGTCAAGTCTTGGAGGTTAAGGTATTCATATAAGTAAAGTTGTGAAGGAAAAATAAAGTTCAACAAACTTATTCTGAGTTAAAACATTCAAGAAAGAAGACGTGCTTTCTCTCTTTCTCTAGACATGACTCTCTTCCATCTCTAGAGTGCTAGCCGTACAATGCCGGCGGCTGGCGGGGGCGGGACGGGCTCCTCCATTATGCCCTCCACACCCAGAGATGAATGCTTGCCATGGTCTGACCCCAGGGTGGATGTGATGGTGGGAAGGTCTTGGGTGTCCATGGTATCTACAAATCTAGTGGTCAAGAAGAGCCTGAAACCTATGGTGGTGGAGGGCGATCCGAAAGATTCAGATTTTAGGGCGGAGGATAATCAACCCTAAATGAAGATCTCGGGGCCGGTCGTTGAGGCTATGGAGGAATTTCATAAGAACTCAATGATCGTCTAGATTTTGGGAAGAAAATGCATCTGCGAGCAGCTGCTGGGCTGGATGCTGAGATCGTGGAAACCCAAAGGCAAACTACAGTGTGTCCCGCTCCTAGGTGGGCTGTTCCTTGCAAAGTTCCAGCTGGAGGAAGACATGAGAGTGACTCTGGAAAGGGGCTCGTGGTTCTTTGACCACAAGCTCGTTTTGATGAGGAAATGGACTCCAGAAGCTAATATCAGAAGAGTGATGATGATGGCATTGGGCAATAGTGGTCGAGTAGAGCGATCACTATCATCGCCAACGCCATTGGCACCCCAAAGGTGGTTGACTTATGGGGCTATGGGAGGTTTGAGGGGGTGGCACATATATGCGTAGAGTTGGTTGCGGATAGGGCGACACCCCCGGTGGTGATGCTGGAGATGCCAAACAGGAAAGAGATTGAGGTCAGAGTCATATATGACGCATTGCTTGAGAAATGCAGTGCTTACAAGGTGTTCGGCCATGAGTCAGGCTGTTGTCCTGGGAGCGGGCTGCTACGACGGACATCCCGACTCTGCTGATCACTGAAAGGAGCACGAGAGCAAGGTCAAGGAACTCGAACACAAGGAGGAAGTTACGGAGAGTTTCCAGGTTGATATCGATAGCGGCGGACAAAGGAGATCTGAAGGTGAATGAGGAATAGAATAATTAGGAGATGGTAGGGGAGGCTGGTGCTAACATGCCAAAGAAAAAGGAGAAGGGAGACAAGAAGGAGTTGGAAGGGCCCCGTGGAGACAGGGTTGCGGATAAGGCTACGACATCTGATGTTGTGGAGATTGAGGTAGCGGATAGTGCTATTGGGAGGCAAGGCGATGATGAGGTCGCCAATAGGATAAGAGCCATCTCACCGAGGGCTAACCAGTTCTCGATGCTGGAGAATCTAGACGCAGATGAGTTGCTCGACAGATTGATAGGTATAGGGAGGACGTAAGGTGACAGAGTGCAGGTGACCAACATATGGGGAAGAAGAGAATCATCTAGGATGAACTCCTCCAGAAGGGGGGTCAAAAAGGAACTTAGGATGTCCATCCTCACATGGAATGTGAGGGGGGCATCCCACCCTAGGAAGCATAGGAGGGTCAGGAAAGTGATTGAAAAATGTCAACTTCTCTGGTGTTCATCCTTGAGACCAGGGTTAAGAGATTCATGGCAGAGAAGATGAGCAGTATTTTTCCCAACAGTGGGGTGTGGAGTCTAAGTTGGGACAGTGTGATGGTGGTCGTATTGTAGTGGGTTGGGGTAGGGATGTATGGGATGTTCAGATAATCCATGCCATTGATCAAATGGTAGTCACGAGTTGTATTAATGTTGGGGGATTCCACTGTGTTATCACAGGGGTGTATGGTCACAATGATGAAGGTAGAAGAAGACATTGTTGGGAAGACATTATCAGCTCCACCCAACAACAGGTGCCTCACTTGATAATCGAGGACTTCAACAATGTGAGGAGGGATGGAGAGAAAGTGGGAGGCAAGCCGATACCTGATGCGATATTGGGCAGATTTAATGAGATGGTGGATGCTGCGAGCCTGATCGAGTTGAATATGGTAGGAGGCATGATCACATGGCATAATAAGAGATCACCGGAGCACAGAATCTCGAGCAACCTGAACAGAGGGCTGGTTAACGCGACCTGGCTTGACGCTTTCCCGGAGGCGAGGATCATCATGGGGGGTCACCCCAACAGTGACCACGCATGGCTGAGTATGCCCTTAGATAATACCCAGATGAGGAATATACCATTTAGATTCTTGAACTATTGGGTGGAGTGGCCAAGATTCAAGGACGTGGTGAAGAAGGCATGGGCAGGCACAATGATGGGTAATACACTCTTTAGGGTGGCTAAGAAGGTGAGAAGGACTAAAGTGGCACTGAAGGAGTGGGCGACCGAGAGTTCCAACCTAGCTATGCTGGTCCGGAAGGCAAAAGAGGAATACCAAAAGAGTGTTGAAAATCTCAAATGTAACCCGGATAACCCCGAGATGATGAGATGTGAAGAGGGAAAGTGAAGAGACTAATACAACTCAAGAAAGCAGAGGAGATGTATCATTGGCAGTGGAGTAGATTGCAGTGGATCAACGACGGTGACAGGAACACCAAAATATACCACAATGCGACTAAGAAGAACCATATGAGGGAGTGCATACACGGCTTGATAAAAGAAGATGGCACTAAGGTTAGGGGCACTACCGAGGTGGCTGAGGAGGTTGTTCGCTTCTTTAAGAACCTATATAATAAGCAAACTAGCAGCGTGAATAGGGAGATGTCGGGAAGGAAGTTAACTGCATATATGAATAAAGAGTTGTGTGGGCCGGTTATAGATAAAGAAATTAGGGAGGTTGTGTTCAGCATTGGGGCGGCTAAAGCGTCGGGGCCTGATGGCTTCAATGCCAAGTTCTTCCATGCTTGCTGGGATGTCATAAGTGAGGATGTGGCATGTGTGGTGAGGTGGTTTATGGTGGGGGGATCCATGGTAAAGAAGGTGAATCATGCTTTCATACGCCTCATCCCAAAGAATAGCTTACCGGCGTCGATGGTCGATTACCGGCCAATTGCGTGTTGCTTTGTCCTTTATAAGGTGTTGTCCAACCTTCTTACGGGGAGATTAAATAAGGTTCTGCCCAACATCATTTCACTGGAACAACTTGCCTTTATACAGGGAAGAGTGATGGCGAATGGCATTATGCTGGAAAAGGAATTCCTTGCTGATTTCAATTGCAATAATACAACAAAGAAAGCATGCATTAAAGTGGACATCACAAAGACCTATGACCATGTGGACTGGACTACCATGTAGGGAACCATGGAGGCTTTGGGGTTCTCAAGAAGGTGGATTGATCTGATGAGGCAGTGCGTGGAAACCATGTCCTTCTCGGTTCTGGTGAATGGGATCCCTCATGGTTTATTTGCGGCATCTAATGTGCTAAGGCAAGGGGATCCCCTCTCCCACTTACTTTTTGTGATTGTCATGGAGAACCTCTCATTCATTATCCAATAGGAAAAGGAGAAGGGGAGAGTGAAGGTGTTCAAGGTGGGGGGTGTCCCAGTATGGACTCACATCCTCTTCACGGATGATGTGATGATGTTCACTACTGGACATGCTAAGTATCTCAATAGGGTGAAGAAAATCCTGATCAGTTTTAGTAAACTGACGGGCCTGTACATCAATGAAATTAAGTCCAAAATATTCGTCTCTCACTCCTGTGATGCAAGAAGGGGCCGACTGAGAAGAGCGGCGGGGATCAATATGGGCGAGTTTTCGATGAAATACCTGGGCATCCCCATCTCCAGTGGCAGGTGCAGTGGGAAGGATTACATTTCTGTTATTGATGATTTGAGGGTAACTGTCGACAAGTGGGCAAGAAAAAACATTTCGATGGTGGGATGGCTAGTGCTGATTAAATCGGTCCTCATAGCGAAGGTCAATTTTTGGACAAGGATGGTTGAACTCCCCACCTTCATCATTGATAAGGCCAGGAGCATTATGAGCGGGTTTATGTGGGGTGGTAAGGGAAGAGGTGTCGCCTGGGATACAATTGCTAAACCAAAGGAGCATGGAGGGTTGGGGATCAAGGATGTCCAACGGTTGGCAGACAACGCTACGGGTGGCAGGATTAGGAGGTTCTTAACCCACCCGGAATTGTTGTGGACAGTCTGGATGAGAAGGCGATATGGGACCAGTTTGGAGGTGTTACCTGCTCGAGGATGTATGACGGTGTAGAGAAGAATGGTGGCCCTATGGGAATCTGTTAAATCGGACTTTGTACAGGTCAATGATATCAACTAGACATGCCTGGTAAAGAGTGTGGGCGAACAACGGTGGTTTGGCCCTCCGATCCCTTGGGCTGGTGTGGTGTGGAACAGAGTGCATACACCAAAATGGAGTTGCAACTTGTATAGGTATATCCTAAGATGGCTCCCCACTGCGGATAGAATAGCAGGTTGGGGTTTGGGGGCTGATACGACCTGTAAGCTATGCAAGACTAAAGGTGAATCTCATGATCATCTGTTCTTCAAGTGTATATATATGAAAAACCTCTGGATCCGGATGGTCCTAAAGCGCTGGTGGGGAGGAACACCTCCATGTAACCTTATGGGGGTTGTCGATTGGATATGAACTAGGATGGCTAAGGATCCTTTTTTGGGATGTTTTGTGGGCTTGGGCCTTGTGGCCCTCTCTTTCCTGGTTTGGCAGGAAAGAAATTCGAGAATACATGGTGGTAGGGAGATGGACAAATACAATTGTTTTGATGTCCTTACTAATAGACTCCTACTTGTTTGCAAGGCTAAACATATGCTTTATGAATGTTTAGAACTACGGGTTAGAAGACAGTGGGGCTTTTGTAGTTAATGACCCCTGTATAGTATAGGCAATGTATCAGAAAGTGGGAAGCGGGAGGCGTGCAGACAACACCCTGTAACCGATTAAGCGGTAGGCGGGCAATTAAGCGGGCGATTTTTGAAAAAGTGGGTGTCTAACTTTTATATATTTTTATACAAAATTACATGTGTATATAAAAAATATATTTATAAGGAACTTCTATACTTATCTAATCAGAAAATCAGTAATTAACTAAGTATTCATCAATACTTACTATTCATCGATATCTCTAATCACTAAAATCAGCAAGCAGATCAGTAATTGTAAATAACAAACTATGAATTGTTGAATTAAAGTAATCACTAAAGTAATACTAACCAGTAGTACCAATCATTAATCACTGAAAGCAGCAAGGAAATCAGTAAAACTAATCATGCATTACTAGTACAATAGAGCAATAGGATATTTACTTAGATGCATTACAGAAGTACCCAATTATTACAGCTTACACACAAAGTATGCATTCTAAATTAGGACTAGCTATATCATAGAACATTTAATGTATACAAGTCTCATATATTATAGTCAACACTACTTGGACTATGTAATTAATTAATGTTAGATGCTTACACACAAAGTATAGGACTAGCTATATCATAGAACATTTAATATATACAAGTTTCATATATTATAGTCAATACTACTTGGACTATGTAATTAATTAATATTAGGTGCTTACATTAGGATTTTTAAACAAAAGCGGAAAAAAGCGGGCAAAAAGCAGGAAAAAAGCGGGCAAAAAGTGGGTGAGGCGGGCGAAAAGCAGGCGATTATGTTCAAAACGATTAAGCAGGTGCTTAGGGGCTAAATTAGGCGGATGAGGGTCATGGACTCTTAAGCGGCCCGCCTAACCATTTTTTAATTCACTGAGTATAGGGCTCCTATACTTCTTTTGATGATAGTAATATTTTACCTTATCCAAAAAAAAGGTTCAACAATTACATAAATGAAATTAATTATACATTTAATTAGTGAGTCCACATATATTCAGAGATAAAGGATAGTATGTATGGAACTAAGCATAGTTACCGTGATTAGATTATACTTTGCAGCAAAATTGTACACCACGAGATAGTCTATAAATAAACAGTCCAAAAAACAATAGGTTTGATCCTTATAGATATTCCCCTTGACATGTTGTCCTGTTTTAACTCATTGAAAGCCTCAACAAAGTATTATTTGTCATATTAAACAACCTAAATTATCTACTAAGCTGATACTAAATTCTCGTGCATCGAGTGTACATTGTTGTTGTATGCAAGATGAATAAAATCTAATAATTTAACTTATTTGTCCAGCGAGTTAGTACCCAAAAGACACAACTCACGTGGCTACAATCTTACAATTAATAAAGTTAGATTATTGTTAATCACTATATGTGGAGAAGAGTCGATCTTGAGGATTAAGATTATTCATTTGTGGGGCCCTTTAACAATATAAAAATAATAAGTTTCACACCACCCATGAAATCATCAGTACAGAAATAAAGATGAACTTTAAAATCATAATAATAAGATAATGATAAGGAGTTCGTGTCATCCTATTACAATATAACACCAAGTCAAATCACGATATATAGACGAGCAGAAACTACAAGTAAAATTCAATAGCACTACTGCTTAATCACAATATATGGATCTGATTGCATACCTTGTTTGTTGCCCAAACTGAGATTGATGGGAAGTCTAGTCTGAATCATCACCAATTTGACACCACAAGAACCTGTGGGGTTGTCTCCCTTTTTCCCCAGTCAACACCTGCTAAAAACATGGTTGTTGCCCCTGGTCCTGGCTAGAGATGTCTACTCTGTATCTGCCATGTCTGCGTCCTCCACAGATGTTGTGCTGGAATGATGTGTTCATCGGTCATTGATAGAGGGGGTGATGATAGAAATAATGAGAAAGGAAAAACCTATAAATTAGAATCTCTAAAACCCCACAATTGTTTATTAGGATTTAAGAATAATTTTCAATGAGTAGGGAGAAACATTGAGGACCCACAACAATATAGTGTCAAGTTTTGGGGAGCATCCATATACTACCGACTCAAAAACTTGAATAAAAGAGGGCTGCCCTCCCAGAACATTATTAACGAACGTATGAAATAACAAATGAGAATGATATGTATAAACATTAAAGAGAAGAAAAAAGTTTAGGCAGCAACTATAAACCGAAACAAGGGCAACACACAGCTCCGATCTTAAAGCATGGTGTGGTTTGTATCCTAGAAAAGACAAGAGGGGAGGATAGTACCAACGATCGGTGGATCCGGAAACTCCTACCCAACCGATCCACGTCAATCAATGGCTCCCTATTTGTTGCCCAAGTCCGCAAGATCCTCGATTTCAAATTGCTCTTCTACACTGTCACGATGCTTGAATCACCCGTTCATGGAATGCCTCATACTTGATTGGTCTGTAAAAGGCAGTGGAAGTATTCTATGCCGCCTGGAAAGAGGGGGAGCATGTGCATTCATCTCCCACCATGACCTCTAGGGATTCTTCTGGTGACACGATTCGTCATCTGCCACTCGTGCTGGCACCTATGAATCTATGATTTGGGATAGGGATAAAGAATTTTGCGAAAGATTATTGGAGAGGGTCTCTGTAGGGTTTGGAGGTTGAGGATAATGAGGGAAGTCGAATTGGGAGGACAACATGTGTCTTTACTTTTTGGCAGATGGCGTGAAGAATGAGAAAAAAAGGAAAAAAAGAGAGGGAGAGGTGAATTTGTTTGGGAAGGGTTGAAAATAAAGGCGGGAGCCAAAGGCTTAAAGAAGGGAGGCCCATGAGCGTCGTTGCGGGACTTAGTTTTAACGATGAACTATTTACATTATTTACGACAAAGACAGGTTTTGGCCATTATTGAGTATAGCAACAATGGAGAAACGACACAGTTGCCGTTATCAGTTGATCGATTACGATGGAAGATCTAGCTCGTCGTGAGTCTTGACGCTAATACATGTGTTTCTTGTAGTGATTATACACCTCTAACCCGATATGGTATTGAAACCCTAGATGGTGATATGAAACCTGATATACATTTGAACCCCACACCCCTATAGATTTGTATACTTGGGTTGGTTGAGACTATTCATTTGTCCAGCCTATCACTTAACACATGGTGAAGGTGAGGCCGATACCTTGAAGGTTTGAGAAGGCATGAGCATAAGGGTCTAACCCAATATGCCAAACCCTAGTTTGAGTATACCCGATATGGTGACACACACACATATACACCTTATGCATGATATGGTGATTAAGGGTACATCTCTTGGGCGATATCGAAGCACACATACACCTAATGCCCGATATGATAACCATACACACACCTCTTGCCTGATATGATGAGCATACACACACCTCATGCCCGATATGATGAGCATACACACACCTCATGCCCGATATGATAAGCATACACACACCTCTTGCCCGATATGGAAGCAAGAACACACCTATTGGGCGATATGGAAGCAAGCACACACCTCATGCCCGATATGGTGGAAGTACCTCAATCCAATATACTTGATTGAGTAACACATGAAGTGTGTTATGTCAAATGATACATCAAGAAGTATAGAGTTCAATGCATTTTGATAATGTAGGCCAATGTACCTTGAGAAAAGGATTGAGCCAACTTAATAAAGTATGATGTAATCATAATCCTGGTGAGTATGAGAGAGAAACTCATACTTTGTGTGATAATCATTCAATGGGCATATAATGATACCCTTATATGTGTAGAGCTATGCATTAGGGTTTTGATTCTTGATAATATGAATTAGGGTTTGATTCTTGACAATATGGCATTGAGACCCTAATCTGTTAAAAAGGGAAACCCTAACCCTAATCCATGAAAAGGGAAACCCTAACCCTAATAGTGGAAAGGTTGTATTGCTCTTATGTTGCATGGTAATGATATGTACTTGATATTGCTTCTATCATGAAATACTAACCATGCAGGTATCATGAGATGATGAGCACAGCCACGTATGAGCTATGATGTTTCATATGATATAGATTAAATGGGCCTTGTGAGACATGTGAAATACTTGTGCAACAAGTATTATGTATACATGGGTCCAAGGACCTAGAGGTAATAGTTACCTGATAAAAGGTAATAATGTTCAGTGATGAAGTAAGGGTTAGAATACCCAGATCTTACAATCATGATGATGATAATGTTAAGAGATGAGAATTCCCAGTAATGCGATAAGGGATTGAGATCCTGAGTGTTATGCATTCAATGTGATCCAAAGATTATAAAAGTACTTGATAAATGTATTACACCTTTCTTTGTACCATCTATTGTAATTCTTACTTGTAACTTAATTGATGCTAAAAGATATTATAATACACCTAATTAATCATGTAAAAGCTTATCATGTAGTTGTCCAGGCCATAGATCCATTCGGTGTCAGGATTTGTTGAATGGTGAAATGAGTTTAACTCAGAGAGCATATTTTTTAATATGTGTGGGTGAAGGACGAACATATCCTTACGTCCAAATGGGGATTGATGTGTTATCTGCCCGATGAATGCCATGGTTTTCATGTGATCACCCTGATGAAAATGTATCAGGGATTGATGCGGTATGTCCCCAAACAGAGTGCATGCTGTGGTTGTATCTCTTTAGTGAATATGCCATTATACCCCGGCAAGCTAGTTGTAGTTTGACATGATGTCACTGCCAGTGGTCTCATACTGACTGAGACAGGTGAGGTCTTCGTAGCCGACTCTTCCATTGACCTTGTATGGTATTGATGCTTTATGTAACCGTGGTCGATTGGAGCATGAGCAGTACACCTCATCTCCTCTGGGCATAAGTGTGATTGTAAATGTGTAATCAGGAGTGTAGAGTATCTACTTAAGGATTGAATATGGAAACATTGGTTGATGTTACATTACTTCTATAGATCTTAGTCGATAGATGTTTTACATGTTCTTCATATTCCTTATAAAGAAAATAGATGATCTATAGCTCTACTATGGATAGTTGAACAACTTAAACAATGTTATTGCTTTTCTCTACAATTAAAAAATGATTAAACATGCTTATTTCCATAAAAGATCCTCTTCTCAGTTTTATAATGTTTACCTATGATTATGATATTATTGGAGGAGAGTTATATCTCTCGCTGGGACAATTGTCTCACCCCATGGGTTCCACAATTTTTAGGTGGATGCAGACAAGGAGGTAGAAACCATACTGCAAAGGAAGGAGAACAGCAACAGGGATAGCAGTAACAGCTCAAGTTGAGTGTGTTGTCTGTTGTGTCTTGTAGATAGAAGTCCTATGTGTCATCTCTGTACTCTCAGGTCCTTGGGAGTTAGTATGTAATGGTTTTATAAATGATCTGAGATTTTGGCTTGTATGACGTGAGGTTTAACATTGCTTATGTTTATGTTTGGCAAAGCAACTGGTATATGACATCACGAGATGAGATGGTACAATGTATGTACAATGTGAATCATGATGTATATATTGTTTTGGTTCTTTCCTTAAGATTTTCTTGGCAATGGATCTCTTTGTAAAATGGTTTTAATTTTTAGTGATTTTTGTTATTCCATTGCTAATGGTTATTTTGCATAATTACTGGCAGCGGCTCAACTGTCGGGTTGTCACAAAGTTTTAGTATCAGATCCTAAGGTTCGTTGAGTGTATAGAGACATAGGATTAAGGTTGTTGAGTTTGTTCTAGTATCCTCTAGTTTATCTTGTAGTGACTTCTTCTCATATAGGAGAAGAAGTAAAGTTGAAAGACGGTTGGATCACACGAAGAACATATTGTTGAGAGTAGTGTTACTACACCAGGAGGAGGTGTAAGGGATCAGGCTAGAGAGGAATCAATGCTTGAAAATCCCCATCTTGATCAAGCTATGCTAGAAAACCCAACCTTTCATGCTCTTTTTGGGAAGTTCATGACCACAATGATGCATATGGCAGATTGGATGCCAACACCAGCACCTAGGGTACTAGTTCCCAATGAGGGACATGGATCCGGTAAGACCTTTGAGCGGTTACGTCAGGTAGGAGCCATTGAATATGTTGGTACAGCTGACCCAGTAGATGTAGATTCATGGCTCGCTGAGCTAGAGAAAGCCTTTAGAATCCTTAGAATCCCAAAAACTATTGAGGTTAGGCATGTTGTGTACCTTTTAAAAGGAAGCACTAGCCATTGGTGGGCCATTGAAGAAGAGAAAAGACCTGGTGTTGAGATCGGATGGCAGGAATTTAGATGTGAGTTTGTTAGTAGATACTTTCCCCGAGACGTATCTGGATGAGAAAATCTAGCAGTTTAAGCGGATTAAACAAGGACCGATAAAGATTAGTGAGTATGAAGCTATGCTTATGGAGCTTCTATGGTTTTGTCTACACATGGCTACTACATATGAGGAGAGGATTTGACATTTTGAGAAGGGTATGAATGCTGAGTTAACCACACATGTAGCTACTCTAGAGAATAGAGAGAGTTTTGCCACCTTTGTGGAGTCAGTTAGGTGGATAGAGAGGTCTGTGACTGAGAAATGTGAGGCTAACAGTAGGAAAGTACCTACCCAGTTCCTAGGATAGAGGTCTGGAAGTTTCAACAAACTGAGGTTTCCTGCACTAGTAGTACCACAGAGGTTCAGTGCTCAGACGCAATGGACATCAAGCAAGGGTAGAGGTCATAATTTTCTACCAAGTGGATCCCATAGCACAACATCAATGTCAGTGATATAACTATCTAGGCCGCAATGCGAGAACAGAGACTGCTTCAAGTGTGGGCAGAGAGGATATCTTATATAAGATTGTCTAGTTAGAGACAAGGAGGTAACCCAACCACTGAGGTAGAGTCAATAAGGCTCTCAGAGGCAACAATTTAGCAGTGGCACACGAGGACGTGGACAACCATCACAAGTAGGTTCATCTGCACCAAACAACAAAGCACGGAGTTAGAAACAGTCAACGACAAGATTCTATGCTATGAATCATCCAGAGGTAGTAGTCAATCCATGAGTCATGACAGGTCAGATGGAATTGTTTCATTCTGATATGTCTTCATCCTACTTCATATTTGTTTTTATTGATCTGGGTGCTACACATTTATTTATCACTCGAGAAATGATTCATGATTGCAATATGACTGTCAGTCGTAGAGCAGATAATCTATTATTAGAAACTTCATTAGTCAGATCTGCAATGTTGCGGGAGGTATGTTCTCCCTGTGTTCTTTCTTTTTCAAAACACAACATTTAGGTGGATCTTATACCACTTGAGATGCACGAGTTTGATGTAATTCTTGAGATGGATACTCTATAAAAGTATAAGGGTGTCTCAGATTGTTGTTCCAAGCAAGCTATGTTCACAAACAGTGATGAGACATGGGTCTTTTAGGGGGATAGAAAGATTCTTCCAACCTATCTAGTGTCAATTATGGTGGCTAAGAGATTGATGCGACAAGGATGTGAAGCATTCTTGGCACATGTGATAGACACCAAAGCAGAGAGTCCTAGTCATTCTGAAGTTCCTATTGTCATGGAATTCAAGGATGTGTTTCCTGAAGAATTTTGAGATATCCCTCCACCTCAAGAGATTGATTTTGAGATTAATCTAATTCTGGGTATGCAACCCATAGCCCAAACACCTTATAGGATGGCCCCTACTAAGATGGGAGAACTCCAGAAACAGTTATAGGAGTTTCTTGAGAAATGTTTTATTCGATTGAGTACTTTGCCATGAGGTGCTCCAGTTCTTTTTTTTAAAGAAGGATGGGTCTACGAGATTATGCATAGACTATAGACAGCTTAACAAGGTGACTATAAAGAAAAAATATCCTTTGCCAAGGATAGATGATCTATTTGATTAGTTGTGTGGTGTAACAATGTTTTCTAAGATAGATCTAAGATCAGGATATCATCCATTACACATCAAGGAGGATGACATACCTAAGTCAACCTTTGGGACAAGGTACAGTCATTATGAGTTTGTAGTTATGTCATTTGGATTAACTAATGCACTAGCTGCATTCATGGAGCTGATGAATAGAATCTTCTAGCCATTCCTTGATCAATTCATAGTGGTCTTCATAGATGAAATCATGATATATAGTAGACATGGTCAACAACATGAACAACACCTTCGTCAAGCCTTAACTTTGTTGAGACAACATAAGTTATATGCTAAGTTGAACAAGTGTGAGTTCCGATTGTTAGAAGTGTCTTTCCTAGGACATGTTATACCTGCTTTAGATATTCGTGTTGATCCTAAGAAAGTGGAGTCTATTATAGAGTGGGAACAACCCAAGACACCAACTGAGATTCATAGTTTCCTAGGTCTGGAAGATTACTACAAAAGGTTTATTAAATGCTTCAGTTCTGTAGCATTACCCATAACTAGGTTGACTAGGAAGGAGGTTCCTTTTGTCTGGAATGACAAGTATTAGTGTTGTTTCCAGTTGTTGAAAGAAAGGTTGACTAGTGCACCTGTGTTGGTTTTACCTGTGTAGGGAAAGGGATACATTGTTTTCTGTGATGCCTCTAAGAATGGTCTAGGATATGTGTTGATGCAGAGTGATCATGTAGTTTCTTTTGCTTCCCAATAGCTTAAGAAACATGAGAAGAATTATCCAACACATGATCTAGAATTAGCTGCAGTGGTCCATGCATTGAATATTTGGAGACATTATCTTTATGGAGAAACGTGTCAGATTTTCACAGACCATAAAAACTTAAAGTACATCTTCTCATAGCATGAGTTGAACATGAGACAACGCCGCTGGATGGAATTAATCAAGGACTACAATTGTACAATTGATTATCATTCAAGAAAAGCTAATGTAGTGACAGATGCATTGAGTAGAAAATCATCATCTCCACCCATAGATAAAGCACAGTTGAAATTTTTAATATGCTTTAAATGGGACATGTTTGTCTCTTTCAGACAAATGAATGTACAACAAGAAGTATCTTTGTTAACCGGATTGCTGGCCGAGATGCATGTGAAACCTACTATTAGATAATAGATTAAAGAGGAACAACAGGCTGATATTGTGATTCAATAGATCTAGTCAGAGTATGGTAGTGAGAAATGGGACGGTTTCCATGAATCAGAGGATGAGGTAGTCTATTCCCATGGAAGGATAGTAATACCTGATGCCAAAAACTTAAGAAAGATAGTTATGGAGGAAGCTCATTCATCTATGTATGCAATGCATCCAGGGAGTACTAAAATGTATCATAACTTAAAAGATATGTATTGGTGGCCTGGTTTGAAGACGGATGTAGTTGAGTTTGTTATGTGGTGTCTAGTGTGTCAGCAAGTTCAAGTAGAACACCAGAATCTTGTAGGAACATTGCAACTCTTACCTATACCACAGTGGAAATGGGATCACGTGACAATGGACTTTGTGGTTGGTCTACCCAGAATAGCCAAAATTCATGATTTCATTTGGGTGATAGGTATAGGTTGACTAAGACAACACATTTTCTTCCTGTTGAAACAACCTATACTGCTAAAAAACTTGCATAGATCTACATAGATGAGATAGTGCGGTTACACGGAGTTCCAGCTACAATTGTGTCTGATTGAGGTCCCCAGTTTACAAGTCATTTTTGGGAATGACTACATAAAGCATTGGGTACGCAGTTAAAGTTTAGCACAACTTTTCACCCTTAGACAGATGGACAATATGAAAGGACTATATAGACTTTGGAGGACTTGCTTAGGGCATGTGTTTTTTAGTTTGTAGGAAGTTGGTACTTACACTTGAGCTTAATAGAGTTTTCCTACAACAAAAGGTTATCAGACTAGTATTGATATGGTACCATATGAAGCTTTATATGGTAGACATTGTAGATATCTATTATGATGGAATGAGATAGGAGAATACCAACTTCTGGGTCCTGAATTGGTGCAACAGACAACTGAAAAGATTAAAGTAATACAACAACAGTTGAAGGTTGCACAGGATAGACAGAAGTCATATGCCGATAAACATCGTGGACCTTTAGAATACCAAGTTGGAGACAGAGAGTATCTCAAAGTCTCTCCTTGGAAAAGTGTTCTTAGATTTGGGAAAAAGGGTAAGTTAGCTCCTAGATTTATGGGACCTTACCCAGTGACAACATGGATTGGAAAAGTAGCCTATAGGTTCAGGTTGCCACTTGAGCTACATAGACTACATCCAGTGTTTCATATATCTATGCTGAGAAAGTGTCATCCTGATACAGAGTTGGTGTTGCAACCTATAGAGGTAGAATTGAATGAGGGTATATCCAATGTGGAAGGTCTAATGATGATTCTTGACAGAAGAATCAAGAAGTTGAAAAAGAAAGACATAGTTCTTGTGAAAGTTCTATGGAATCACCGTGGCATTGAAGAAGCCACATGGGAGGTGGAGGAAGAAATAAGGAGGAAGTACCCTTGTATTTTCTCTTGAGAGTTCTCTGACATCACCATGATGTTGAAGAATCCACATGGGAGTTGGAGGAAGAAATGAGGAGGAAGTACCCTTCTCTTTTCTCTTGAGATTTCGGGAACGAAATCCCTATTAGGGGTTGATAATTGTAACATCCCTGACCTGGCTTATAGTATAAACCTAGAAGTTTTCTTAAGTAAGTTATTTATAAACTTGTTTTAATCTTTTTAAATGTAATTAAGACTCTCTTTGAGTTTAATTTTCAAGTTTAAGCTTATTTGCAAACTATTTGGGCATTATATGATAGTTTGAGTGTAAATTGCAATTTATCCAAGATGAGGGATTATATTGCAATATGTCACATTTGAACATGCTTCAAGTGCTTTAGCATCATAAGAGAGAAAATGATGCTAAGGGGTGGCTTGTGGAAAGCCTAAGTTCCAAGTTAGAACTTGTTTATATAATGCTTGTGCCTTGTTTACCAATTTTGGTGCAATTTGCAATTTACCCAAAATGTAGGGTTGATATGCAAATTACCACCTCTAAAGTGTCCCTACTATATCTTAGCATCATCTATAGGAGATATAAAGAAAGAGGCACCATGTTTGAATCATCTTTGAGTGGTACCATTCTTGGTGATGAAAAGACCAAGAAGAGTTGTGTATTTGAAACCCTAAGTGAGTTGTATTGGGTTGTATCGAGTTGTATAGATTATATGGGAGTACCTATCAGTCAAGGAGCCATAGAGAAGGTCCCATATTGTTTTTTCAACTCTTGTAAAATACCATGATGGGTTAAGCACCTCAAGGAGGTGATAGACATTGGTTTACAACTTTCCTTAGAAAAAGTGTATCAGTTTGTGAATAAAGTGATGTTGAGTTGAAATATTTTGCTCAACAAGATAACTAATGGCCGAAATCTTATCCCTAGATTATCATCAAGAGTTTTTTAGGTCAATACAAAAATGTGTGCATGGACACATGTCAACCATGCATGGACACGTGGCACCTAGTAGTGTAAAATGTGACACCTCTTATACACTCTCTCCCATGAGCCTCAATTATAAATACCACTCCTTTCACCTACTAGTGAAACTTTTCAAACCTTATCATCATCTTTCTTTTAGATATCATTCATAGTAGTAAGTATCAAGGAGGAGCTCGAGCCATTAAGATTAAGGTGAAGCCATGGTCATCTTCAACCTTGGATAAATCATGATCTTAGGTTGTGATTATTTCTTTCTTTTCTTCTTCATCAAGTTCTTAATTATGGTGATTCCTTACATGTATAGGAGTTGTGAATGAGTCTTTCATCTATGATAAGTTCATCTTCAACCTTGGGAATGTGAATCTTTGGATCTTGGAGCTTTGATGTTGTTCTTAAGGTGGGTTATATAACTTGAACCCAATCATGTTATTATTCACCATCAATCTTGCTATACTTGATGATCTACTTTCAATTTTGCGTTTTCTTGAATAATTGATGAATATATGAGTCCTAACAGTTTCTTGGACCTATTGTCCATGAACCATAATAAAAAGAATGAAGGCCTTGAGCTTGAATATGTTGACCTCATCATGGCACAAACCGATATCGGGTAGAAGCACCTCTAACCCAATATGACAAACCCTAAATTATGAGCAACCCAATATAAGTGATTCAAGTACCCACCTCATGTATGACATAGTTATGAGTTTACACCTCATGGACAATATGAGTGATACATACACACACTCGATGCACGATATGGTGTCAAGAACACACCTTATGCACGATATGGTGTCAAGTATACACCTCTAACCCGATATGGTGTTGAAACCCTAGATGGTGATATGAAACCCGATATACATTGGAACCCCACACCCCTATCGATTTGTATACTTGGGTTGGTTGAGACTATTCAGTTGTCTATCCTATCAGTTAACACGTGGTGAAGGGGAAGATGATACCTTGAAGGTTTGAGAAGGTATGAGCATAAGGGTCTAACCCGATATGCCAAACCCTAATTTTAGTAACCCGATATGGTGACACACACATATACACCTTATGCATGATATGGTGATTAAGGATACATCTCTTGGACAATATAGAAGCACACATACACCTCATGCCTGATTTGATAACCATACACACACCTCTTTCCCGGTATGATGAGCATACACACACCTCATGCCCGATATGATGAGAATACACACACCTCATGCCTGATATGATAAGCATACACACACCTCTTGCCCAATATGGAAGCAAGCACATACCTCTTGGGCAATATGGAAGCAAGCACACACCTCATGCCTGATATGGTGGAAGCACCTCAATCCAATATACTTGATTGAGTAACACATGAAGTGTGCTATGTCAAATGATACATTAAGATGTATAGAGTTCAATGCATTTTGATAATGTAGGCCAATGTACCTTGAGAAAAGGATTGAGCCAACTTAATAAAGTATGATGTAATCATTATCCTGGTGAGGATGAGAGAAAAACTCATACTTTGTGTGATAATGATTCATTGGGCATATAATGATACCCCTATATGTGTAGAGCTATGCATTAGGGTTTTGATTCTTGATAATATGAATTAGGGCTTTGATTCTTGACAATATGAACTTGAAACCCTAATTGGTTACAAAGGGAGACCATAACCCTAATCGGTGAAAAGGGAAACCCTAACCCTAATAGTGGAAAGGTTGTATTTCTCTTATGTTACATGGTAATGATATGCACTTGATATTGCTTCTATCTTGAAATACTAACCATGCAGGTATCATGAGATGATGAGCATAGCCAGGTATGAGATATGATGTTTCATATGATACAGATTAAATGGGCCTTGTAAGACATGTGAAATACTTGTGCAATAAGTATTATGTATACTTGGGTCTGAGGACCTAGAGGTAACAATGTTCAATGATGAACTAAGGGTTTGAATACACAGATCTAGCAATCATGATGATTATAATGTTAAGGGATGAGAATTCCCAGTAATGCGATAAGGGACTGAGATCCCGAGTGTTATGCATTCAATGTGCTCCAAAGATTATAAAAGTACTTGATAAATTTATTTCACCTTTCTTTCTAGCATCTGTTATAATTCTTTCTTGTAACTTGATTGATGCTAAAAGATAATATAATACACCTAATTAATCAAGTGGAACCTTATCATGTAGTTGCCTAGGCCATAGATCTATTCGGTTTCAGGATTTGATGAATGGTGAAACAAGTTTAACTCGGAGAGCATATTTTTGAATATGTAGAGGTGAAGGACGAACATATCCTTACGTCCAGATGGGGATTGATGTGTTATCTCCCCGATGAATGCTAGGGTTGCTGTGTGATTGCCCTGATGAAAATGTATCAGGGATTGATGTGATATCTCCCTAAAGAGAGTGCATGTTGCAGCTGTAGATCTTTAGCGAAGATACCACTATACCCCGACGAGCCAGTTGTAGTTTGACATCATGTCACTGCCAGTGGTCTCGTAATGACTGAGATGGGTGAGGTCTTGGCAGCTGGCTCTTCCATTGACCTTGTATGGTAGCGATGCTTTACGTAGCCGTGGTCGGTTGGAGCATGAGCAGTATACCTCATCTCCTCTGGGCATAAGTGTGATTGTAAATGTGTAATCAGCAGTGTAGCGTATCTACTTAAGGATTGAATATGGAAACATTGTTTGATTTTACATTACTTATATACATCTTAGTTGATAGATGTTCTACATGTTCTTCATATTCCTTATAAAGCAAATAGATGATCTATAGCTCTATTATGGATAGTTGAACTACTTAAACAATGCTATTGTTTTTCTCTACAATTAAATAATCATTAAACATGCTTATTTCCATAAAAGATCCTCTGCTCAATTTTATAATGTTTACCTATGATAATATTATTGTTGGTGGAGAGTTATGTCTCTCACTGGGAAAATTGTCTCACCTTGTAGGTTCCACAATTTTTAGGTGGATGCAGATGAGGAGGTAGAGACTGTACTACAGAGGAAGGAGAATAGCAACAGAGATAGTAGTAACAACTCAGGTTGAGTGTGATGTCTATCGTGTCTTGTAGATAGAAGTCCTATGTGTCGTCTCTCTACTCTCAGGTCCTTGGGAGTTAGTATGTAATGGTTTTATAAATGATCTGAGATTTTGGCTTGTATGTCTTGAGGTTTTACGTTGCTTATGTTTATGTTTGGGCAAAGAAACTAGTATATGACATCCTCAAGATGAGATGGTACAATGTATGTATAATGTGAACCATGATGTATATAGTGTTTTGGTTCTTTGCTTAAGAGTTTCCTGGCAATGGATCTCTTTGCAAAATGGTTTTAATTTTTAGTGATTTTTGTTAATTCATTGTTAATGGTTATTCTACATAATTACTGGTGGTGGATCAGTTTTTGGGTCATCACATTCTCTCTCCTAAACAAGTAGATGCTCTGATTTCTGTGTTGAAGAGAAACATTCAAGCCACAGGATGGTCTATTGCTGATTTGAGGGGTGTTGACCCCTCCATTTGTGTCCATAGGATCTATCTTGAGGATGATGCAAGACCAACCCAACAAATGTAAAGAAGGTTTAATGCAAAGATGAATGAAGTTGTAACTCAGGAGGTTATGAAGTTGCTAGATGTTGGGATTATCTATCCCATTTCTAACAATCCATAGGTGAGTCCCATCCAAGTTATGCCCAAGAAGGGTGGGATCGCCATGGTTGAAAATGAAGATGGAGAACTAGTGCCTGTAAGAGAGAAAACCAATTGGAGAATGTGTGTGGATTATAGGACATTGAATGAAAAGACGAAGAAAGACCATTTTCTTCTCCCATTCATTGATCAAATCTTGGAAAGACTTGCAATAAAAAACTTCTATTGTTTCCTTGATGGCTATTCTGGTAACTTCTAGGTGGAAGTGCACCCAACATATAAAGAAAAGACCATTTTCACATGCCCTAGCAGCACATTTCTTATAGGAGGATGCCATTTGGATTGTGTCATTCCTTGTATAGATTTCAAAGATGTGTTACATCAATCTTTGTGGATATATTGGATTCATCTCTTGAGGTCTTTATGGATGATTTCTCAGTGTTTGGTTAAACTCTTGATGACTATTTGTTCCATCTCACCACCATTCTTGAAAGATGTGTTGAGGACCATTTGGTACCATCTTGAGAGAAAATTCATTTCATGGTTTTCAAAGTCATAGTGTTGGTACATATAGTTTCAAAATCTGAAATTGAAGTTGACAAGGCCAAAGTGGGCCTCATTTCTACTCTTACCATTCCTTCCACCGTAAGACATGTTCGTTCTTCCTTGGGGCATGTTGGTTTCTATCTTTGTTTCATCAAGGATTTTAGCAAGATTTAAAGATCTCTATGCCACTTTCTTGTGAAAGATGTTAAATTCAGTTTTGGTGACAAGTGCATTGAAGCCTTCAACCACTTGAAGCACAAGTTGGTTTCTACTCCTATAATGCAACCCCATGATTTCTCTTTTCAATTTGAGATCATGATTGACATTTTGAATATAGTAGTAGGGGTTGTACTGGGCCAAAGGATTGGATGGATTCCACATGATATCTACTATGCAACTAAAACCATTGATGAGGTTCAGAGATAATACACAACTACTGAGAAGGAGTTGCTTATAGTGATCTTTACACTTGATAAATTTTGTTCTTACATTTTGCAAAACAAAGTCACTATCTGTATGGATCATGTAGCCTTAAAGTACCTTATGGTGAAGAAAGATTCTAAACCAAGCCTTATTTGTTGGATCCTATTGCTCCAAGAGTTTAATTTTGAGATTGTTGACAAGAAGGGAGTTGAAAATTCTATAGTTGATCACCTTTCCCATATTGAGGAACCATATGATGTTGTGAACTAAATTATGGAGACAATGCCACATGCACAACTCTTCTTGCTTGACTCCACTCAAAATCCATGGTACAAGCACATAGACAAATTATTGGCTAGTGGGAGAGTGCCAATATTATGGACTAGGGAGGAAAGAAAAAGGTTGTATGCTATGGAAAAGAACTATGTATGGGAACCCACATGTCTTCAAATATCACCCTAATCAACTCATAAGAAGGTGTGTCCCCAAAAGAGAGTAGAAGAGATTCTCTCAATGTCCCACTCGAACATTTATGGAGGACATTTTGGTGGAAAGCGTACAACCTCTAAAGTTCTTTAGAGTGGGTTCTATTGGCCAACATTGTTCAAAGATTCTATTCAATATTGTAAGTGTTTCTTGTAGTGTCAAAAGGTAAGCGCTATCTCAAAAAGGGACACTACTACAAAAACAACGTTCAACGTCGCTTTTAGAGGCCTCAATTTTTTAGTAAAACTGACACTGTTAACATTAAACGTCGGTTAATAAGGACATCCGACGTCCATATTTGAAGACCAGCCAGACACAGGTATCACTTTTCATTCAGTTTCGGTTGAAGAAAGAAACTGATGCCTAAAATATCCCGCGAAATCCAATTTTTTCGAGCAAAAAAAAATTGCGCCAAAGTATCAGATACAACGTCGGTGTTTTACCTAATAACCGACATTGAATGAAGATAAAATTGGTGCCAAAAGTTCCAATATGGGCATCGGTTGTCTTAGCATAACTGATGTGATAAGGGTGCACGCGCCGTCCCCGCCAAAAAAATTAGGGTAAAGGAATGTCCAATTGGACGTCAGTTTGTTACTATCAACCTATGACTATGGTCATTAATCGAGAACAATTTTTTTAATCGGCATATCTATATAGACGTCGGTTTTTGTCTAGTAAAAACCGACGACTATCATTGAGAATAGGTGTCGGTGTGTTTGTAGAACTGACACCTTTAGTTTTAGGTGTCGGTTTTATTTAAGAACTGACACCTATTGTTAACTTAACAGCACCCGTGCGAGCCCGACTCTTCCCCTTTCTCTATTTCATTCATTCTCGTGCTACTCCAGGGTTTGGTCTGGTGATTTCTCCTCTGCCCCCCACCTCTACCGCCGCTTGCTCTGGCCGCGCGCTGCTCCGCTCGCTTACTGGTCCTCTGCCCACCTCCGCCGCTACTTGCCCTCTGCCCCCAGCTCGCTTCTCCGACGGCCTTCTCTCCTGCTCTGGCGGCCTGCTCTCCCCGCACCGCCGGCCTTCTCTCCTACTCCGGTGGCCTGCTCTCCCTGCACCGCCACCTCTCACTACTGCTACTCTCCCCGCTGACTCCGCTGAAGGTACCTGCTCTGCTCATCTTCCTCCTCTTCTTCCTCCACCCTGAAGCAGGTACCCTGCTCTACAACCGTGTGAAATTACAGGTTGGCACGACTGTGCTGGGCAGCACGACCGTGTTGGTAGCACGGTCGTGTTGGCTGATTTTGTGCTATATTGCTCAATTATAATCGGATAGCTACATTTGTGTGTAATGATCATCTTGATGATGAACATGCATCTACATTTGTGTGTATTTGTGTGGCTGATTTTTTAAAGGGAGTGGTTTTTTAGATTAAATGACTGCAGAAGACATAATATTAACTCTAGCATAATCTCATGTGTAGGTGATATTAATCTATGAGATATTAATTTTTGCTCAGAACCAGGTGATATTTTGTTTAATTTAAACATGATTGGGCATTATTATGACTAATTTTTCCCATAATAAGGCAATTTTTACAATACCTTGCTCTTGTTCCAATTGTTGGACAATTCATATACTCTCAATTGGGAAATATTATTACTCTTCTAAAATTATTCTTATAATGTTGAATCGGGTCAATGAACACCTGTTATTGTGCCTGAATTATGCCATGTATGTTTGTACAAAGTGAATCTTATCGCTCTAATTGTAAATTATTGCATGTTTGAAACTGTTGAATTCTTGATTTATTATTTAATAATGCTCTAATTGTGAGTGATGCAACGTAAGTGAGAAAATACATGTAGTGGATATGTACTCATTAGCCTAGAAACCCATCCAAGATTTACTCATTAGGAGTAAATCTTGGATAGTCCCCAGTTTGGGACTGTTCTTGAACACCTAATCTCACTTAGGATGTAAGTGTATAATGTGTATTGGGTTTTCAAGAAAATTTCGGCAGCATTTCCCCATTTGTTCTCTAAGTACATATGTACTTGGAGAACAGCGGGGAAATGCTGTCGAAATTTTTTTGAAAACCCAATACACCTTATACATTTACTAGTGAGATTAGGTGTTCAAGAATGGGATAGGTGGTACACATTTATTATATATAAGAATGACAAAACATGTATTTGTTGGTCTAGAAACCCGTCCAAGATTTACTCATTAGGAGTAAATCTTGGATAGTCCCCAGTTTGGGACTATTCTTGAACACCTAATCTCACTTAGGATGTAAGTGTATAATGTGTATTGGGTTTTCAAGAAAATTTCGGTAGCATTTCCCCATTTGTTCTCTAAGTACATATGTACTTGGAGAACAGTGGGGAAATGCTGCCGAAATTTTCTTGAAAACCCAATACAGATTATACACTTACTGGTGAGATTAGGTGTTCAAGAATGGGATAGGTGGTACACATTTATTATATATAAGAATGACAGCACATGTATTTGTTGGCCTAAAGTTTTAACCATACAAAAAATCTAATCTATTAACCCCAACCCTAATCTTGTTGTAATATATACTTGTTTTCTCTTTGATCATAGAATGGATAGATCATGGATATCCATTCACAATCGCTGCACCCCAGAGTTTATTTCTAGTCTTGACCAATTTATTAGATTTACCGAGGAACATAGGAAACAACCTGGAGATAGGTTCTACTGTCCATGTAGGCATTGTGGTAACAACTTGAAAGTCAGCACTGGTGACGAAATCAAAAGTCATGTCATCTGCAACGGGATTATACAAGGCTATACGGAATGGCACTGGCATGGAGAGATTTCAAACCTGAAACTAGTGGATGTCGATAGTAGTGCTTGTGTGGAAGAAGAAATTGCCTCCGATGATGTAGATGTGAATGAACCAGTTCCAGTAGACATCGTTGATGCAATGCTGGATACTTGTGGGGTACAGCACACCGATCCACCTCCCATTTTTAGAAACATTGTGCATGATGTTGAGATATCATTATACACAGGTTGTACTAAGTTTACAAAGCTTAGCGCTGTGTTGAGATTGTATAAGCTGAAAGCTAACAATAGATGGAGCGACAAAAGCTTCACGTCATTGTTGTCTTTGTTGAAAGAAATGCTTCCTGAAGGAAATGAGTTTCCAATCTCAACATACCAGGTAAAGAAATTATTATGCCCAATGGGAATGGATGCCAAGAAGATACATGCATGCCCGTATCATTTTGTATTATTTCAAAAGGACTATGTGGATTTGAAAGATTGTCCAAAATGTGGTGCGTCACGGTATAAATTGACGACTTCGGGGGAGTCCAAAACTGGTTCTCCTCCCAAGGTGATGTGGTATCTACCTATAATATCACGGTTTCAACGCTTGTTTGCCAATCCGATAGATGCGAAGAATTTGAGGTGGCATGCAGATGTTAAGAAAAATAATGATGGGATCCGATGACATGCGTCTGATTCCCCATAGTGGAAGAAGATTGATCTATCGTACCCTGAATTTGGTGAAGAAGTCAGGAATCTAAGACTTGCACTTTGTACAGATGGGATGAATCTGTATGGGACATTTAGCAGCCAACATAGCACTTGGTCAGTCATGCTTGTTATATACAATCTTCCTCCCTGGCTGTGTATGAAAAATAAGTACGTAATGATGTCGTTGTTGAGATCGGGCCCTAAACAACCTGGAAATGATATCGATGTTTATCTTGAACCTCTGATTGATGACTTAAAGAAACTTTGGGGTGAAGGTGTGATGACCTATGATGCTTCATGAAGAGAGACATTTCATTTGCATGCTATGTTGTTTTGCACTATTAATGACTTTCCAGCATATGGGAATTTGTCTGGATATAGTGTCAAAGGAGATAAAGTGTGTCCTATATGTGAAGAGAACACTAATTCAACAAGACTAAAACATGGCGGTAAGACTGTATATCTCATTCATCGAAGGTTTCTTACAAAATTCCATATGTATCGTAGGAAGCGCAAAGCATTCAATGGATTGAATGAGGAACAAAGTGCACATAAACCTATACCAGGGGAGGTTGTTTATGAAAGAGTAAAAGACTTTGTCAATGAATTCGGTAAGAGATCACAATGTATGGCCACACGGAGTGACAAATCTTTATTCAAGAAGAAGTCAATATTTTGGGATCTTCCTTATTGGAGTTCTTTGACAGTCATGCATTGTATCGATGTCATGCACGTTGAGAAAAAATGTCTGTGATAGTGTCATTGTACTTTGTTGAATATACCAGGTAAGACTAAAGATGGGATAAAATCCAGACTGGACCTACGTGAAATGGGAATTAGGTCAGGATTAATAGAATTACATGAAATGGGAAATCATAGAACATACTTACCTCCTGCTTGTTACACATTGTCTAGAAAGGAGAAGAAAGCTTTTTGTTAATCTTTGGTAAATGTTAAGGTGCCAAAAGGTTACGCATCCAACATTCGTATATTAGTATCAATGAAAGATCTGAAGTTGATAGGTCTTAAATCTCATGATTGTCACACTCTAATGCAACAAATATTACCTGTGGCAATTCAATCTATATTGCTGAAGCATGTAAGGTTTACAATCACCAGACTTTGTTTCTTTTTCAACAGTCTGTGCAGCAAAGTTATTGACCCTGATACTCTCGATAATTTGCAAAGAGAAGTGGTTGTTACCCTATGTCAGCTTGAGATGTATTTTCCTCCGTCGTTCTTTGATATCATGGTACATCTTGTTGTCCACTTGACTAGGGAAGTGAAAATGTTGGGACCAGTTTTCTTGCATTGGATGTATCCCTTTGAACGATACATGATCATTTTTAAAAGTGTTGTTTGAAACTGTTATCGGCCTGAAGGGAGTATTATTGAGGGTTATGTGGCGAGAGACGTTATGGATTTTTGCAATGACTTTCTCAGTTGTAATGACACTCCTGGTAATGACAAGAATATTGAGGAGCAATTTGGCAAAGGAATTTTGGGATCACGGGTGAAAGTAATCAGCCGTTAGCAGTTGGAACAAGGTCACTTGTATATTTTACACAACATGGACGAAGTGAGTGTTTATATCGAGGAACATACCAATTTCATCAAGAGACAATATCCTCGAGCCAATACAATGTGGCTTGCTAGAGAGCATAACAAGACATTTATTAAGTGGTTTGAAGATAAAGTCTTACATCAACTATCTCAAACACCAGATGATATTACTGAAACTATCAAATGCCTCGCCTTTAAACCAAAATTGAATGTTATGTCTTATGAAGGGTATGACATTAATGGATTCACATATTACACAAAGTGCCAAGATGATAAGAGTGTCGTCCAAAACAGTGGGGTCACCCTTCAAGCGTCGACTATGTTTTTTGCAAGTGCAAAGGATAAGAGTCCACATGAAGCTAAAATGTCATATTATGGTGTCATTGAAGACATATGGGAGTTTGACTACATAGATTTTAGAATTCCGCTCTTCAAATGTAATTGGGTTGATAACACCAAAGGAGTTATAGTGGATAAATTGGGTTTCACTTTAGTGAACTTTGAAAATATTGGAGAGAAGGGTGAACCATTCATATTGGCATCACAGGCGAAACAAGTATTTTATATCGATGATCCTGCAAATGATAAATGGTCGGTTGTTCTTCATGGTAAAAGATAGTTCATTGAAGATCCTATAGATGAAGAAGAGTACTATGATAAGTATGATGACTCCAGTCCATTCTCAGTTGGGTTGCCAACACCAGCAAATATTGAAGCTAATGATGACTTGTATGCGCGCGGAGATCACAATGAAGGATTGTTAATTGATAAAAACTCACAATATTAGAGGCATGTTTATATTTTTTATATGTTTTATTTTTTTTAATGTGAGCTTTACAATGTGAATTACTTTACAATGTGAATGTGAACTTTACAATGTGACATTTACAATGTGAATTACTTTACAATGTGAACTTTATAATGTGAATGTGAACTTTACAATGTGAGCTTTACAATGTGAACTTTACAATATGAATGTGGACTTTCAGATGGCTGAGCATTCTCCTGATGAGCGTGTTGATGATTACCGTGAGGGTGAGGACATCAATGCTCCACCTCACAATGTAAGTTTTAAAAATATATCATATATTTATATGTACATGTCCATTTATAGTTATATCCTGTAAGTGTGTTTATTTTGTCAAATTTTAGGTTGATGATGCACATGTACCCTCTAAAGAACTTGAGGTACTTGATCAGTAGGACCAAAAAGTTGACAAGATAAGGGGCGTCACTATGATGAAGAAGTTAATAGCGCAAAGGGGGCAATGGACCCAAACTTGTTGTGGATTTTGATAATGCAGGAAATGCAATTGGAGTGAATCGCAATTCGTTTGTTTCATATCTTGGGTATGTTACTCGTAGCCATTGTGTTTGTAAGATATATTCTTGGCATAAAGTTCCTAAGGGGAAGAAAGACATAATATGTAAGGATTTATGCGTGAGTTATTATTAATTTGCAATTCTATTTTGTAGATTACTAATTTTTTGGATACTTGTTAATAGCAATTCTATTTTACATAGTATATTTGAATTGGATGAAATGTTGCATCGTAAATGCATGATGCAACGCTGTGGGAGAGTCCTAAGGAACTATAGGACAAATCTCACCTGGGAATACATAACAAAAGGTGGCAAGAAGAAGAAGACAACCACTGAACAGTGGAACTTCCTGGACCAAGAAGAATGGGACGCGTTTGTTGCTTCAAGACAAACTGATGAATTCAAGGTATTAGGCGTCACTCCCAATTTAATTAATATATGTTGTATTCACCTATTCATGATTAACATTTAGTGTTACCTAACTAGGCCCTCAGTGAGGCACAAAAAGCAAGGCATGCACTGAATGTGCATGACCACACAATGGGTCCAAAGGGGTATGCAAGCATTCGCCAAAGACTACAGGCTGAGTCGAATGCTCAGTCTGCTGCTACTCAGGAGTCCTCTACTATAGGTTCCACACCACTACCTCGCCATGATGTCTAGATAGCTGGGAGGCAAAATAAGAAGGGAGAAATAAGGAAGCCTGCAACTGCTGAGGCGGATGTAAAAATGGTAAAATGCAACTATTAGAGCAATCGTTCGAATATTGATTATTTGTGGTGTTTACTTAATTACAAATTTTTGTTTTGGTGATTAGAAGGAGCTGCACGAGCTGAGGAAACAAGGCAAGTTCATCCCTGAGGGCACACGGGATGAATTGACAGTTGCTCTGGGTAACCCAGAGCATCCTGGACGTGTTAGGGTTGCAGGCACTGGTGTGGGCATCAAAGCATTCTTTGGGCCATCCCAACGCAAACATGTCCCAAAAGTGGGACTTTCACAAGAAGAGGTAACCTATTCTTTCTTTATAATGTTACTGTAAAAGAGAATTCAATAATCAGAAGCTAACATTTCTTTTATCCATGTATAGGTAGATAAGTTAGTTGATAGGAAACTCGAAGAAGCAATGAGCAAGTGGCAGGCATCTCTGACTGCCACTCAGCAGACAGTACCTATGGCATCCCGCTCTACTCCTACTGTAGAGGTTGGGAGTAATCATGTAGACCCACCACCTAGCACACCCATTGTAAGTGTTTTTATGACATAGTAACTAGTATTTTCAAGATGATATGTATATATGTATATAACATTCTTTACACAAAAATTTATAGGGGTTGATGCCATGCCGTCTAAAAAGTAAAGAATTTTTCATTGCAGAGGCGTCAGCTTACCCATCCCTACCAGGGGAAATGTTTCATGGGTCTCCATTACCAGCTGGTTGGGTTTGTGTGAGCCCGGTACGTATATTCCCCAAATGGATGGATCTTCCATTGCCATATGCCCACCCAGATTGTGAAACGCTTAGTGAGGCAGAAGGCGGAGTGATATTGTGGCCAAAAGTGGATGTCCTCTATACTGAAACTGTATGGTAAATTTACATTACGTTAAATTGTTAGTGTGTGTATATGATGTGAATTGATCTGAAATTATATATATATATATATTTATATATATATATATATATATATATATATATGTGTGTGTGTGTGTGTGTGTGTGTGTGTATGTGTGTGTGTGTGTATTAAAAAGAAGACACCCAGAGCATCTAGGCCTCCACCTCCTACATTACCAAGTTGGGTTCCACAGGACCTACCTGTCCCGTTAGGTCCTAATTGTAGGAGTATGGCAATATGGTTAGGCGAACATGATATAAATTGCCCTATAACTGTTTCTATAGATGTGCATGCTGCAGGTCAATCATACGAAAGCAATCTATTTATACAAGATATTTTGGAGTTCTTTCGATATGATTGGCTGAATACATCGGTGATAGAGCTATGGATAAGGTGAGATCTTCTTTATACATCCATATACCTTGTGTAGGATCTGGTGATCTGGTTTCTTATTTATTAATGCATACGTAATACATGTTTTGCAGCTACTTAGACGAGATATGTGCAGATTTTTCATTCAAACATGTAGGATTTTTTATTCCATCTTTGATTAGTCTAGTAGCTAAAGACCCTCCATCAGTTAAACAATACTACTGTGATTCTTTTACAAATTTTTCTCAAAATAAGAAGACGTTGATAATAGCTCCATTCAATGTGGAGTAAGTTTACTTTGCTTATTATAATTTGGACTTAAGAAAATTATATTTTTGTTGTGGATTTTGAGTTATTAATTTTTAACTTTTTTACCTCTAGTGGTATGCATTGGGAGTTACTAGTTATTGTCCCCGAGACGTTCACTGTCTATTATCTAGATCCTAAGGGGAGTAAATTGAATTCAAAATATGGACACAAAATGAAAATGGCATTATTCCGGTGAGAAATATTTCATTTTCATATTCGTTAACATATGTTATTACATTACTATTTAATTATGCAATGTACTATGTTACATTAACATGTAGGGGTTTAGATGAGTTCAAAAAGGCTGGAGGAAAGGTCCCTAGGAAAAAGAACCAGCAAATAACTTGGAAGAACGTGGAAGTAAGTTCCCGACTGCAGTGTATATATTATTTATGTGAACAATGATTAATTAGTTGTATTTTTTAATATTTTGTATGTTTCAATTTATAGTGTGCTACACAAGACAACAGATGGGCATGTGCATACTATGTGATGTGATTTATGCACATGATTATCAAATATGCCGCAGTGGACATCGATACCATTCCTGAGGTATTATGTATAGTCTCATTAGATAATATGAAATATATCAATCTTATTTATAGCTCATTAATTATATATATACATCATTCTCTTTGCAAGTGTTTAAAACTGACCACACTACAGGAAAGGCCTTACCAGATGTACATGCTCCCTATACGACGGGAGAGTTAAATGAAGTAAGAGAAGAATGGGCAACATCCATACAAGTAGTGGGGGTTTTAACATATAATTGGGATGTTGATAGCGAATAATGACTAAATAATGATATTTTGTAAATGAATTTCGTAATTATAATATGTGTGAATGTTTCTACATGTCTAAATGTTTCTACATGTGTCTGAATGTTTATACATGTGTGAATGTGAAAAAGAATGAAACTGCTGGTTGCTATATGAATGTTTCTACATGTGTGAATGTGAAAATGAATAGAACTGCAGATTGCTACATGAATGTTTCTACATGTGTGAAAATCAAATGGAACTGCAGGTTGCTAAATGTGTGAAAATTAATGTTGTTAATTTTGCAGGTTTGTGGCCTGTTGTTGGCTGATATCAATGGATGTCGTAAAACCTACAGTTCATAACTGAATTGCAGGTTTCTCATCCTACGACCAGCCACAGTAGGTCTGCAGACTGATTAAAAAAACTTGCAATAGGCATCCGTTATTTGTTTAAAATTGACGACAAATGGTTACATCATCAGATAAATAATTAAAAACGAAAGCTAATGCATGTGACTTGGCATCGGTTATCATGTGATTTGGCATTGGTTATCAATAACCGACGTCGATTTCCCTAATGAGGCCAGACACCACGGCCGTGCTGGCCGGCACGACTGTGGTAGCGAGTGAGATGGCGTCAGTTATCACTAATAAATCGACGTTGATAGTGCCCCAAATGGCGCCCTTTCTGTGGTGCGAAGGTTTATGGTGTCGGTTTCAAAGCTAATAACTGACGCCTATACCCCCCTTCTGGTGCATTTTTGATAGCGCGCGAAGGGTTGTGGCATCGGTTTGCGAACCGACGCCTAATTAACGGCGCCAACATAGGTGTCGCATTAAAACCGACACTAAAGGTTGTTTATGTACTAGTGGGACATGATGACTCTATCACCTATTCTAGTAGTTGAGGCGTTTGATGTTTGGGGTATTGACTTTATGAGTATGTTTCCCCCATATTTTGGGAATGTGTACATCTTGGTGGCCGCTAACTACATCTCCAAGTGGGTTAAAGAAATTTCTACAAGGACAAATGATCACAAGGTAGTATGTGACTTTGTCAAGTCTAACATCTTCACCCATTTTGGCGTTCCAAGGGAAATGATTAGTGATGGTCGAAACCACTTCATTCATAGAACTTTTGAAGGATTTTCTAAAAGACATGGTATGAACCATCGTGTGGCTACTCCTTACCACCCTCAAACTAGTGGTCAAGTTGAGTTAGCCAATTGGGAAATAAAACTCATTCTTGAGAACACAGTGAGATCAGACCATAAGGATTGGTCTCTATGTCTTATTGAATCTTTATGGGCATATACAACAACATTCAATGCCCCAATTGGAACCACATCATTCAAGCTTGTGTATAGTATGATCTGACACCTACCTATTGAGATGCAACATAAGGCGTTGTGGGCTTTAAAATTTACAAATATGGATGTAGACACTGCCAGAGTAAGAAGGAAATTGCAGCTCCATGAGTTGGAAGATATGAGGCATGAAGCCTATGAATTTTCAGAAAGCTATAAGGAGAGAACAAAGTTCTTACATGACAAGTTTATCAAGAGGAAGAGTTTTGATCCTAGACACTGGGTATGGTTGTACAACTCTAGGATGAAGTTCGTTCCCAGAAAGATTAGATCTAGATAGGAAGGACCTTATAAAGTCAAGCATGTGTATCACTCTGGTGTTAATGTGATATGTGAAAAGGAATGTGCTAAAGAATTCATATTCAAATAAAACCCACCTAGGTTTTGGGAAGTTCTACACCCAACCTTCAATTTTTGATACTTTTCATTTACTTTTACCCTTTACAAAAACACACACACATACTTATGTTGATTGTTTTGGTTTTATTTTTTATTGAGGCTAGTGAAACAAGTTAGAGTGAGTGAGAAGATGAGTGCAACAACTGCAATGAGAGAGATATGTGGTGTCACAATGTTTGCATTGAAAAATGTGAAGTTTCATGAAGATGGTTTTGAAATTGTGCACCTAAAAGACTCACCATGACTGTGGTTCATCAAAATAGACATGGTGATAACATGCAAGAATACAGGAGATTTGATAAGAAAAAGGAGCAATCAACGTGGCCATGTAGAGGGCCACAGTCATGACAATAACTAACTGCCACATGCATAGAGAAAAACTACTAACCTGGCTGTGGTGTACCTCCATGGGCATGGTAAGAGTAGACTTCGACGACCACAGGCGTGATGCCCACTACGACCGTGCCACTAAGAGACCACCTTACTCATGGCCTCCACCAAAGGACATACTTCGACGACCACAGACAATGCCACCATAGACGTGGTGCCTACCATGACCGTTCCATTTATAGACCACCTCGCTCATGGCCTCCACCGCAGCTGTGGCGTGGCCTGACCCCACAAAGTTAAGTGTGTTTTCTTCTACTCTACCAAGACTCCTCCCTTCATTCTCCCCAACTCCAACGACCATGGAGGATGAAAAGGTGCTCACCTACAACTTATAACATCTCAATCCTCCACCTCCAGCCCTTATCCACCATCAATCCTCCTCCCTAACACCTTCCTCACCTCCACCACACCTTCCTCTACCATTTCCACCATCAAACCACCTCCAAATTGCCACCTTCTCCATTCTGTCCTCACCACCCAGCCCACCATAATAGCCCTAAATCCACAATTTCTAACATGTTTTCCACCACCAATACCCCTTCTAAATCATTCCCCTACTCCCACCTCAACCCTCTTCATCATCCTCAACCCATTAATACCTCCATTTCACCCTTTGCTTCACAAATACAAAAACCTAGTCTTCCTCTACTTTCTCCACCTTGCAATGAAGAAGGTGAGTAAGGCCATTAAGAAAGGGGCCAATAGTAGTCTCCAAGCGATCACCGGGGGAAAGGTACACATAAAGAAAGCATCCACCAACCTTCCCATGCCCTCTCGTAGCCCCACACCTTCAAATTCAAACTCAATCACCAATCTTCAATGTTCGGTGTGCATGGGTGGTTCTCAACTCTGCTCATTCGAGAGCCACCACACCACCGATACTGCATATGAGGAAAAATAGGAGGAGTCTGAGATAGGTTTTGATTTAATGATTGACTCCTTAGAGCCAGGGGCTACTACCCATCCACATCGAGGAAATGGGGCAACTACCCATTCTTGTTCACGTGCTCTACCTTGACCTACGTCGACTCGTCGCTCCACTTCTTTATCCATGGAGAGGCCACAATAGTAGCCATGAGCCCGACAATAGCTAATAATTTATGAGGAGGAAGATGCTCAAGAAGAGAAATCTGAGTAAAGAATCCCCTCGAATTCTTAATACAAGCTTGGGGTCACACACATACAAGGTTGAGGAAGAGGATGAGGATGAGGATACAGATGATGAGGAGTTGACTTGAGATCTAGTGGGCATTGTAGCTTCACTTGAGGATGGTAGGCTAAAGGAACTTGGTAAGTCTCCTGATGGTGTGTCATATAAGAGAGGAAGAAAAAGAATAATTACTTTGAAACCTCTCTATCCTGAGTGCATGACCAGGAGTGTGATTGTAACTTGGTATGCCTGACAACATGTGATGGATGCACTTCGGATTAAATAGTACATGGGGAATGATTTGTATGACTGTGTATTGTATAAGGTGCTTTCCACATCTCAAGATACATATGTTGAGTGACACAACATTTATTTGCCACTATATATCTTAAGTTAAACATAAATATAGTTAGCTCCAAATAAATGTTGCTTTAGCTCAACATATGTATCTTGAGTTGTGGAAAGCACCTTATACAATCCACAGTCATACGAATCATTCCCCATGTAGGTAAAATATAGGGGGGAACAATCCATTAGGTTTGGGTTGCAAAATGAAAGCCATACCCTCAATGTTTTGTAGCTAAATAGCATCTTTGACAACAACCTTGAAGAATCCAAGAAATGGAATGATTGTCACATCGAGAGAGAAACATATATTGATTAGGTGGGCATGTGCTATAGAATGATAGATCAAAGGAACTTCATACTTTGTAGGTCAAAAGCTAGCGGGATGTACAACCCACATTTTAGGTATGCACAAAAAGTCATTGCAAAACTATTGTTGGTTGTTATGAAAATCATGAGAAATGTTCACAAAAAGATCTCTTTGTGTTGCATGGGATAATAAAGAAAAAAATTCTCAACCTAGGGTTGATTCTTATTGATCGTATGAAGGAAATCGTGTTCAAGAGTAAAACCCTTTTTTTATGGGAGAGATTGTGACCTCCATATACATAGCCCTAGGATGTGATTTGATAAGTCTTACCAAGGCCAAAGGAGCAAAAATTGTTGATTTGAAATACTTAGTTTGCTCCCAAATGATAATGATGGTTGACAAGAAAATGATGTATTATATCAACCCCCCTGTCCCAAGATTCAATTTTGAGCTACCATATCACGCATACCAAGTCTATGAGACTGCAGAACCCACTAAGAAATTAGGTAAATTATTGAGGAAGTGGGAAAAAGAGAATCTAAGGAAAAGCTATAGGGAGTGAGGCCCTATCCTACATGAAAGGTTTGGGCAGATGAATTTGGTTGAAAAGCAAAGTGCAGAAGAGAAAAGACAGCCCCACTGTGTGAGAAGAAGAGAAGAGGAAGAATCCTCAAAGAAGCAACCTATAGCAAATGTATATGACATGTCCACCATACATGCACAATTGGAAGGTATTCAGCAGACCCAACAAAATATGCAACAAATTCAGCAGTACATGTGGTAAGATCAATAATAGATGCATTATCCGATCAACCATACCAGTATCAGCACGTATCGGCACAGAGAAACTCCCTATGGGGGGAAGACTATTGGAGTGCCCTTTCTGCATTTTCCAGAGACTTATCCACACCCTTAGGAATATTGTTGGGGTCACTACTACCAATTCCTCCTCCTTAGGACGATTCTCTACCCACTCAGGCCAGCCCTCCACCTCGATAGGAAGATCCACCACTACATGGAGACCTACCCCTAGGCCCATCTCAACAGCAGCGACACATACCCTAACATCCCTAAGCTTTAGTTCCATGTTGAGGACATCATGATTCAAAAGTTTGGGATGGTAGGGAGGTACGCACCCTATCTCACTCTACTCATTTTTATTGATCTTTTTCACCCTATTTCACCTAACTGATTGATTGATGGAATTACCTTATCTAGTGTAGATTTTTCCTTCTTGCATTCATGCATACATGTAGTCCTTTTTCATGCATATTTGAGTATTTTTTTTAAAATAGCTCTTTTTACCATTCCATCTCATGCATTGCATCTCAAGTAGATTTTTAGTAATTTTGTGTGTTTTAATTAGGATTTTATTGCTTTATGTTGTTTTCCCTAAAAATAGATTTGGATGTGATTTAGTGCAAATTGGCACCATTTTGGCCAATTTTCCCCAAATTTGGAACTTCTTGCCTATAAAGCATGTTTTGACTTAATCTCCACCTATTGAAATGAAAATGTTGATCTATGAAAAATGCATTCTAAGTTTCTCTATTTTATTGCTAGATGGCCTTATTTGTTGACTTTCTACATGTGAATCACTCCTCTCATGTTTGTAAATGTTTTGGTTGAATTGTGATTTGAACTAGCTATGAACACTTAAGGCCTTTTGGATCATATGATAAAAGTATGAATTTCATGATGTTCGCTCATGTGGTGTGACATTACTTGATGAAGTGTTGGAATAGTTTTCATGAATGAGGTTTTATGTTGATAACCCCACTGGTGACCCCTCTTTGACCCGACTTTAATTTTATCAACTTCTTACCTCTCTGCCTCATGAAAGGATGCCAAAGTGCACATATTCAACCTTGGCCACCTCCAAAAGTTTTGGGTGGCCATATCTATATATACCCCCACTTCACTCTCACCACCATGCGCCCTAGATTCACAAAGGGGAAAAATGAAGAAAAATAAAATGCAAAAATAAAATAAAATATGCTCATGTATAATAGCATCTAATAAAGAAAAGTTGAGTGCTCTATATAATAGCACTCCAATCTCTCACCACAACTGTTTCATCTAGTTTCATACCCACTGATCTAGGAAACATCAAACCTAGATCACTTCACCTCTTTTTTGTAGACATGTGGGTCGCATGGTGTGGTTTGAATGATGAAATTGATTGCAAGAAAGTGAAACAACATTCCTAGTCATCATTGATTAACGCCACCATGAAATGGTTTCCCTGGAGCTACACGAAAGCCAAATGTTTTGATTTTGTGTTATATGCCCTATATTTAAGAGTTTGTATGATCAGTGCTCTTTTCATTATTGCTTTGTGAAAATGGAGAGGAGAGAGGTGGAACACATGTACTAAGTCACCTTTAAGCCCATTTAGACAATAATAATCCATTGCAATGCATTTATCATTCTTGTTTGTTGAAAGAAATTGAAGAGCGGTTAAGTTGGAGCATACTTAAGAACAAGTATGTTTTAAGTTTGGGGTGGTGATGAAACCCTATTTTAGGGCTTCATCTTGTGTCTTTTTTCACTATTATCACATCTAGACATTGTTAGAATGCAAGTTATTCCCCTAACATGTGATTTCATGTCAAATGCACTTATGGTTGCTTTTTTTGTATTTTTCAAGATTTTCGTACATACATTGGATGTAAAGGGGAGTGAAGGATACGAGCCTAATGCTTATACACCCTGGGATTTGACCCAGATCTTCCCCAATCATCCCTTGAATATGGAAAATTTGGTTCAAGGAAAAAAGCAACCATTTGGAGGAGCTAAGATAAATTTTGAGTAGTTATGCCCTCACCACGGGCCATGGTACTCTTCTACAACTGTGGAAAGATGGCTCAATATCATAGTAGTGATGCCAAGGAAGCTAAGGATTCACCAAGATTGTGGCCTCCAAAATGGCTGTGGCATTGAAGATTCACCTCACCAGTGGAAGCTGCCACGATCATGGTGACTCGCATTACAAGAGACCTCCTTCAGAAGAACAGTCATGGTCATCACGTCCAACATGATCGTGCACCCCACCATGTGTGTGCCACCTTCCACTCACCACATCTACGGTGCCCAAAATGATTGTGGCCACAAACCATCCAAGACTCCACTTCAAACTTCAACTATAACCTTCTCCACCTTGCCTATTCTCATCCACCATGACTGGTATTCCCTCCATCCACCATGGTCATGGTGACTACTCAATACAAACCTATTTTTCCACTTAATTTCCAATATTGCCCCCACTTACCCTAGTGCTTCCTCACCATCTATATATACTAGAGTGGCATCCATAGCATGAAGGTTAACCTTTATTGCATCACCCCTTAGCATTTAAGAGGTTTCACACACCTTCATCCACCCCCTACTTCATTTCCACCTTCCACTACCTCAAAACCCTAGTTTTATAGAGTTTCCACCACCATGTCTCATATTCCGTTGTCATCTACCCACCTTATAGGAAGGAGCTCGTTCTAAAACCACTAAGAGGTGAAGAAGGAGGAGTCTTCACCATGTTCTATGGTCCCACACTCATCTACTCCTTTCTCTTCTTTTTCTTATTTTATGTCTAGCTAAGCCCCCTTGGTGGACTGTTTGGGGGTAAAATGATACTTTGATACCATGTTGGATGAATTTATCATAAAAAAACTCTTTATTTTCATTTCATTATGATTGCTTTCTACTTCTATCTTACTTCCCATGTTTCTACTTGTGGTTTGTGCCAAAAATATGAATTGTTTGTGATTTTATGCTTGAAACCACCTAAGTCTATGAGAAGATAGCATATGTGAGTCTATTTTGGGATTTGCTCCTAGGTCCAACTAGTGGATCCCTAGATAGAACCTAATATATCCACACATAAAATCCTTCTCCTACTTCTATGAGTGAGATCTAATTTAGCTAGTATAGGATAGCTTAGTGTCATTGCCTTGGAGTTTGCTAAAAGCTAGATGGAGAGTAATGTGAGGTGAAATACCCTTACTTCTACTCCTCATTCCTACCTTTGTCTCCCAGTTAAACTAAACATTCCTATCCTAGAATCCTAGATTATGAAAATCTAATTAAAATCCCACCTAGCATTGGTTCATTGAGCCTTGTAAGGATAGATAGGGTGTGCAAGGGTGTAGTTCCCTTCCCATGCTCTATTATATCCATGACCAACAAATAGTCTAGGGTGATTTGAATGCATTCGACTAATTTTTTGGTTTAGAAATCTAGAATGAATGGTTAGGTTTTCACATGAGATGTTCCTCGCAGCAAATATCTTAGTGTCATTACCCAAATGGTCCACTCTTCCCATAACTTGCTTAAAACTCGTCTTGTTTTCTTGCTAAATCATCCTTGCTTAGTTGCTTAGTTTAATTGCTCCTTAGATTAATTAATAAATCTTGGTTGATAATCCTTGGTAGGGTAGATAATGTTTTTTTGTGCTTGTTCAATCCATATAGCAGTAATTTAGGTCTCTAATTTATTTTTTGCTTTAATTGTTAGTCTAGTGTAGTCTTGTGTTCTTGCTTAAATAATTTCCTTCTTTGTTAATTATAATTTCTTATTTAGGGTTAACTTATGGTTTTTCTTGTCTTTCTTATTTAGTTTACTTCTTTGCTCTCCTATTTGAGCCATTAGTGTAATCAAACCCAAAGCCAACTTTAAACCCTAAAAGCCCTAATCTCCACTTTAGAAATGTAGCCCATACTAACCTAGCTCTAGTGCCCCCTCTCTCCATATGGATTGACCCTGATCTTGCCTTTTGCCTATATTATAACATGACCCCGTGTGCTTTTAGGGTGAAGTGTGATTAGTCTAAGAGAGTGTGTTAGTCTAGGTATGCATTATAAATTTGAAATATCTACATGCATCCTAGCCCTTAACGTGTGTGCATCTAGTCAAGAGTCAATTGATTTAGGTGTGTATACCCCAAGGTTAGGAGAAACACACCAGGAAATAGATTGTGTTGATGCGTCATGAGGCATGGCATGTGGGTCTAGGAAATTTTCCATGTGGCACATAGCAGATGGTTGTAGTCTGCTGTGTGGACCAGGTAGGATACAACATGTCTCTGAATTTTATTGATAATTCAAGAATTCTCTCAAAATAAATGAGAAAAAGTACATTTTGAATAGAAGTTAATAAAATATTTAAGGAAGAGGAAAACAAATTTATTCAAGATATTCCTTGATTATTATCTATAAGATATGTATTTCTTATGAGGAAAAAGGAAATTTAATATCCATGTGAAAAATAGGATATTATGTTCATGATAATGGAACTAGAAAAATTATGAGAAAGACTTATGAAAAAGCATAATTGATGATAAAATTGCCCTTTTAGTCTAGAGAAAGGTTTCTTTAGAAATATCTATGAATTGGGTAAAAGTGGGTGAAAATAATGCATTAATAGGTGTAAAAATGGGGAAAATATGAAAAAAGGTAAAAAAAATGGATAAAATGTTGGACATGTAAAAAAATTGCATAATTAGCTAGTGAATACAAGTTTATCATGAATTCCCACTAAGTGAGAAGAATGGGGAGCCAACACCCCGAGTATGATTATGGTCCTTTAGACAACTCAAGATATCAAACACCTTTGGTTTTGAATAATGTAATAGTGCTTACACTTTGAAACCAATTTTTTGGGGTATTCTTTAGAGGATGAATTTATTTTGTAGGGGGGTCCTTGATGGTAGTAACACTTGTCATGGTATTAGAGGATGATGCCATGTATTTTGGAGCAGCCATCTCAACTTGTTTTGACTCATTCATGTCTTTAATAGAATATCTTTGAGTGAAACATTTGTTGGTCTTGTGCCATTTGGTATAATGATAATTATAGTGGGTATCGAGGTTATATCCCTTTGGTAAGGGATTAGGAGGATCCCTTATGAGGTAGAACCTTAGGAGATATAGAATTGAAATAATGGTTCTAATGGCGGGTCCTCTGGGATTGATCTTTCTCATATCTTTTGTCATCTCTATTGGGTTTATGGGAAGGGGGCATAAAGAAATAACAAAATTTCCTACCTTTCTACCCAAGCAATTGGATCCTTTGTAGCCATAAAACATTAATGAATAAAAGAAATAAGTTCAGATAAAGGTGATACCTTTGCGCACACTACTTGTCCCACAAGTAGACACATCTAATGTAGGTAAAGAACTCAATCCTTCAGATCTAGATCTAGAATGGACACATGAAATTCTAGATATATAAGAAGAAGAAGAAGATCTAGATTGGGCACCAATAAACAACTTGTTGTCATCTTATAAAAAATGTTCTACAAGGATCCACGTGTATGCCTCGACCTCTACTTTGTTCATGTAGATTGGGGAGAATGTGGGGCACCACTTTAGCCATCATGTTGAAGAGGAACATGAGTTGTCAATGTGCTAGGCATCCCCAATCTTGGGAAGCAATCCTTAGGGTGAATTCCTTTGCAATAGAGAGAAGTTTGATGACCAACTTGTCTCACAAGTTGTCTCAAAAGAGTTTTTAACACATTGATATGTGCCCCCTTTATATAGGAGAATAATGAGCTTGGAAGAACCTATTACAATCCCTTTCATATTCTCAATTCCAAAAATAGTACAATGCTAACAACAAACAAGACGCCTTCTGTGAGAAATAGATCGACCAATGATGATATTGAACTCTATGTCTAAAATTTGAATCTTCTTCCATGGAATTGTCATCACCCGGTCACATAAGTAGATCGCCCGATCTCAGAATCACAATGTAAAACTCTATCGATCAATTGATAATCAATTGATCTATTGAGCCAATCATATGATCGGCCAACCATACATTTTAATTCATGGATCAGATGGTTAATTACCATAATTATGATTCAAGACCATTATAATAATATTCTTGATTGTGTAACCTAGCAGGTTCCTAATTACCATGGTAGTGATGCTTAAGACAACACAAAGATTGTTGTCTCGTCACACATCATTGCCACCCAAGTAATAGGAATGAGTTAGAGAATAACTACAACATGTAAAGAGAACAATGTTACCATGACCATACAAACCCTTTGTCTCAGATATCCAAATCAAACTCAAGTCATGGGATGTCATTCATTAACATTCAATCTATGTTCCTTGAACGATAGGAGATATTTGATACAATTTGAGCTCAATATCGTATTGACTCACATGGCATCACAATGCACTATATAGTCTCTCTCATCATGTGGTTTGGAATTTCACTTGAAAGGAGGGAAATATTCCATCTACATCACTCACATTATGCCCCATGTGTCACAGTGTACCCAACCAACTCCTTTTTGGCAACTCATATTTTAGAAGACATTGGGCTAGTGTCAAAGTACACATGACTTTAGTTCTAAGGATCATAGAGACCACTATAACTTTGATATATGACTCTGACATGTCATTACATGACTTCCATGTGTCAATATCAAGGTGGTTCTATATTGTATAACTTGTTCTCTAACAAGTACCCATGTGTCTAAGTTGATATCCAATATCATGAATAAAGAGAAACAATCATCACTCACCATACATGCTAGTCTTATGTACTATAGTTGTATATATTATCCACAAAATTAACTGATTACCGACATAACAAGAATGAATACACTTATTAAACATATGATCTCAACTGTAGGTCATTAACCTAAACCATATGTCATCAAGTAGAATATTCGTAGGACATTATTAAATTTATTCATTATCTCAATACTAAAAAACATAATACGTGGAATTGTCTTTTATTAATAACCAAATCAAGTACTAATATCCATTCTATAATCATCACATGACAACTCATAGGGCATATAACCAGCAGTCTCCCACTTGCACTTGAGAAAATCACTCATGAACCAAAGTCCAATATATCTAACATGACCATCATTTTTGTAATGTGAAAGTAATTTAGTTAGAAAATCAACAATGTTGCTATCAGTTGGTACTCAGCAAAGTTTTATATTTCCTTATTGTACAATCTCACATATGAGATGGTAATGTCTAAGTATGTAGAATCAATCATTGTCTATTACTTCAAACTCTTCCAGATGACAGCTATATCATTTAGGAAAAACAAGAATTGTAACTGCTATCAGTAATTATCCTTTTTGGTTTTAAAGTTTGCATTAATGTAACCTTTTACTAGTAACTTTCCAAACCACCATAAATTAAGAAATGACCCTTAGTTCTTCTTAAATATTTAAGGATGTTATTTATATCTTTATAGTTGGCATCACCCAAATGTCACCAGTACATGTTCATCATACTCATATCATACAAGACATCTCATTGTGCTTATATCATTGCAAACACATTTAATTGTTGAGGCATATGGAATCTTACTCATGTGTGCCTACTCTTCCAAAGAGATGGGACCAAATTCTAGGCAAACTTATCCCATGAGGCATGTGTAAGTTTGTTAACTTTGAATTATGCATGCTAAACCGCTTGAGTACTTTGACAATGTGTATATCTTTCTCCAAGAAGCCTTCTAGATATATCTATATAGATCTCACTATCTAGAATATAGGATTCTACACCTACGTCCTTCAAGGAAAAGGTATTTCCCATCCATGTTATAACAAATTTTAGAGTAGGTATGCCATTTCCCATCAATAGTATGTCATCTACATAATTAATATGAGAAATCCAATATGCTCGCATTAACCTTCTCATAAACACAAGGTTTATATTCATTTTGGACATAGCAAACTATTTGAGAGTTTCATCAAAACAAACATTACAACTCGAGATGGTAACTTAAATTTATATATCAGCCTTTGAACCTTACAGGCTTTATTAGATACATTTAGGGTGATACAACCTTCATGATGTGTCATGTAGACATCCTATAGAAGATTCCCATTAAGAAAAGTAGTTTTAACATCCATTTGCCAAATATCTTAGTCATTATAAGCTAAAATAAAAAGCATGATCTTGATAGATTTAACCATGGAAAGTAGTGAAAAGCTTTCATGATAGTCAATAGATTGAACTTGTTTGAAACCTTTTGCATCCAATCTACCATCATAGGTTTGTACATTACCATCCATGTCAGTCTGCTTATTGAAGACCCATATAAACCATGTGTGTTTAACCCTTTCAAGTGGATCCACAAAAGTCCATACTTTATGGGTGCACATGGATTGTATCTTATATCTCATAGCTTCAAGCCATTTCTTGTAATTTGGTTCCTCAATAACCCCAATATAGGTAGTTGGCTCATCTTCTTCAATGATCAACACATCATCTTCTTGAGTCACAAGAAATTGATTTCTCTCTATCTTAAAACGTTCCCTACTAGACATTTAATGGTTTTGTGCTATGATAGGGACTTGAGGTTCTAAAATGGTATGTGGTTCCTCTTGTTCCTTATCCACATCCATAGGTTCAATGTTGTTTCTTTGGTCTTCAAATTCTTAAAAGTTTTTTTTTCCTTCCACTGGTTCCTCTGGAAATAAAATCCATTCTAAGAAATACAATGATCTCGAAACAAGCGCTTGGTTGTCAAATGGAATATACAAGTAGTAACTCTTAGTTTCCTTGTGGTATCTAACAAATGTTGATTTATTCCATTTTGGGTCCAAGTTTTTTTGAGAACAACTTCTTGACATAAGCTTCACATCCCCAAACTTTCATGAAAGACATAACGAGACATTTCCCATTCCATATCTCATATGGTGTCTTTTCAATAGATTTGTAAGGTACTCAACTAAGTGTAAACACTATGGTTTTAATAAGAAGTCCCAAAAGGAAACTGAAAGATCAACTACTCTCATCATTGATTGTACCAACTCCACAAAGGTGCAATTCCTTCTTTCTGATACACAATTATGTTTTGATGTTCCAAATGAAGCCCATTGTTATATAATACCACAAACCCTCAAAAGAGCGGAAAACATTTAGTTGAGATAATCACCACCTTGATCTGATCGGAGTTTTTTAATTCTTTTGTGAAATCAATTTTGTACTTCATTCAATCTTTTCAAAGGGTTCTGATTTGTGTTCTAAAAGATAGGCATATCCAAATCTACTGAAGTCATCAATAGAAGTGACAAAGTACTTCTATCCATTTCTAGCACTTTTGCTAAAAGGTTGACACACATCATTATGTATTTGTCCTAATAAGTCACCAGTTGTTTTGTTCTTATTAGTAACAGTTGGTGTCATCTTACCCAATAAACAAGATTATAGTTTCTATACTTTCAAAACTCAAATAGTATACATAACCATCTTTATGGAGTCTAAAAATGCACTTATCATATATGTTCCCTAGACAAAAATACCAAAGATATATTGTGCTTGAGTTATTGAGATTTAACTTCTTGGTGTTTATGTTATATATATATTTGTATCAAGATCTATTAAATGAAAACCATAAGACATAGGGGTACTTCCATAAAGGATATCATCTTTAGAAATGGAAATACGATATTTTTTTATCAGAAACTTAAAACCCTTCTTGTCGAAGCATGATACAGAAATAATGTTTCTATCTATTGAAGGTACATAATAGCATTACTGTAACTTTAATCAAGCTCGTTGCACAAATATAAACAATATATGTCTACTACAGTGGAAGAAACTCTTTCTCCATTTGAAACGTGTAGTTCCACTTCCCCTTTATTCAGAGGTCCATTTCTTTCTAGACTATGTATTTGAGCATATGTGAGATTCACATCTGGTATTTAATACCTATGATGAAGAGGTATATCAGTTTATTTCAATACCATATATACTCAAAGTGAAGACCTCTATACCCTTCTTGTTCTTCACTCACTCAAGGTACATAGGGAAATTTCTCTTCAATGTACATCTTGGTGAAAATGGTGGCAAGCGCTTCATGTAGACCCTATTCCTTTTTCTTCAAGTGCAAAACACTCCTTACTTATCTTTGAATTTTCCCTATATTTTCCCTTTGCTACCATCAACATAAAATTTGGTTGTCTTTCATTTGCCCCTCTCCATTTCACTACATGCCAAGTAGGTCAGTCAATGGCTTGTCAAAATTATTCATGTTGTAATTCATGCAAAATTTCTTGTATGAATCCAGCGATGATTGTAGGCTTACATCTCTAGAAAACTCTTGAGCTAGAGGAAATCCTAGTTTTACATGACTTTCTACAATCCCAATGAACTTGAGTACATGGGGTTCATTGGATCACCTTCTTCCGTCTTGCACTTAAGTAAGTCCTTGGAGACATCATACCTTTCTTGTCATGCTTTTTCTTGAAACCTATTCCTAAGACGTGTTATCATATCAATAACATCCATGTTCTCATGTTTCTTTTATAGCTCATAATTTATGGAGCAAAGCATCAGGCATTTGATGCCCATAGCATCATTGGAATGCTTCTTGTAAGCATCCCTTTCCTCTCTAGGCACACTCAGGTTGGTTCATTTGGATTAAGTGTGTCCATGACATATAGCTTACTCATGCATGAGAATAATTCTCAAAGTCCTGAACTAGTCGTTAAAATTATTCATATTCAGATTCTCATTCTCAAGGATAGATCACATTGAAAATAGATTGTTGCTAGTGTTTTCCATTGATCTATATATAAGATATTTTGTATGAGTCAATTGTTTTGAAAATTAATTTGATTAATAGAGTTACTTTGGAATTTAATCAATGACATTCCCACTATTTTGTTCAAATATATCTCTCATTGTTAGTTCATAATATTAGAACAAGAAATATTCTATAAAGCCAAAATCCAAAATAATCATGTCATTGCTCATCCAATCATCTATGTCCGTAACTTAATTATTATTAAGGTAGGTAACAACTATCAATTACATCATATACAATTTTGAGATAGATGTTTGCAAAACTCCAAATAAATAAGTCATCATATGAATTATACGCCATCTTAATTCCTCTTGGTGTTTAAAACTATTAAGATCACCTAGTCAAGTCCAACTTAAAACCAATACAATAACTATGCACCCAGGTTGGTAGGCTCACATACTTATTATCATAGTTACCTAGAGTAGAAGGTGCACCACACTTGGCATGCCTGCACTTAGTCAAAAAAAATTTTGATGTGTATCACACTTGGAAGGCATCTTTAACATAAATATTATATATATATATATATATATATATAGCAGTGATCCTGTGCGAGACACTCTCCGTGCGAAAATGCGAGGCGTGAACTACATCCACTGGTTCGTTGAATGGCAGGTCACTTATGAAACCCAATCTTCTGTATAGCCTGGCATACTCGTGTGATTGGACAGCACGGCGGAGGGTAAATATACAAGCTCCTCTCATCCACAAGCTAGTCACAAGTAATAATATATTTTAACCACCACTCCAACAACCTCCTCGATTCCTTCGCTTCCGTCACTTCAAATACTACGCTAATGAAGTCCATACCATTTTATCGAAGTGGCAGTTATACTATAGTTCGTACATGCGTGGAGGGAGCAGAGCAATGTACGCACAAAAATATCATTTTGTAAGTTTAAAATAAAAGCAACACAGTTCATTTGTAAGTTTAAAATACAAGCAACGCAGTTCGTTTGCTCTTAATGTACTAGGCATGAACGAGAAGTAGAATCTAAAGGTCAATGACTTGTCTGACCCCACCATGATCAACGCCCTTCCTGCCCTTGTCTGAACCCATGCCTAACAGAGGTCAATGACTTGTCATGTAAGTTTGCATATGCAACATCAGGCGTCGATCCACATGTGCCATCTATCATCAAGCATGTCTTGCAGGACACACACCAGGCGAAGGATATCTCCATTGATTGGAGTGGATCACTCCCGACTATTATAATGAATCTGACTACCTACAACGCCTCCTAAAACCCTAAAAAGTTCACGGTCATGGTAAAGATGATCAATGTGATACCCCGCTATCACACATACAACGAGATGACACGTAAAAATATGCGGAACTACCATAATCACATATTACTAAAAATACAAATTAATTAAAATTGATTGCGGAAACCATACAAAGGTGAACTATTGCATCCAAATCCTACAAAAAAACATGTTATGTATAATATTTACAAGCCTTGATATATATTCCCAGCTCAGAGAAACCAGTTGTCTTGTCAACACAAGAGTTCATCACCTGCTTATACATACATAACAAGCCATGTAAGGCCGTCAGTAGGATATAACAAATATACATCAACTATACATCGTGAAAACGTCGTCAAAACATCTTCAAGGACCTAAGAGTACAGGGATGACTCTAGGACTCTACTACAAAACAACCAAAACAGTAGCATATCCATCTCTTGCCTTCTACTATTCTTCTTGCTGCTCGGCCGCAACCTCACAACCACCACCACATCTAGAGCGATCACCTAAAAAGGTTGTAAACCAACAGGGTGAGACACCCAGTCCCAGCGAGAAACATAACTCCCCGCCGAAACTATAAAACTCCAGAAAAGCTGAAGCAGGTAAAGCAGATAATTGATATAAGCAAACTATATGAGCAACATACTGAGCAGGGCTTATTGTATTATCAAACTTACCAAAATATTCGGGAGATGTATAATCAGATATTCTTTATGGAACATGATTGACAAGATAAGCTTTATAAGAACTTATCACAAAACATAAGGAACGTACAAATAACTGTAAGATATAGCTAGATCAACTACACAAACAAAGCCTCAATCAATGTTCCGTATTTTACCCTAAGCAATATATACTTATTCAGCTGAATTACGTATTATTATGTCATGAGGAAGTGAGCCGTACCGCTCAGATCCAACCATCGGTTGTGAAGCCCAGAACCAGTGCCATACAAGGTCAATGGAAGAGCCAGAATCCACGACCTCAGACCCTTGTGGTCAGTGCACAAGGACCAACAAGTAGGACCGCAGTCTCATGCTTAAGTGGCCACAGCCACAGGGTCAGTCCCGCAGGCTGCCCTTTCCCTAGCCCGCCTTGGTACAGGTCTCAGCGCTCGTAAACTTTGAGCCACGAGCCTGTTCACCGTGCTCTGAGCCATGAACGCATTTATGCTCTATCACACTGAGCCATGGACATGTTCACCATGCTCCAAATCATCCTGAGTCTGCAACCGCACTTGCACTCAAATCCTCCTATTTTCGGCTAGGAGAAATCCACACATATTCAACAATATGCGCTTCCGGATTAACCCACAGGAGAACCCATTTCACCATCACCAACTACTGACGATGATGAATCCATGTCCAGGGCAACTACATGATATGTTCCACTATAATTAATTAGTATCTTTTAAGTGGATTGTTGAGACAACCAAGTTGTAAAACATAACATCATTGAGTTACATTATTACTGTCATCATCACATTATTCTTGGGATCTCAATCCCTCATCACAGAACCACTACCTCTCAATATATCATCATCATCATCACTTGGGATAACAATCCCTTATCTCATCATCAAGAGGATAACACCTCAACTAGGCACTCAGCCTTTATCAGGTCCACAGACCTTTCTCATCATACTGGTGATACATGTTATCTCATCAACAAGGATTATCATTATTCAGTGTTATTCAAACACATATACCTCATAGCTCTTACCTGGCTATGAATTTATCTAATACACCTGCATGGTTAGTACGCACATCAAAGAGATAACTTAAATCAAACACATATCTTTCTTATTATTATGCCATTAGGGTTGCAGATGTACATGTTTGGAACAACCATCCATGATCATAATTATATGAGGCATACATTTGTATTAATTACATTATTGTTATCAAACCATGAGCATCCGCTTATGCCCTTATCTTATAAGCATAAACCAAGTATCTCGCCATCTACTATAGCATCATTTTTAAGCATCAAGCATACCACGGTTCACAACCCAACATCCATATAGCATCATCATCAAAGGTGTAACTATAAGATAACATGTCACTAGTTTCCGGGTTAAGCATAACCCTCACCAAATATATCATCTTCCCTCGCTATAGGGGTGGCGGGTAACACATCCCTCATCAAAGGAAATATCGGCCACGATACTTAGCCACATCTATCGGCCAACCCAAGCATAAGGATGTATCAGGCAACAAGACCCAAGGGATGTGTCGTGCACTGATCCAAAGGTTGTGTCGTGCAGCCAAGATCAAGGGGTGTATCGTGCAGTTGGGTCCAAAGGACATATCATGCACCCAAAGCTAGGTACGTGTCGGGCAACTAGGTGTATCAGTCAAGACCCTATCATCCATCTAGGGTTAGTGTTCATATCAGGCAACCAACTCACCATAATTCTCAAGTAAGAGCATGGCGCCCAAACTCATGTCGCCTAAGGCAAAGTTATGTCGGCCAATAGCACACTATTGCCCTCCAACAACCGACACCAAGGCACCACAAAAGGCCTATCATTCAACTAGGTCAAGCACACCATATCGGTCACCACTAAAGAAATTATATTAGGGTTCACCACTCAACACCATATCGGTCAAGGGAACAACACCAACTAGGTCAAAGGTTCATCTTAGTGAAGGCATATCGCCCAAGGTCTCCAACAAGGTCAAGAGGGTCATGTCGGGCACAAAGCCAATAGAACTCAACTGAACATATCGACCAAGCCAAAACCCTAGATGAGGGGTGTCGGGCAACCTCACCACAAAGGTGTATCGTGCAAAACACAAGGTCCATATCGGCTTGATCATCACTGTAAGGTCCCTGACCTTCGTTTTGGGCTTACCCTATTTTTTTTGCCTAAACCTTGTGCTTGGGTGTTTGCTAATCACCTTTAATGGTGATTATGGTTTGTTTATGCTTAGTTGAGTGATGGAGGTGCTACTTGCAATATAACCTGAGTTGGGGTTGAAGAGCAAGTTTATCACCTTAAGAGATGTCTTTCTCTATCTTTGTTTCCTCTACGGTTGAGAGGAAGGCTTCGGCTCGTTCCTTGAGTTGTCTTGGGCTTGAATGAGCTCTTTTGGGCCTTGTCTTGCTTGGTTGAGCCCTGTATCGGGCAAGGATGCCTTGTGTCGGCCATGGGGTATCGCCCATGGGGGTGTATCAGCCATGGAGGAGTGGTGTGTCAGTCTTTGACCCTTGTTGACCTTTTTGCCTTAGTTGTGTCACCTTAGTTTGGACATGTGGCCGATCCTTGGTAGAGTAGTGGCATGGCATGTGCATGTGTTTTGCAAGGTGGTGGAATGTGTGGACAAGTGTCCTTTGGAAAGGCGACACCTTGCCTTGGTCTAACCTTGACCCCCATCTATATATGCCTTGTCCTTCTCTTCCTTAGGATCCTTTTTAGATCTTTGTTGCTCCTCTCTTCCTTGGTGCACGATACACCTACCCCCTTTGGAGCAAGATGGTGGCCGATCCTTCTTCCGTGGTGGTGATCTCTTCTTCTTCCTCTAGCTTGGTGGCCGAACCCTAGGTGGGTCTTATTCATTGGTAAGCATCTTCTTCTCCATCTTGCCTACTCCTCGACCATGGTGATTATGATCCTTGTTCCTTTTCATAAGGAGGCTGAAGGAGGTGTGCTTGGAGCTAGAAGCTTAAATCTTGAGGAGTTTGCTTAAGGCGGGTTACATAACTTCTAATCCTAACTATACTATCTTCTCTATGTTACATATATGTGGATGTGCGGCCATTGCATGTTATGTTTCTTGCTCTAGTATATGTTGTTGATCTTATGGATATAGTGATCTTGATGTTGTTGATGTTGTATCTGCCTTTGCACCTAGTTGTCCAAACCATAGTTGAGGTTTTCTTTAGTAGAAACACCCCTTTCTCTCCTTGGTCTAGAGAAGTGAGCTTGAGCTCTAGTAATGTGGGAAACACCCCTCTCTCGTTTAAGTTGAGAGGTGAGCTTATATTCTAGTTGCTTGGGAAATACCCTCCTCTCACCATGGATTTGAGAGGTGAGCTTTTGATGACCTATGTTGGATCCTTTGTGGTGGCCCGATTCGGTGATAGAAGTTGTGCAATACCCCTCTCTCGTTTAAGTTGAGAGGTGAGCTGAACTTCTTGATCTTTTAGGGTTTAGTGCCCCTGTGCTTGAGGTTGAAGATGATCTTGTGAGGTTGTGTCTTGCACGATACACTTAGTTGATGTTGGGTGGCCGATACCTTTGTGTGCATGGGCGACATACCCTGTTGAGTGCCTTGTCCGATGCACCTTGTTAGATGGTTGTCTTGATGCCTGAGATGCCTCCCATGACCTTGATGGTGAGCTTGCACGATACCCTTCCCCTTAGTGAGTTGGTCGATATGCTTCTTTGAGTATCCTGTTTGCCCCTGGACGATATGGGTATCTTGATGAACGATAAAGTGCTAGCCTTGGACACCCCCAGCTTGGTCGATATGGGATGATGCTTGGCCAATATGGTCGTGGCCAATAGGGTCGTGTCCGATAGGGTCGTGGCCGATAGGTTCATTGCCGATAGGTACATGGCCGACAGGGTCATGGCCGATAGGGTGGTTGTGTTGGTGCACGATAGGATGGAGTGTTTGGTCGAGCTGATGGCATGAGTGCCTTAGGGTTTGAAACCCTAGCCGCTAATCCTTCGGTGAAGGTATGACCTTGTCTGATACCCCTCTTTGAGTGAGATTTGGTGCTACCTGCCAACCTTATAGTGAGGGTTGTGGAGGTCTTTGGTAAGGGTTTTGATAGTCTGAAAAGAGTTAAGCTGTTAACCCTTTAGCATGTAGTTATATCCTTGTTAAATGATGATATGGTTGATATGGTGAAATCACCTTGAATCCTATAACTCTGATAATGAGATAAGATGATAGAGTGTGAACCTGGAGGTTTGGAAGGATATAACGTTGCTACACACGATAATGTGATGCAAGTATATGATCATAAGAACGGGACATGATATTTGCTTATGATTGATAAATAACTATGATTTCTACAACTATTGTGTAGTGTACTCATGAATCTTTCTTTAATACTTGATAGCATGATACTCCTATTAATCTATGATGGCTTCCGTTATCTCTATGGATATGTATTCTGACCATGCAGGTATTCTTTATATGAATTCATATCCTCGTAAGAGCTATGAGATATATATGCTTTGACTAGCGCAATGTGATGATAATCCTTGTTAATAAAGTAACAAGCTGATATAAGGCTGAGTGCCTTGCTGAGGCGTTATCCTCTGATGATTAGATAAGGGATGCATTCCCAAGATGCCGATGCATGATTGTGATGCCTTGAGAGGCAGTGGTTGATATCATGAGGGATTGAGGTCTCAAGACAGTATGTTGATGGCATTAGTAATGTAATTCTATAAGGCTATGTTTATACCTTGTTTTGCCTCAACAATTGGCTTAAAATATACTAATTAATGATAGATAAACATATCATGTAGTTTGCCCTGTCCATAGATCCATTACTGTCAGTATTTGGTGATGGTGAAATAGGTTTATCCTGTGGGATTACCTGGAGCGCATATTGTTGAATATGCGAGGTTTCCCCTAGCCTAAAATAGGAGGGTTGAGTGCAACTGTGGTTGCAGACTCGGGATGTATGGAGTATGGTGAACAGGCCCATGACTCAAGATATATGATGATGAGCATGATGCGTTCATGGCTCGGATATGTATACTAGCACCTATGCTGAGGTGAGCTAGAGATGGGTAGCTTGTGGAGCTAACCCAGAGGCTGAGGCCTATAAGCATAAGACTGCGGTCTTTCTTAATGATTCGTGTACTGACCACGAGAAGGTGAGGTCATGGAGTCCAGATCTCCTTAGACCTTGTATGGTACCGGATTGGGCTTCGTAGCCAATGGTTGGACTTGAGTGGGGAAGGCTCACTTCCTCAGGACATAATAAAATGTAATCCAGCCGACTAGTAAATCTTGTTTAGAATAAAATACGAAACATTTATTGAGGCTTTTCTTGCTTAGCTGATCTAGTTACACCTTGCAGATACGTATATGATCCTTATATCTTGTGATAAATTCTTATAAAGTTTATCTTGTCAATCATGTTCCATGAAGAAATACTTGGTAATATGCCTTCCAGATATCTTGGTAAGCTTGATGGTAATAATAGCTTGCTCAATATGTTGCTCTTGTTACACACATTTTCAGTTATTTGTTGTTATTTGCTTTAACTTTTGGGGTTTTATAGTTGTGGCGGGGAGTTATGTTTCTCGCTGGGACTGTGTGTCTCACCCCGCTAGTTTACACCCTTTTTAGGTGATCGTTCTAGACGTGGTGGTGGTCGTGAGGTTGCGGCCGAGCAACAAGAAGAGCAGTAGAAGGCGAGAGATGAACATGCTATTGTTTTGGTGGTTTTTGTAGTAGAGTCCTAGAGTCATCCCTGTACTCTTAGGTCCTTGGAGGTGTTTGATGACGTTTCACAATGTTTAGCTACTGTAATTTTGTATATCCTGTTGTTGACCTTATGCGGCCTATTATGTATGTATAAACAGGTGATGAACTCATGTGTGGTGAGACTGCTGGTTCCTTTAAGCTGTGGATATGTGTCTGCTTCGTAATGTTTATATAACATGTTTTGATGCAGGATCTGGATACACAAGTCCTCTTGTGTTCGTTTTCGTAATTAGTTTTAATTAACCTGTGTTTTCAAGTAATAGTGTGGTTCCGCACGTTTTCACATGTCATTTCGCTATTTGAGTGATAGAGGGATGTCACAATCACTAACCTCAAGATCACCATCATCAAACCCTAATAGATCAAGAGAATTGACTCAGCTCTCAACAATCAAGAGAGAGGGGTTTTGCGCAACCTCTATCACATATTGGGTAACATGTTGGATCATCTCCATATCGGTCAAGATCCCAACCTATACTAGGTCAACATCCAACCAAGGCTCACCTCTCAAATCCATGGTGAGAGAAGGGTATTTCCTAAACAACTAGAGTATAGGCTCACCTCTCTAAAACCAAGTGAGAGAGGAGTTTTGCCTACAATCCTAGAGCCCAAACTCACTTCTCAAAACCAAAAGGAAGGAAAGGGGTTTTGCCCAACAAACCTTAAACTCCATGGTTCGGCCACCAAGGTCAAGAACACATCAACAACAAGATCATATATCTAACAAGATCAAAGGTACAAACTAGGGTAAGAAACGTATCTAACAAGATGCATGGCCGATCAAGATGAAATATAAACATGCAACAAGAAAAGGAAGTAGTATAGCTAGGATTAGGAGTTATGTAACCCACCTTAAGCAAGCTCCAATCTCCTAGCATCAAGCTCCCAATCTTCAAGCACCACCTTCGGCAACCTCAAGAAGAGAAGCAAAGCTTGTAACCACCATGGTCGAAGAACAAGCAAGAAGGAGAAGAAGGTGCTAAGGAAAGAGGGGGAGATACTCACCACAAGAAGAGAAGCAAGAGACTTCTAGGGTTTGGCCACCTCTAGAGGAAGAAGAAGACTCCAAAGAGAGGATCGACCACCAAGCTTGCTCACCCAAGTGTATCGGCCACCAAGCTATCCAAGGAGATGTGTCGTCCACCAAGGAAGAAGGGAAGAAACTAAGAAGCTAAAGGGATCCTAAGCAAGACAAAGGAGAGACATATATAGAAGAGGGTGAACAGGAAACTAAGGCAAGGTGTCGCCCACCCTAGGGACACTTTTCCATGGGGCAAAGACACCTACTCCTCTTGCCACTTCCACATGTCCAAGGCATTTTCCACATGCAAGCATAAAGCACCAAGTGTCCACAAAAGGGGGTGACACAAACGATGCTAAGGTCAAAGATGGTCATAGGCCGATACACCCTCTTGGTCGACACACTCCTTGCTCAATACAACTCAAGGCCGACGCACTCATGGCCGATACAAAGCACCCAAACTCACCCTTGCCCGATACAAGACCCATCAAGGCAAGGCAAAGCCCAAACAAGGCAAAACAATGCCCAAGACTACTCAAGCAACGAGCCCAACCCATCCCCTCAACTCTAGAGGATGCAAGGAGAGAGAGAAAAATCTCTCAAGGTGACAAAATTACTCATCAACCCTAAACTTGGGTTATTTGCAAGTAGCACCTCCAACTCTCAACAAAGCACAAACAAATCCTAATCACCACTTGAGGTCATTAGCAAGCAACTTATAACAAGGTTTAGGCAAAGCAAATAGGATAAGACCAAAAAGAAGGTCAGAGTCCTTACAATCAAAATCAACTTAGGATTTCAAACATCGGTCAACATACTCTACATCCTTTGGTCTCCGATTGAAACTTTTCGAGCAATTGACCTAAAGATAAGCTACTACATTTTATTCAACTTGTAAATCATGAGGATTTTGTGACCACCATGACTGGAGACCCCTGAACGATCTTTATGAACTACCTCTCGGTCTAGTTGTGGATGCCTATCTTCTACCCTTAAGCTCCCATCCCCCGTAAGTTTATGAACTATTGGTCTTCTAGTAGTGATCGAACACCTCATTACTTGTATCTGAAGTAAATAAATGTTCCTAACCAAGTGCAACATACAAGTGAATGCCAACAGTAGATTCAAAAAATTAAGATAGGGAGCACTAGATTAAATGAACTTAGTATTAATTATAATATGGGTGAATGCCCGCAAGGGTGTGTCTCACTGGTGATCGGACCGTGAACGCAGACAGAGGTCTCAGGTTCAAATCCTCACAAAGATAAATAATTTGAGATTGATGTCTAACATGGTTTGCGTCGAAACTAATGAGTTGCACACTTAGTTTACCATACTCCTCATGTGTCGGGCCTCCACAGGTCAATGAGGAATCGGGGAGAGGAAGTCTCCTTGATGACTCATGTAATATGGGTGAATGAGTTAAATGAAGTCAAAGAATTATGGAAAAAATGGGATTTGAACCAAGAGTACTTGATTATAAAGAAGAAATCGATACTACTCCAAATGACAATTTATTTGATATTATACTTCATAAAGCCATATATGTATAATTTTTAACTATGTTATATAATGTATGAATATGTACTTTTAGATTTGAGAGGGAGGATAGAGCTTTAGGTTGCCCCCACCTCGAGATTCTGCTTCTAGTTCATGCCTACTACATCCTTAACGTATGTATAGTCTTTTATGTGTACATTAAAAGCAAACGAACTGCGTTGCTTGTATTTTAAACATACAAAATGGTCTCGCATTGCTAGTAAGGTTTGTGCGTATAATGTTATGCTCCCTTCACGCATATACTAACTAAAGTATAACTGCCACTCCGATAAAATGTTATGGACTCCATTGAACCATTAGCATAAAAGTCATTTGATGTGACGGAAGTGAAGGAATCGAGGAGGTTGGTGGAGGAGTGGTGCTTTAAATATTTTATTATTTGTGACTAGCATGTGGACGAGAGGAGCTTGGTGCTATGGTACATTTACTCTCCGCGGTACTGTCCAATCACACCACTATGTCAGACTATAGAGAAGACTGGGTTTCAAAAGTGACCTGCCATTCAACGAACTAGTGGATGTAGTTCACGCCTCGCATTTTCGCACACAAAGTGTCTCGTACAGGATCACCACTCTATATATATATATATATATATATATATATATATATATATATATATATATATATATATATATATATATATATATATATATATATATATATGGGTATATCTTCGCTACCCATGCGGGTAACTAAGATTCGCTACCCGTGCATCTGTTTTGTAACAGGAAGGCATGCATTTGTAATGAGACGGTCCAAATTGTAATTGACAGACACATTTTGTAAATACAGCTTGATGTTTATATTTTCCGTCTGGAAATAGTAATATATATATATATATATGACTGTAACAGCGCTGTAATACAAAATGAGTCTTTGTATTACAATTTTGGTCGTCTCATTACAATTTGAACCATCTCATTACAAATGCATGTCTTCCTGTTACAAAACAGATGTACGGGTAGTGAATCTTAGTTACCCGCACGGGTAGCGAAGATATACCCTATATATATACTTATATATATACATGTGTATCCAATCACCATTACATATACATTATTATGTGTATTAGATACTAACCACATGTGATTAAACTAGATATGGCAACTAGTACAACAATGTGAGCGAATAAGTGTTGTAGAAAAACAACTAAGAGATTCACATATGTATGTAATACTAATGGTGCTTTCTGTAGGGATCTTGATCACCTGATCAGGCAAGAAATAGTTCGATCAGAAGACCCTCATTTGGAACCTCTTGTGTTTTTTTTTATCCATCATCTCATATCGATCAAAAACACTCCAAGGACCATCCTCTTTAGTGTGGGCTTCTGATTTTATCCTCCTCTCCATCATGGTCCACAAGTGATGCTTTTAGATAGTCATATACTAATTGCATAATTAAAAATTACATGGAGATTGAATAGAGAGAGGCATGGAATACAAACCATATGCATGTTGAAGAATGCAACCCTACTCTCACTTTTCACTCTAGTACACTAACCAAGTGTGGAATGGAATTAGAACAGAAGGGAGAATAGGGTGTGGGTAGTTCCCTCCCCTCCCACTATAGTGGGGGAGCCTATAGTGTCTTAGCTTAGCACTAATGTCCCATGTTCCTTCCCTGCTCATCTGAAAGATTTATGCCATGGCAAATTTACAAGTGACAGCTGCAACATTGGTTGTCTAGATGAAGATTCTAGGAATCCCAACCTTTAATGCTACCAAGCAAGATTCGGCAAGGGTGGAGCAGCATGTGTCATTAAGGGATGCTTAGTGTGCTCCACCTTTGAAAGTTTTGGGGTTACAGAGAGATTCTAGTACAAGTGTGAAAGAGGTGAAGTGCAATGTCAAATTAGAGAGTGTGAGCCTAACTTCTAGCCAAGGGGTGGCAAATCAAGTGATACTATTTTTAGTGACTGATCAGGAAATCTTCACCCAAGGAAAGGCTTCGTTGTCTGTTTTTGGGGGTCTGGAGGAGCAAGTTGGTGCAAAAGTGGAGTCATCCTCTTAGATCTCTATAGGTGGTGCTAGCAAATTGTTCTTCCAAGATTCCACACGATGTGAGTGGTTTTCATGATGCAATCCTCAAGACCTTTCTTTTGTGATTCTCAGAGACATGTGCATCATATGGTTAGAGGTCACTGGAAGGATTGTTATTATTGAACCAAGGTCTACTATTCCTATGAGATTCTTGGGCACCTTGTTACGCATTGCATTCGGTTCCATGAATCTCCTCCCATGAGATCCGAATCTACCTTCCTTTTTTGGATACCATGAGTATGCTCCATGAAAAATGATAGTGATCCTCGATGAAAAAGGTGGAGAGTAGAAAAAATATATTGATATCTTGAAGAATACTATCAAGGTGGAATGGATTGATTATGCATGTTGGGGCACAATGTGCAAAGCATTTTTCAGACCGTTGGCCAAGTTTTTTAAGTACAAGTAAATGGCAATGGATGGCCATCGATTTTGTGAGAATTACACCAAGAAGAGTGCTAGTGTTCTCCCTCAGAGAGAAGACCATTTTTCATGTTCATAAGGAATTTTCACAACAACTAAAGGGTCGAGTTTTAACACTGAAGATGGAAGATGGATCCCTTATGGGAAAGTTAAAGGAGGTAACATGGTTTGGTGCAAGGACATCCCTTGTGCCTCTACAGATGATGAGTTAGTGAGTGAGATAGATTTATTGGTCCTTATCTTGAGTTTTCTAGATGGATAACGATGGAGTTTGATGAGTCCAAGCTTGTTCTATAGATTGAATCTTATGTTGAAGGTATCCTAATTTCATGGGGATCTCCTTTCGACACCAACAATACTTAGTGAGGTTCACTCAGATATTTGTTTTGGGGATCAATGATGATGGGTTTCCTATCAAGGTGAGGGGATTGGATCGCGACATACCCCGGGAGGTTCTGATTACAACGACCATGTTGTTGTTCCCTTATGGGAGGGATACACCATCTCGTCTGAGTAGGACTCTGTCGCACCTTTTTTAGTATAGATAGGTGAATTTGGATTGTACTTCTAACATGATGGTTATAGGACAAGATGAGGTTTGTAGACCCCTAGCCCACAGGGGTGTGAGGGGTTTCTTTGGGAGCCTTCCATCTGAAGTCCACACAATGAAATGTTGTTGTCATAGAGTTAGAAGGAACCTAATATCCAAAGATGTTGGTTTGAGAAGTTATGAGTACTAGGAATCCATAGACAATGACTGTGATAGTGGGGGAAAAGGTAGAGGGGCCTATGACAAGGTTTTAAGCATGAGGAGAGATGTGAGATATAAAGGATACTGGTTTTGATCGGTGGTGGTCTATTCAGGCATTTTCCTAATAGAGGGTGTTGGGTGTCTTTATTCTTGGATTGTTTTAGTTGCTTTTGGGCAGTGCTCCCTTCTGATGGGGTCTTTGTTTTGTGCTAGAGAAAGTGGGTACATTTGGTGTATTTGTTATTCTTTGGTAGTAGGGAGTTTAGGATCTTGGGGGATGGAGCCAAAGAGGATGGTGTTAGTTAAGATTTTTTGTGTGGTTGTGTGATGGTTTTTGTATCTGGTCATGTGATGTTACAGTTTTGAGGTGGGATTTGGGGCATGATTCCCACATGACCCATGTATTGACATGGAGAGGAACTCTTTTTGTAACTCTAATGGTTGTCCTACTTTAGGGTGGGATGAATAATGTTACAACCTCAATTTTGCTTGTATGAATTGAAAGGCAAATTTTCAAATAAAAGGCATTTGAATGGAAAATTGTATGATTTGTTTTAAAAGAATGGATTCTTTTGCAATATTTCCCTTAGATGCATCAATTCATGTTTTATACCAATTTGATAAATCAAATAATGATAAAATGAAAAAAAATAGATAAAATAAATCCCATAATAAATAAAAGGAAAAGAAATAAAGGATAATTGTGTGCAAATGTGAGAATTATGTAGAATTCTCTAGAAAGTGATGTGGATGACCACTATTGATTAACTTTTTGTTCCACTTGGTTTCTAATGAAAGAGACCAAAATAAAGAAAATAGAAGAGAAAGAAAGAGAAAATATGAATTTTAATTACATAATATATGCCTTTTGAGTGGATGTCTTGCATATGAATAAAAGTCTCTTTTATTTTCAAATTTCAGTTCCAAACTTTGTAAACAAGTAAATTAAATTATTAAAGAGTTTCCCTTAAAATTTGGGATTAAAATGATGTACGCTTTGAGAGATATGGATTATTGAAAAATCCCTAAAGTGGGAGGAATAATGTTAAATGTCATGATTTATATTCCTATTAGAATTTCTATTTTTCAGATCTTTTAATATTGAGTGTGGCTTAATAGTCATTGATCTCTGATCTAATAATGAATGTTTCATCATCTTCCTCACAACAGAAAAGGAAACCAAGCACAGTATAGCCAGTTCCTTCGCACACCTTTAACTCTCTCATCAGAGCATGCAAGATCCTAAAAATCATTTGCAAAGAAATTAGGGGACAATTCCGAGTCGGCCCATCCCAGGTTTTGTCACCTATGGAAAGATGTTTAGAGTTTGCCTAAATCTTAGGACTGGCTATGCCCAACCCTGGGGTGTCTAGGACTATAAATAGGGGGTATCAAACCCTCTTTGAGATCATAAGTTGTCCCCAAAGCCTCGACCACATCTAGAGGTTGTTTCCCTTGTACCAATTTTGTGGTTAGCCTTGATATTCACCTTTGCCTAGACCACCATCCTGCCAGAAGAGCATCAACTCCATCACACCTCCCCCAGTTGCCACACTAACAATTGAAAAGCTCACTGAGTTCGGGGAGGCAAGATGAAGGTGAAGACAACCTCCTTCCGCTCACTGGTGCACTAGATCTTGGAGTGAGTTGGGAAGTTGATTCAGCCAAGGGAGTGGTTGGCCATCGTGAGGTAGAAGAAGAGAGATGGGGAAGTTCATCTCTTCCCCCGCTCGAGTATTGAAGACATAAGGGTAAATCAGACCTTTCCTCCTTTCTTTTTTATTTTGGTTAGTGGGTGTCACGCAGATTGAGTCACTGATGTGGCTCCAGTTGATAGGCTCGATCCAGGGCCTAGGCTACGTTGGCCTTTATGTGGCCTCTTATGATTGGACTAAAAAGGATTTTCTTTAATGGTTTTGATTAATTTAAAACCCTAAGTTTTGAAGATTAAAGGATCTAAAGATGTTCCCTGACTTTTACGAGCAAAGTTTATCCTTTTCACATAAAAATGATTGATTAGATATAATTGGATGAAATTTGCTCATTATTTGCTTAATTAAGGTTCCATAATTGTAAAAGTGCATTAATAGACTTAAAAACCTTAATTTTGATAATTGTGATGTTTGATTGTTTTTAATTGTGGAAATTAATCAAGAAGGCATGAAAATGATTTTCTTAACTAATTTCTGAATAAAGACCCCTAATTTGGATAATTTGACTAACTAGGGTTTTTATGAGTAGAAAAGTGCATTTAGGGTTTCTTGACCTAAAAAGGTAATATTGGAAAAAAAAGTTTGGAAACTAAGAAACCCTAAGGAAATCCTAATAAGTCTTAGAAACCTAAGACTGGAATCTGTAGGCCATAAAAGGTGTTCAGATGTGATTATAATCATTAGGTGTTATACATACTTTTCAGGATCAAGTTGCTTGGTTTATTGCTTGGCTTGGTTGATTGGACTTCTTGATTGGGTTAGATATCTTTCTTCATTTTGAGACTGCCAAATTAGGTATGTTGTTTCTCTTGTACCTAATCACTCTAGTTTCACATCAATTTCTGAGGTTTTACTGGTTGCTTGAAATTATCTGCTTGGATGAACTTTAATTCTTTCAACTATAAAGTGACTATGGATATCACCATAAATATGTGCATGACTAGCTCAGATCCTAATCCTCCTCTATAACTTTTTGTATATGTGAGAAATTGATGATCTAAGTATTGATCTACCTTGGGGTAGGATAAATAGATTATCATGAGTTGAGGTTTGGTCTACCTTTGAGTAGTATCATACGACTATATAGTTCTAGGTCTTGGTCTACCTTTAGGGTAGGACCAAAGAGAGATAATGAGGATCTACCATATGGGAGAGGTAGTATCCATGTCAAGGCTTGGATAGATCAGGATTGAGTAGTTATGATTAAGATGTAAAGTTTAATATGTTAAACAATAATTTGGTTGCAATATGTTGCTACAACTAGATGCAAACTTTTATCTCCCCCCATACCAGTACAATTTGTTATAATAATCGACATTTTGTTTTTCAGTGTTTTAGGGTAATATGCAGTTAAGTCTACAAGCTTAATGGAAAGTGGATGTTCAGTAAAAGCAACATTGAAAAAGAACAAGGCTAAATAATGTTCAGAGGATAATAGCTAGCTAGTTCTTTCCATGGGTAAAGTTCTAAAATCCTATTTTTGAAAGGTATGTGAAAGAAAAAAAATTATCCTACTTTAAGCTTAGTTGTGGTAAAATTTATTAATTATTCTTGATTATTTGCAAAATCATATTATCATGTTTGGGATAATGGATCTAGATTCTTGTCCTTCCTTAATTGGGGGTTGTTGATGGGTTGGGTCGTTACAAATCCGATTGAACCCACCTTTAAAAAAACACATATTCATGCTACATAGCTTTTTAATCACAATTAAATGGTAATATTACTTGTTTTAGATCACACACGATGATCTAATTGACATATCCACTTCCACAAAATGAAACCAATTTTCAAGGCCCCGCATAGGTTTATATAGACATATCATATTATATATGATATTAGGTGATTATAGATATAAGATGGCACATTATTTTACCAATGAATCATTTGTGGTTTGAAACCCAAACTGGCATTAGAATCGTACGCCATCAACTCTAATACCACTATTTGGTTTTTTGGGATGGGGTGTAGTGGAATAATAAACTTTTTTTCCTTACTACCTAAGCCATTGGACCCATCATAGCTATAAATTGTTAGTGAATAAAAGACATAAGATGAGATAAAGGTGATAACTTTGCACAATTTACTTGTCCAAAAAGTAGGCAAATCTTATGTTAGTGAGGAACATGATTCTTCCTATCTAGATTAGACATGCCCACCATTATGTATGGATAGATAAAAAGAAGATCCAAATTGAGCACCAAGCAACAACTTGATGTCATCTTGTAGAACGTGTACTCCAAAACACTGCACATATTCCTTGGCCTCTACTTTGTCAATGTAAATGAGGAAGAACATGGTGTACCACATTCTCCACCAAGTCAAAGAGGAACATGAGTTTTAACATGCTCGTCATACTGGAGCTCGCTATCTTGGGCAGTAGTCCTTAGGGTAACTTTCTCTCTAAGAGAGAGAAGTTTAACATCCAACTTGTCTCACAAGTTGTCTCCAAAGAGGGTTACTACCCTCTGGGATGTGTCCCCCTTATAAAAGAGATCCATGGGCTTTGAGAAACCTAATTCTAATCCCTTTCCTATTCACAATTCCAATAATAGTACAATATTGCAATATTCAGACAAGATTGAGGTACCCAATTCATTTGCAGATTGCTCGATCTTGGGCCCTCATCACCCGATCTCATAAGTAGATAGGCCAATCCATGAGGGTTCAAATCTAGAGCTTAAATATAAAAGTTTACCTTTTGGTCTTGATCACCCGATCATAGAAGCAAATTGTTTGATCTCATAATAACGCTGGAAAAATCAATTGATCAATTGATAATCAATTAATTTATTGAGCAAATCATATGATTAGTTAATTCGGCATTCCAATCATCTGATCATAGGGTTAATTACCCTATTTATGATTCAAAACCATTGCAATCATATTTTTCTATTGTGAACTTTTATTCCTTTACACATCCTTATGTGTGTGACCCAAAACATTCCTAATTGTGTTGGTAGTGATGTTAAAAACAACACAAGAAAATATTGATGTCTAGATACACATTACTCCCACCCAAGTAATAGGGATGAGTTTGGAAACAACTACAACCTATAAAGTGAACAATATAAACATGATTGTATGATCCCTTTGTCTCAGATATCTAGATTTAACTTGAGACACATAATGTAATCCTCTTAACATTCAATATGTGTTCGTTAAACTATAACAAACTATTCAAGATAATGTGAGATCAATATCAAATATTGACTCACATGACCATGGACATGCATTTCATAGTCTCTCTTATCATGTTTTTCCAGGGATACACTCCAATGGTGGGATAAACCATATAAATCACTCACATTATGCCCCATGTGTCACAGTGTACCCAATCACCACCTTTTTGTCAACTCGTACTTTGAAGCACTTTGGTCTAATGTCAAAGTACACAAAACAACATGTGTAACTATAGTGACTTCAGATCTAAGGATCACAATCACCACTTTCATATTGAGATATGACTCTAACATTTCATTAGAAGACTTCCATGTGTCAATTTCAAGGTGAGTCTATCCACTACAACTTGTTCTATAACAAATACCCATGCATCTGAGTTGATGTCCACTACCATGACTAAAGAGACATAGTCATAACTCACCAAAAATGCTAGCCTTCTAATCTATAGTTTTCCTATACTATCAACGATAATAGTCGACTAGGTACATAGCAATAATTTATACTTGTATTATACATATGATCTCAAATTTAAGTCCCTAACCTAAACCATATGTTATCGAGTAAGACATACTCATGACATAATTAAGTTTATTCATCATCTCAATGCTAAAAAACATAATAAATGGAATTTCCTTTTATTAATAGCCAAATCAAGTACAAGTATCCCTTTTACAATCATCACATGAAGGATCTTAGGGCTTATAACCAACATGCTCTTATATAGATGTGAAGTTACTCATGCTTCTTCATGTGGTACTAATAAAGATACATTTTGTAATGTCAGTTATTTTAGGCCTCAAATAGAGGTTGTCTACAAACACTTAACTGGGAGACACCACAATTGAAGGCCTTCTATGTCAATTTCTAGGGTAAGAGGGAACCGATGAGACAGACTCTATGATATCAATTTAATATAATGAAAACACTGACATAATTAATAATCAACATCACATATAAGTTTATACATTTGATATAGTTGTTGGTTTTTCTTAGTAAAATTGATGGTGTATAGGTGTGACATCAATTTTGTCCTAAGTAATCTGATGTTGTAATCTAATATTAGTTAAAAATTCAACTAATAAGGATGTTTGTTTCGTTGATTTAGGTAGAAAAACTAACTATGAAGAGTAGTATGTGTCATTGGTGTCCTATGAAAATTGAAATTCTAATTCCTTATCAACTAGAATTTAATTGGTACAGATATTTGTTTCTTTAGTTTTAAATTGTAAATTGACGACACATATTTACATCGTCGGCTTTTCTTAAATCAATCAATGTATCAATTTTGACTTTTTAATTGATTGTCTGCAAGTGTTCACCTTAAGAACAAGCTAGCAACACCTACAAAACATGCACTAACATATACGTACAAGAATCCACATCCATACTTCATACCATTCTCATGCACATATTCACAAATACACAGACACAACTCATTGATAGACATGCAATTTCATTCTCATCCACATGTACAAATGTAATTCTTATTGTATCCATTTCTCTTCACATTCACTCACACACATATGCACATATACACACATCATTCACATATGCACCAACAATTCACTTGAATCACATTTAAAGTTGTGAAAATTCAATACCATCACATATATATAAAAATCATGACATCAAAGTTTAAAAAACATCAAAAAGCATAGAAATCAAATACAAATATGACTTTCTTAATGAAGGACACAACCTACTCTTCTCAGATCTTATCCAGTTATTCATTTTTATAGGGCTTTTTTGTGTCATCCACCTGTAAATAGAATGACATAATACAAATATGAATTGATTTTTCTATATTGTCACATGAGACTATTTTCGTACAATTCAAGACTACATATAATACCTTTTGTATACAATGGTTTTCATGTGATGAATTTTTGACAATCAACTCCATATACCGCATCACATAGTATCCACATTATCAATTATTATCTTGTATAGGGCACTATAAATTTTATAGTTATTTGAAGTATTAAAAAATAAAATTATCATAGTTCGCATATATATTCATTGGAGATAGAAAACCACCTTAACATTCTTCAAAGATATTGATATCTTTTTTATCTATATTTTATTTTCCCTTCTTGAATGCTTTTATGCGCTATAAGTGAAAGTAATACTTGTAATTGCATCATTAAGTATTCATTTAGTGATACATATATTAATATATCAAAAATTTACTTATACTACAATTGGAACCTTCATTGTGTTCCCTCATTTGATATTTTTCTACTAGATGGATCAAGATAATATAGAGTTTGTTTCTTGGGGAGAATTATTAACAACTCCCAATGCCAATTACTATTTAAAAAGAAGGAAAACAAAAGAAAACTCAAATTGGATAATAAATTTATTTTGTAAGTTAAAATTATAAGCAAGAAACACAAAAATTATGCAAAATTGAAAGAAAATAGAATCACGTCCTTTGCCATAGTAGAAAAATAGTAAAATGTGGTAGAGAAGTCAACTACAAAATACATAGATAATCAATGATTGAACTAGAAATGGCACATTGTTTAATGAGGACTGTGCACTCAGCGTATATAAGTAGAAGTAAAACATATGTATGGATTAATATAAAAAACAATACAACATATATTTTCACAAAGAATGAGGTATTTAACCATGAGAGCTCACCACACACAAATTTGTATCACAATTATATTCTGCGACTTATAACCAAAACCTCAAAATTATCTGACAAGAATACATTGGTGTCATGATCTTTCCCTACAACGTCCTCCATAATATGGACCATCATAGTCTACCCTTTATCTATAGTGTCTTACAAAAGTGTCAACTCCTTTCACTTAGGACCTAGCGAGTTGAATAGGTCCTATGAAATATTAGTAGGTACAAGAGGATATAGAATTGTAGAGGGGTTCTTAGATACTATGGTGAGCATGCATTCTCATGTTAGTAGCCAATTATAAACACAAATGGAAATAAACTACAAATACAATATATATATATTATACATTCTCATATATATTTCGTTCTATGGGCCACACAAGCATACCAACTTTTGCATGTCCTATCGTGTTCTTCTTGGAGTGGTAAATTGACAACGGTGTGGTTTTCCATTGTGGATGGGAAACTTGGATAGCCATATAGACCACATTATCTGCCATGGGAGCACAATGAATGGAGTCACCAAGGGGTGGAAAAACCTCACCCAGTGCCAGTGTTGAAGGTAGGGTCATTAACTCCAAGATGACATTTTCTCACCACCTACAATTATATGTAGTGTTCTATATACCACAACATTTCTGAACACAACATATGGATTGACTTGAAAGACTATTTTATCACTGAAAAACATACAACAGGCATTCTTGACGGGTCCATTGTAGTACTCCCAATTACCTTGTCAGAAGAGCGGTATGGCACCTTTTCTGTCTGAGGAGCATGAGATTGAGAAGCCTAAAAGTGACTCATTACTTCTTCTATTCTCTTTGCTTCTAGATCCTCTACATCATTCTATGACAATCCACCTTTCTTGACATATCTAATCCTTTTCTCTGATGAGACAAAATAGGATCTTATCTCAACACCATCTCTAGTGCCCCTAATATGGCCAAGATGCTCTTGAGTACCTAGAGCAACCATGAATTCATTTCTTTGGCCCTAAGGGATGAACTTACCTTGTTTTCTTTTCTCATAGAGATCCCTCTAATTGTCATCAATAGTAATTGGTTAGTAAAACATAACAATCAAGGTCCAAAATTAACATCCATTGTGAGAGTTGAATTTTACCATTTTATAACCACCCTAGCAGTTGTAGGGTTTGTTATTTCTATAGAACGGATTTTCTTACATCTATCCACTACTCATAGCAAGGTAGAGGTGCATGAGTAGTAGAAGACTCAATAGGTCTAGGAGTAGGTTGCTCAGGAGAAAATGCTTCCTCTCTCTATTGGCGGTGCTAGGTCAAACCACCTGGACCCAGCTTGTGATCGTGCACATTCTTTGCATGCCTATCTTTTTTTAGCATTGTGTATTGCCTAGTTAATCCAAAATATGAGTTACCTATGTAATACAATGGAATTATCTCAGTAATCATAAGAATGCATTTTAAAGGAGGCACAATACATTTCCTTGATTTGCCTTGAAGAAAGAACCTTCTCCCATGAAACAACATTAATATAAGGCCATTGCTCGATGGTGGGTTTCTTCCTCTTATTACTTATTATGCAATCTCTTGTCATATTTGTCCTAAACAAATCCCCAATATCCTTCTGTAGTGTTGCAACACATTTTTAAGATGCAGTTTTTCATCAAGGTTAGATGTTAATATACTACTTTTTAAAATGTGAATAGAATGTGAAACACTTTAAAAAAAGCATATGTGCATTTATCACATAGCTACAACCTTCCAAATGAGGTCTTTCAAGGAAGGAAAAACTTTGTGACAAGATTTTATTTCCATTGTTACTTTACTATGAATCATTATCCCTAATGCCGCCTGAAAGCATTGTGATTGGTCCCAATAGGATTTCCTATTGCATCAAAGTCAATGGCCAACTTCAGACATTTGCCCCTTTGTGTTGATAGCTTGTTCATTAAAGTGATTCCTCTTTTACATGCACAGTCACACTACTTAGAAACAACATCGTCATGTATATCATCAGTAGACCTATCAAGATCCTCAAGGTACTCATCCTCATGGTTCTTATCCTCATAGTGCTAATTCTCAATCGCCTTCTAAAAAGTATCACATTAAAAATAGTCATTAAACACATATAAGTGATAAAAAATGTAAAATGCACATCTAGCATACAAAACATACATAGTTGTGATAGGGAATATAAAATGCACATCTAGCATATAAAACATTTAAGTGATAGAGAATATGAAATGCATGCCCCTAGTATTAGTAGGATCTCTCATCAATTAATAATCTTTCTTTGTGATCTCAACATGTCTATTCATCAGTGTTAGTTTTAAGATTTAAACTTGTCAAGTCAATTGTGAATGGACTGGAGATATCATACTTATCATACTCTTCTTCATCTAAAAGATATGTAATGAATTGCCTATTCCCATGAAGAATGACAGACCATTTTGCATTAGCAAGATCATCTATATAGAATGCTTTCTTCATTTGTTATTCTATGATGAATGGTTCATCCTACTTGCCAATATTTTCAAAATTCTTTAATGTAAAACCCAATACATATATTGCAACTCCTTTGTGGTTATCAACCCAATTACTCCTAAAGACAAGATTTTAAAAAGTGTGTAGTCAAATTCCCATATGTAAGACATTTTACCTTCACCCAAAGAGATTTTCTCCTTCACACTAGAAAGATACAATGAAGATACTTGAAGGGTGACCTCACCATTTTGGAGGACACTCTTATCATCTTGATATTTTTTGTATTATGAAAATAAATTTATGTCAAACTCTTGTAAGATATATTCATTTTTAGCTTAAAGGCAGCCATTTAATATTTTTGGTAACATTGTTTGGTGTTTGATATAGTTGAAGGAAAACTTTATCTTCAAACCTCCTAATAAAATGTCTGATTATGGTCTCTAGGAAGCCACATTGATCTAGCTCGAGGATCTTTTGTCTTGATAAAATTGGTATGTTCTATGACATAAATATCCACTTCATCAATGTTGTGTAAAACATACAAGAGTGTGCTTATTCCTAAAGCTCATGACAAATTATTTCCACTCGTGCTCCTAAAGTCCCTTTGTTGGAACAACCATCAACTTTCTTTAAACTGCTAGGAACTTCATTACAACTAAAAAATAATTGCAAAAGAACATAACATCTCTAGCCACAGAACCCTCAAAAATACTCCCTTCATGCCAATAATAATTTCAAATATCACCTTCAAAAGCACTCATGCATCACTCAAATGGATACATCCTATGCAAGAAAATTGGATGCAATGATTTCACTTCCCTAGTCAAATGGACAACAAGATGTAACTTGATATAAAAGAATGAAGTAGGAAAAACATCTAAAGATGGCATAGGGTAATGACCACATCTCTTTGCAACTTATTGTGATTCTCCATATTTATACCTTTTTTTAGTGGAGTGCTAAAAGAGAAACAAAGCCTAATGATTGCAAGCTTTACATGCTTAGGTAGTGTAGATGAATAGCCACAGGAAATATTTGTTGCATTAGAGTGTGAAAATCATGAGACTTAAGACATATCAACTTCAAATCCTTCATTCATTCCAATCTACACATATAGGAAGAGTATCCCTGTTGTACCTTAATATCAAGAAGTCACAAAAGTATCTATTTTCTTATATGGACAAGGTGTAAGAAGCATGAGGTAAATATGTGCAGTGATTACTTCTAACTTATATTCTTAACTCTTTATGGATACCCATTTGACGTAGGTTCATTCAATTTGATTCCATCTTTGACGTTGCATGGTACATTCAATAGAGTATCAATGACGCTATAATATGCATTTTTCTCAAGATCCATGACATTGATGCAATGCCTAACTATCAAAGAACTCCAATAAGGAAGATCCTAGAATATTAACTTCTTCTTATATTAAGATTTATCACATGTGGGAATAGTAAGTCATGATTTCTTATCAAACACATTGATAATGCCTTTTATTCTTTCATAAACATCCTCCCCTTATATAGGTTTAGGGGCACTCCTTTCCTCAGTTGAGTTATTGGTTGCTTTGTGCGGCCTTTGGTGAGGATGTGCTTATGGAATAAACCTTTGATGATCAAGGTATAAAGTCATGCCACCATATTCTAGTTCTATTGAATTTGTGTTTCCCTTACATGTAGGCCAAGCTTTCAATCTTTTTACAATGTATCCCAAAAAAATTCATTCATACTACAAAACAATTAGCATGACAACAAAATGTCTCTCTATGCAAAGCATCATAAGTCATCACACCTTCTCCCCATAGTTTCTTTAAGTCATCAAACATAGGTTCATGAAAGACATCAATATCATTTATAGGTTGCTTGGGTCCTGATATCAATAAGGGCAACATGATGTACTTATTTTTCATACACCACCAAGGAGGAAGATTGTATGTAACAAACATGCCAAGTGTTATGTTAGTTGCTTAATGTTTTGTATGGATTCATCATGTCAGCACAAAACACAAGTCATATATTCCTAAACTCATCCCTAAATTTAGGATACAATAAATCAGTCTTCTTCCATTATGGGGAACCAGATGCATGGCGTAGGTTCCCATCCTTATTTTTCTTTACATCTACATACCATGATTAAGTATGTACATCTATGGTATTAGTAAATAAGCATTGAAACTATTGTATTATAGGTAGATACCACATCACTTTGATAGGAGAGGCCAATTTGGCCTTACCTAAAGTCGTCATTTTGTAACTTCATGCCTCACATTTAGGACAATCTTTCAAATCAATATAGTCATTTTGAAGTAATACCTGGTCTTTCGGGAGGGCAATATCTTATTAGCCTCTATTCCATTAGGAACAACATTTTCTTTGTTTTGTATGTTGGGATTAGAAGTTAATTTTTTCAGGAAGAATTCCTCTCTACAGAAACAACTGTGACATGAATCTTTAATCTCTCCACCTGTATTAACCTTTAGAGTATATAAACTGAACACAACACTCAACTTTATAAACTTAGTACAACCATTGTATCATGGTCTCTCAACATCATGCACAATGTTTCTAAATAAGGAAGGTAGATCAGTAAGATTTCCCCAACGACATCAACCATGTCTATCGGAATTTGTTCATTTACATCAACATCATTGACAATTTGTTCTTCCACACAAGTACCACAATTTACATTTTAAATCTCATAGTAGGATTCTCTCCATGCCACTACCATTATGTATAGCCCTATACAATATCATTTTCACATCACATGACTTTTGATTTCATCAACAATGTTGACTTTCAAGTTGTTACTGGAATTCCTACATGGACATTGAAACCTATCTCCAAGTTGTTTCCTATGTTCCTCCACAAATCATAGAAATTATTCAAGACTAGTAATAAACTTTGGAGTGCAGCAATTTAGAATGGGCAACCATGATAATCCATTCTCTTATCATATGAAAAATGAGTATTGAATTAGGTGTTAGCTACATCAATTTTAGAATAAAATATATTTTGATTGAATCAGGTGGTAGCTACATATTGATGAATGTATACCATCTATCCCATTCTCAAACACTTAATCTCACTAGTAACTTGATAATATGTATTAGGCTTTCAAAAATATTTTGGCAGTATTTCCCTATTGATATCCAAGTACACATATGTAGATGTGAAATATCTGCTTACATATGTACTTAGAGAACAAACCAAAAAGTGTTGAGAAACTAGTAAACTTAATATACATTATACACTTACAATCTAAGTGAGATTAATATATTTAGAAATTAGGTTCTATCGATTATGGTTTGTGGTATAGAACATTGGATTAATATATTAGGGTTTAGAGATTAGGGCTGGTCTCTATGCCAAATTTATGGGTGATTTATCAGAGTATAATATCATTAGGGTGGGTGTTGGTCTCAGTAAACAAATCTAGACCTGAATTTTATACTAAAAATGCATAACAATGTCAAACACAATATTCAAAATTTATATGAAGAATTCTAAACAAACCATACAAGAAACTATACATGCATATTCGTAGGCGTAATTTTCAATTATAGTTAGGTAGACAACTAGAATTTATTGAAATAATAAGCATGTAATAGTCCATATTACATGCACTTTCATAGTAAATCAACAATTAGAGCTAAAATAGACAATACCTTAGGCGCAAAAAATGGCAATCAACAAATAGGAGAGGAAGGTAGAAACAACAACAATGGGTGCAATGGTGGATTAAGAAGAAACAACAGAGTAGCACCAATGGTAGCGGTGGCGGATCAAGCAGTAGTAGCAGAAACGGTCACAGTGGTGGACAGATCGCAATAGAGATGTCTGTAGTGGACAAAATAGTAGCAGTAGGGGCAGTAGTAAGAGGAAAGTGGAGGAAAGAGGAGAAAGAAGAGGGAGTGGTAATGGTGGCAGTATTGGCATAGTAGTTGTAGTGAAAACAATGAACAATGATAGAGAGGAAGCTGGATGAGAGCAGTAGAGAGATGTTGGATGAGAGTAGTAGAGAGGTCTAGGTATCACACAAGATAAACAATGAATGAGGAAAGAAATTTTCATGGTTGTTATAAGTAGAATCTCTGTCATTGGTTTAAGTTAACATAATTGATGACATATGCCCATATTCTCAATTCAAATAGCCCCCCTCATTAGGTCATATCATGTCAGTTACAAGAGTAAAGTTGGCATCACAATTCAATTTGGGGAAAAAAATTCACAGGTCACTTGGTGGGAACATATATCTGGTTGGTTCAAGATGGGGAAACTAACACAACAATTAAAGAAGATGTAGATCTATCTTGTTAGATTTTTCCAAAACAATAGATGACATAGGCTTTTTAGAGGTAAAATTTATTTTTTAGGAAGGGTGACATCTTCAATTCCTTGTCAACTGATGCAACAATTGAATTTCCCATTTTTTTCTAGAAATTAAATTTCATGGGTTATCTGTAATAGCACTTGATCCACAAGTAATCAACATGTGAATGGAAGTGGCACCCATATTTTTTCCTCAACAAAAAGAATTGACTAATTGCCATGGTTTTTTTTGGAAATAGGTAAATATATTGCCAAAAGTGGGTATAGAAGAGCTATACTGTATAGAGAAGCAGTTACGGGCTAAACCTAGCCGCAAAACAAACTATTGGGTTACAAACAAAAGCCCCAATAGGTTCTCGTATAAGCATTTAAACTACAAAAAAATTCCTTTTTCTTTGTAATTAGAGCACCAATAAACTGACCCAGCTCCAACAGTAACTGATTCTCAGTCTTCGGCACTTTACCATGCAACCTGGTATTTCTTTCCTGCAACACATTAAAGCTAGCACCCGTGAGACACATGCCAGCAAACTATTTAATATGTTTGCAACCAATAAACTATTGTTGAGCCAATCAACACAATCCCCTAGCGAAGAGGGGGCACCACTCTGCCAGCCATTCCTCAAGCAGATAACTCTCCATATAGTTTTTGAGAACTTGCAGTCAAAAAAGAGGTGAGACATGGATTCATTCACCCTCCCATAGAGGACGCACATCGGGTTAACAGGGATACCCCACCTGGCCATTCTATCATTAGTAGGAAGCTTATTTTCAATAGCTCTATAAGCAAGAGTGTGCCATTTGGGACAGTGCACACCCCCCAGAACAGATCAGACCAAGGTGCCAAAACACTCATACTCTTGTTCACCAGTGGTGTTTGGTTGTTGTGGCGCCAAATACCAAACTGGTCAATAGAGTACAAAGAGTGGTTATCATCAAACGATCTGCAGAGGGACCTCCAACATTTAGAACTCTTTTTACCCTCCACCTGTATTGGCAACACCCCATAACGCAGCTGCATCCAGTTCCTCCAAATAGAAGGCTGTCCAGACAAAATTTTTTTGAGTCTTTTATCCCAGCTCTCATTCATAATCTATACGGGATCCTTCAGATGCAGCCCCCCTTCAAAAAAAGGCTTAGCAATAGTATCCCAAGCCACACCATGAGCTTTTCCCCGCTAAATAAAGTTTACAGTTAAGGCTTTGATACCCTACAGTGTACCATGCGGAAGCTCACACATCCTGGACCAGAAGCACACCATACTCTGTATCACCAATCTGACCAGAACGAGCCGGTCAGCCATGGATAACTTCAGCCCCACCCAGCCATCAATTTTACTTCTGATTCTATCAAGGCAATTTGTGTAATCTTTAGCAACGCCTCTACCACCAGCAATAGGTACACCAAGGTACCTCATAGGGAACCTACATCTTCCCATACCAGCAGTGATTTTAAGTCGACCCCTTCTATGATCACATGATCTAGACATAATTTTTTTTTATTTAATCATGCTCACGTATAACCCTGTGATCTTACCAAAGCGGGTTAGGACCAGCTTGAACTCTCTAAGTCTTCTCTAATTTCCATGTTTGTACTTATACAACCGACGTGGCAGATTATTGGTGTAGGTTTCTCTTGGAAACTGACATATTAAAAAGTGACACAAGAGAAAAAAAGTGTAATGTGGTGGAAAATTATTTGTAATCTTTTTCTGTGATGTGGACTAGAATGACGGAGTATAACCACATAACTAAGAAGGTTGATGTTAACATTGAATATACCACAATTGATATTGGAAATGTTGTGTCTTGGGCTACATCATTAGTACATGTTATTTTGACATTGCAGAGGTGTTGCTACTTTGAGCTTGTTGAGATTGGGTCATAGGTGTTTGGAGTAGACAATTTTCTTTTCCCATTGTCATTGTTGTTTGATGGAATCTGCACAACCCCTAATGTTTAATCAACAATATCTAAATTGGCAATTTTTTCCATCTCAAATTTATATTTCTTGTCAAATATTACGATGAAGGTTTGAAAGTGAGGCCTATAAACACCTCTTTTGATGGAATTCTCAATCTAAACCACAACTTGAATCAACACAGAGTAGGTATTGAGTGTTATAATTATAGGAGCATAGTGAGTGTGGGTGAGGTTGTTGTGATCACCATTTTGAGGACCTCCTTGTCAGTTGGTATTTATTCCAACTATGCTTCTAGTTTTCACCATCTCTCCATGAAATCTACAAGGCTCTCATCCATATTCGATTATTTTCCTTCCAGATCTTCCTTGTTTAGAACATTATTGAGGTTCAAAGAGTATTGGTTAATGAACCTCTTTGCTAATTGTATATGGGTGTCCACATGCCAAATCTATTTTATTTTAAAATAATAGTGCAAGCCCTAACAAGGTTTCAAAAAAACATATGATTAATATCTTATCACCATTTTATAACTCCACCATATTTTAGTAGAGAACTTGATGTGAGTGAGTTGGTCACCTTTCACTGAATACTTGTGGAACTCTAGTGACCCCCTCCCCATGTTATCTCCAATTAATGTGGACCTACAGGGCAAGTGCCATTATCATGTTTAGAGGAACAAGGTTTGGAAATTAATGAATAACAATTATAAATTTCATTCATAGGAAAAGAGTTTAGACAACACTATGAAGATAGAATCTCCTCTAGGGAGTTACATGGAATGGAAATTTAAATGTTGCAATAGTAAATAAATCTAACTATTGAAATCCTCCAGAATAATTTTAGATCTTTTCTTTTGGTGTCTTCTTCTCTGGTTGTCCACCCTTCATCATTAATTACAGTTTAACCTAAAATGGCATGAAACCAAACACGTCCAACATATCAAAATATACTGAGTACGTGAGGAAAATAGAATATCTACATCTATGTATAACACCATAAACAATCATAGTAGCAAATATTAATTCATATTAGAACTTGACTAATTGTGTTATAACTTCTCAACCCACACAAATTCAATCTCTGTGTATACCCACTCACTAGGGGTATTAATACTATCAAAATCACTCATTGGGAGTATTATAATGATGTACCCACTCGTTGGGGGTAATCTCTATCCATACCCACTCGTTGGGAATATTCATAATATCATACTCACTCACTGGGAGTATCTTAATGGATAATCCACTCTCTGGGGATAATTTCTATAACTTCCATGCATGCATTTATTCAGAGATATTTCCTGGGCTTGAGAAAGTTATGTTTATATAAAGTGATGCTCATATGGGCATTAGAGATTGAAAGAAGTAAGTAAAAAACCAACAGTTTCATTGTAATCCATTAGGGAAACATCAGAAAACCACAAAAGTTGATAAGTCAAGTATTCATGGGTGTAACCATATACCTTTCTCAAAGATAACTTATTGTCTAAGAAATCAGGAGCAAATGCAACTAAACAAGCAATCACCTTGTAATTAATGCATAACACCTAGGTATTACTATTATGTTCACAAAACATTCTTTATGACTGACTTGGGCTTTGAGTTAGGGTTTGGGGGGTCAAACTAGGGTTTCATTAGGGTTGGACTTCCCAAACCCTAATTTCCTTATTTTATTGATCTTTAATTTAGGAAACCCTAATTTTGATAATATATGAACTAGTTACCCAAATTAGATCCAAGATGCTCTTTTATTCATAATGGTTAGACTTTATCCATTAAGTTCATTTAACCAAGTTATTCTCATTCAAAACTAAGCAATTAGGATTTTCGTGCATCTATTACATTAAAAACATTCTTTATGACTGACTTGGGCTTTGAGTTAGGGTTTGGGGGGTCAAACTAGGGTTTCATTAGGGTTGGACTTCCCAAACCCTAATTTCCTTATTTTATTGATCTTTAATTTAGGAAACCCTAATTTTGATAATATATGAACTAGTTACCCAAATTAGATCCAAGATGCTCTTTTATTCATAATGGTTAGACTTTATCCATTAAGTTCATTTAACCAAGTTATTCTCATTCAAAACTAAGCAATTAGGATTTTCGTGCATCTATTACATTAAAATTTGCATCTTTAGGCACTTTTAGAATGTAAAATAGAACTAGATCATGAAAACAATTTTATTGGATTCCTTAGATTTTTTGATAAAAAATATGCATTTATATGATATATTTGGTTCATCCAGTGATTTTGTAGAATTTTAAATAGTAAAACAATCTAGAACAATAAGCTTCTGCCACACCTAGGTAGCTGACTAGATAAAGCCAGCATGCCACAGGGCCATGACTGAGCCAATCAGCATGTGCCATGTTGTCTCCCACACTCACGTAGCTAAGTGAGGAGAGAAGATGAGAAGATGAAGAAATGACTCTCACCTTGCAATTGGGGATGTGGGGGTACAAGCATAAATTTCCAAGGTTATCTTCAACCTATAATCTCACGAGAAGGCTCCAGCGTGAGTCGACTCGACGGTTGACTCTGGATCTGAGGCTTCTAAGTGGAAAGAGAGGGTACCTCCCTCTTTGTTATACCTTTCTAGACTCGACTATGGTCTCTAATTTCCCAGAGAGGGCTGGAGCATAGAGAATGAGGAGGAGGATCTTCCTAGTTGCATTAAGAGGAGGTGAGAGGAGAAGGTTAAGTTTAGCATCAATATTGAGAGCAAAGAGACAACCCTCAAATCACATAAGAGTCTCACGAAGGGTTAGGTCATCTCACAAGGGAAACCATTCCCCCTTATATAGCCTTGGCTATGGAGATGTGGACATCGATTGGGGTTTGTAATTGGGGAACCTATTTTAGACTTCCAATTCCATCAAAAATAGGAGTTAGCAAGTTTGTAATCATCTCCCAATCTTAATGGGAGGATTTCTAGGATCTCAAATTCATTTATGCTACAGATAGGTGTGAAAGGGATTATCAGGATCATTGTACTGGTTTCCCAAACAAGTCAAAGGTAGAAGATAATCTCCTGACCCTTGGAACTAGGATTTGTGGTCATGAGGCACGCGTCAATATCAAAAGGGACAAGTTTTATTTTCCTATTCAGATTAAAATTGTGAATTTAATACATTTCTCAATAAACCCTTTCACTTTAGGAAAAAGTAATTGATTCGTAACACCCCCCTCCTTTATTCAACCAACTCCAAATTTTAAAAGGAGGTTTTTATCAATTAAATCATCATTTGGGAAAAATTTAAGGTCAAGTAATGAAAATTAAGAGTACTTTTATTTGTCTTGAAGTCTTCCATTTATTTGGTTTATTTTAGGCATGAAAGATTGCCTTCTCTCAACCAAACTTGGCAAGCAACCTATTTTTAATGTATTTTCTCATTGAGTGCATCATAAGGACTAACAAAACTACTAGTTTCCTTTATCTTATCTTCTCTAAAAAATTCCACAAAATTCCTTATTTTAAATACCAATGTCTTTTACTTTTAGTAATATCTTATTATTGGATTTTGCATTTGTTCTTAAGCCAATATTTATCAATGGATTATTGAAATAGTAAAATCCACCTAATCCATTTCATATGAGAATTTGCATTCTCAAACCAAAACATTCAAGCAAGACATATAATAAATAAAACATTTCTAATCTTTCCTCATCAAATCAATATTTCAATTCAGATATATTGCATAAATACATGTGAAAATCCATGTTATAACCTCATTTCCCTCTTACAAGAATTTTGTTCTCAAATTTCGACTAGTCATCCAAAATGTTTGGGATGGGACTTTTCTATATCTATCAATAGCTCCCATGTGGCTTCATCCTCACCATGGTGCTTCCAAAGAACCTTTTCCATCTCAATCTTTTTATTTTGGATCTCTTTTATCAGAATCCAAGATCCTCACAGGTGACTCAAGGTATGACAACCTTTTCTTGGAGTTGTATAGGTTTGATGATCAACACATGGGTAGGATCCTTAACATATCACTTCATATTGGACACATGGTGTGCATCATGCATCATACTATATTGTGACAATAAAGCTAGATGATAAAAGGCCTCACCAATCTATTCTAGGATCTCGAACAAACCCACATATCGGGGACTCAGTTTTCCTCTATTTTTAGATATAGCTTGGAGGGGTCAGATTTTCAAAAACACATGATCACCTATAGTAAAGTGCAAATTCGTCTACTTTGCATCAACATACAAATATGTCGATCATTCACTCTCTTTATCCTCTTCTTGATCAAAGTGACTTTATCAACATATAACTATATTTCCTCTTACCTGAGCAAGGTCCTCTCACTGACATCATCCCAAGGAAGTAGTGATTGACATGACCTACCATAAAGAGCTTCATATGGAGGCATCTCGATACTGGCTTGGTAAATGTTGTTGTAGGAAAACTTAGATAAATGTAGGTATTTGTCCCATGATCCACCCCAATCTAGCACACATGCTCCTCAATAGATCTTCCAGGGTCTGGATCATCCTTTCCAACTATCCATCAATCTGGGGTGATAAGTTGGGTTGAACTTTAGCCTTGTACCGAGTTCCTCTAGAACTTGTTCCTACAACTTTAAGGTGAACATAGGGTCAAAGTCAGAGATTATTGAACTCAAAACACCGTGCAAACAAACTTTCTCTCTAATGTAAAGCTCAACTAAGTCTCACACCTTGGTAGTGGTCTTTAGGTCAAGGAAGTGCTTTGACTTTGTTACGAGGTCAACCACGACTCATATCACATCATGTCCTTTTCTTGTCTTCGAAAGACCTACAACAAAGTCCATGGTGATCTTTTCCCATTTCCACTCAAGAATCTTGGTTGATTGCAGTAACCCACCAGGTCACTGGTGCTCAACCTTCACCATCCGACATAAAAGACAACTAGCCACATACGAGGCTATGTCTCATTTCATTCATGACCACCAAAAGAATTTTTGTAGGTCCTTGAACATCTTAGTGGTCTTAGGGTGTACAATATAATTTGACACATGAGCCTTTGGCAAGATACGAGTCTTAAAATGTGAATCCTTAGGAACCCAAATATGAGTTTTATTATATATTCCACCATCTATACCTATTGAGAAGTTTATTTGAGTCTTCTCCATCAAACCCTTCATCTTCTTTAGCTATGGGCTAATTAACTGGGTGCTACAAGCTCATTCAACAAGCCAGGATTGATTTGTGTATTGGCTAGCAGACAAATCATGCCTCCCAAAGGTTGTGAATCCATTAGAAAAAGTCCATCAGTCTCTTCCATTGGTTAACCAAACCAGCCACACAACTGAGATTTTTTTAACTAGGCACATCGGCTACCACATTAGCCTTACCCGGATGGTAGGATATGGTGAAGTCAAAATTCTTCAGATATTACGACCAACATAGTTGTCGCAAGTTCAGATCTTTATATGTCAACATGTACTACATGCTCTTGTGGTCGGTGAGGATGTCAAAGGTAGCCCCATAAAGATAATGTTGCCAAATCTTCAAGGCATAGACAAACACCACAAGTTCTAGATCACAGGTTGGGTAATTCAACTAATTGGGCTTGAGCTATATGGAAGAAAAGGTGACAACATGCTTATTTTTCTCTAACACACATCCTAAGCTTATCTTGTATGTGTCAGTGAAGATGAAAAAACCATCATTACTTGATGCTACAGCCAGAACAGGGGCTAAGGTAAGCTTCTTCTTCAAATCTTGGAATCGTGCCTCACACAAGTCGGACCAAATTAACTCCTCATCCTTCCAAGTGAGCTTGGTCAGGGGAAAAGCATTGATCGAGAAATCTTGGATGAATAATTGGTAATACCAAGCCAATCCCCTAAAACTGTAAATTTTGGACATGTTCTTCAGTGTTGGACATTCTTGAACGGTCTCTACTTTATCAGGGTCCACTGATATGGTTCCTTTAGATATAATGTACCCAAGGAACATAACTTGATCTATTAAAAATTCACATTTTGAGAATTTCTTGTAGAATTCTTCTTTCTCAGGATATCAAGGACCTTAGATAGGTTCTTCAGTGTTGTTCTAGGTCATTAGAGTAAACTAGGATACCATCTATGAATAATATGACAATGATGTCAAGGAAGGGGAAAAATACACTATTCATGAGGTTCATGAACACACTAGGAGCACTAGACAACCCAAATGGAATAACCAAAAACTCATAGTGGCCATAGCAGGGTTGGAAAGCAGTTTTGGGATATCTTCATTCTTAACTCACAATTGGTGATATCTGAATCTTAGTTCAATCTTTGAGAAAACTCGAGCAGTTTTTAGTTGGTCAAACAAGTCATCTATATGGGGTAGAGGATACTTATTTTTAATGGTTTCCTGATTTATCATTCTGTAATTTATGTACACTTAGAGATATGTTCTTCTTTACAGAGAAGAATGGTGCTCCCAATGGATGTGTTGGGTCGGATGAAGCCCTTGTCTAGTAGTTCTTGTAATTGCTTATTTAACTCAAGCAATTCAGTTGGATCCATCTTGTAAGGTGTCCAGTAAATCGGGTTTGCCCTGGGAGCTAGCTCTATTGATAAGTCCACTTCTCTCCCCAGGTATACCTGGAAAATCATCCCAGAGCATATCAAAATATTCCTTGACTACCTCTATTTCCTCTAGGGGTTGCACCTTCTGCTTTGGCTCAATGTCTATATTTAGGAATGCTAGACAACCTTTACATACCATTGTTTTGCTTTCACAGTTGACACATACAAGCTGCTAGTGGAATTTTTCCATCCTCTAATTGTAAAGGGTGGATGACCCGACTTCTCTATCCTTATTTTCTTTTCCCTACAATCTATTTTTTCATTATAGATATAAAGCCAATCCATTCCTATCATGACATCAAAATCATTCATATCAAGTAGGATAAAGTCAGTAGGGAGCTCATTTTTCATATATTTAATAGGGATTATCAGTGTCATTTAGAGGGATGAGAAGATGTGACCACTAGGGGTAGTGACTTCCAAGACATATCCTAAGTCCTTCAAGTCCAAACAAAGCATAGTTTCAAGATTACTCAAGATGATTAGTAGAACTAGAGTCAAATAAAGATTTAACATTGTGGAACATTACATCAACTAGTCCAACATCTTATTTATGGGAGTGAAACTATTATGTATTTCATGGTAAAGGATAGAAAATGGAGTTCTAGGGATGGTTAACCTCTGTGAGATTGTTGGATTGGCTTGAGCCCCTCATTATCAATAGCAAAGACTCGAGCTTGCCAATGTTCTCCTACAGCTAGGGCTACTCATGGTTGTGTTGTAGCTATTAGTTGGGCTATTGGGCCTATCCCTTGTGGGGCATGGAGGGGACAATTAGATATGAAGTGTCCCTTCTTAGTGACATTGAAAACACACTCTCTTCTAATAGTAACATTTTTTAGGGTGCCTCTTCTTATAGATACGATATTCAAGATGACACTTCTCCAAAATAGGTTTTCCCTTTCCTCCATTTGTACCCTTGCCATTGTTATGGCCATGTGTCTTTCTATTATCTTTTGGGCAAGTTCTAAGAAGGAAAGATAGTCCTTTCCTTGTCTAAGGTGAAGTTGAGGGCCTCGATGAAGTTTGGGGGTTTGTTAGTATCATATGGGGCTTCAGCAATGGGTGTAGGCATTCGATGAAGTGATCCACTAACATTTTCTCAGTCAGCATATAAGCAAATGATTCTAGGAGGCAGAAATTCCGAGCATAGTCTATGATTGTCATGTTGCCCTGGTATAGGAGCATTAATTATTTCTCCTTTTCTTTCTTGGTAGAGTTGGGAATGAACCTTGTAGAGAAGATGGTGACAAAATCTATCTAGGTCATAGGTTCCTCAGTCAGATCATGGTCAACAATGTAGTTTTCCCACTACAACTTTGTTTCTCCTTCCAGAAGGTGAGCGGTGAACATGACCTTCTTACTGGATTGTGCCTTTAGGATGCAGAAGCCATTCTCCATAACTAGGATCCAGGAACCCACCTCGTCGACAACTTCTACCTTGTCCTCACCATAGAATTTCTCTATGTTCAGCTTGATGAAGTCTATGAAGGTGGCTCCAAGACAAGGGTGGATAGGTAGGGTTTAACCATTCTTATCTTTGGCAATGTCCTTGAGGGCCAAGGAACTAATGGCCTCAGGCTTATTCTGCTACTCCATCCAAATCATCTCACCGATATGGAACGCTATTTATCCAATAGAGCATGCTCCACTAGATTCTGGGTTACACTCACTCTTGGGCTCATCTTCTGTCATAGGTTCACCTTTAGGGTCAGGACCATCTTCAGGGTTTTGGATGCCAAAGGGGACAACCTCATGTTTGGGACCTCTCTCAGGAGAGGCCTCATCTAACTCTTCTGCTTCTTAGAGGACTCTCCCTTCATGAACCTCCTACTCATTTCTGAGGAATGTTGGTATGTATGCCCTGAGAGCCAATCATGGGATGATTGGTGGGATACATAAAGATTGATTTGATAAACTTCAAAGGCAAGCTTCCAATTCTTTCTGGTTCAGTCATACGAGATAGTGATAGAACAGATTGAATGTCTAGAGAATGACAGTACTCAATGACGTATGCTTTCAGGTTGAGGACCTGAACGATGAGATCATACGGATGCTAAGAGTTTGTACATTCTTGTTATGTCCCTAGTCGGATGTCATTGTGGAAGGTAGATAGATAGAAATGACACACAAGACTAGATTGTGGTGTTGGTTGATGACAGAATCTCATTAGTCATGATATAGAGATATCAAACCAAATACATAGGTACTTGTTAGAGAACAAGGTACCGGACAGACCCACCGTGAGTTTGACACATGGAACCATGAGATGGTAGTCACAGTCAGTACTCACAGTGATGGTGGTGAGTGTGATTCTTAGACCTAAAATCACTGCACTCAATACATGTCGTTGGGCACACTTTGACATCATCAAACGCAGTCTTGAAACATGGGTTGTTATAAAGGTGATGATTGGGTGGCTTTGACACATGGGGATTTTGAGGGGTGAGTGATAGATATGGGATTTGTCCCTCCTGAGGGAGTTTGATATCCATGGCCACTTGATGAGTAGGATTGAGAAAGGCGTGCACGCATGTATGAATCAGTATGTGATACTGATGTCATACATATCTCTTCCAGTCTACTATGAGATCAAGAAAGTGAATGAACGTTGACAGGATGACTGCTCCATGCCTCGAGTTCATTCGGGATATTAGTGACAAAGGAATTATACACTCGCTGTAACACCATTCACGGATTGTAGGAGGAAAGTTGTTCTCCAACTTTCTACTTTCACTTGGGTAGCACTGATGTGTGACTAGGCACCGCTCTTTGCTTGTGAAGTCATAAGTGTTATGGACTTTCACTGCCAACGTGAAATGGACCTGTAGGGTCACACACATAGGATTTAACCTGGAAGAGGAGTTTTGTCCACAAGCAATGTTTAGATTGATTACTAAAGGAGTTTAGTAGTTCAATTAAACACTCAATCAGTCGATGGCTCAATATTGTATGATTCAAGGTGTTGGACACATTGATTGGAGTATCGGATTAATTGAAATCACATTTGACTGATTCTGCACAACCTGCACTCCCAACCGATCGGTTCATGTGATGAACCGGTCAGCTGAGGTTGCTGAACCGGTCGGTTCAATTGTTGAACCGATCGGCTCATGCACAGAGTGAAACGACCGGTTCAAGTGTTGAACCGATCGGTTCAACTGGTGCAATCGAGCAACTTGGGAAAGTAGGATTGGTGAGAATTTTCCTTTCGTTTCAAATTGCCCAATTCGATTGGGAATAATATTAGTATTCGATACCAATTGGGAAAGAAACAAGGAAAGTCAATCGGGAACCAACCTAGAACCCCAACCGACCGGTTCATGAGTGAACCGATCGGTTCAAGGGTCCCAAACGATCGGTTCAGTGGTGAACCGATCGTTTCAGGTCCCCAACCGACCGGTTCACTTGTGAACCGATCAGTTCAGGTTGCGAGGTGGTTGATTTTTGTGGAAAATGTCGAACCCTTCTACTCCTGCTTTAGTCCCGCATTGCCCGGGATGGAGAACCCTGTCCCATGACTCTCCTATATATATAGGGGTATTGGGGGCTTCTCATAGTACAGCTCAGTGCAACCAGTTGCTCTGCAAGTTGTCGTTCTCTCTGGTTTTGGTAACCGTGAGAGAGCCCGAGCAAGTGCTTCCCGCAAAAGGGAGGTGCAGCAAGGGAAGGACAACTGCAGTTGCAACAGGAGGCAGGAGAGCGTGTTGGCGACTAGTACGTCAACAGGAGGGTGTGACTCCTTCCACTTCCTTGTGGGACAAGGAGAGTGGAGTTCCAGGTGGTCCGTGTGGACTACTACAGAGGAGGGAGGACACTGCCCCTTAGGAGGACAACTGTTATCCGACAGTCCGGTTCGAGTAGGAGTTGTCAGTCCCGGTACGACCAGGAGCTGCACAGACGCCGTCGAAGTCCGGAGTTGAAGACCGCGCATTGCGCGAGGTATTGTCGCCGAGCAAGCCTCGGGACAAGGTATGATTCCACAAACCATCCTTTCCTATTATATAGACGTTGACGCGTTTCCTCGGTATGGGTTGGGGGAGAAATTTTTGTTTCCGCTGCCTTCTCTGTCTCCCCTAAAACCCAACAGTGGTATCAGAGCCATGTCAACTGTTCCATGTTTTAGGAATATCGATATGATCGATTTTGGTTTTTTGCCTTTATTTATTGCATACGATGCGAATAATATCGGCTTTATGCATGTCCAATCCTAAATCCACAAATCCCTAATTACATATATGATATGTATTATTAATGCACTCCATACGCGTCGCCCTTAAACGAGTTTTATGGTGGATGTATGTAGCATGATTATGGCCTATAAACCCCTATCTGTGATTGGTTGTGTGTGGTTGCTTGCATCTCGGTCCGCGCACCGATCTTCCCTCTCTTAATCCTGATGTAACTCGAAATAATTCGAGATTCTTTCCTACCTTTGCTCCCCCCGAATGTAAATCGGGGTTTCCCTTTTTAAAGCAATGTAATAAACAGAATAGGATTTTATTTCCTGTTATGTCAAAGACCGGCGGACATCAAGACGATTGCTCAGACGGTCGGTTCAAGGAGTGAACCGATCGGTTGACCTTCCAGACGGTCGGTTCAAGGAGTGAACCGATCGGTTGATGACCGGTTCGAGGAGCGAGACGAGCGGGTGGCAGACATGACGAGATGCACGACGACCAGGAGAACTGATCGGTTGGAGGAGCCAACCGATCGGCTGGTGGCACCCAGACGACCGGCCGGAGAGTACAGATCATTCATGTGATGAGTTGATCAACTCGGATGGCAAGGCACAGAGTTCATCTTGTATAGGTTGCATGTGATGTAGACCTAGATGACCGTGATTTCTCTTGGCTCGAGGAATCACATTAGGATGGCCATAATCATCACTTTTTATCGTTTGTGCATGTTTTCTGTGGGATATAGCATGTATATGATACATACTATATTTTGTGGTGATTGGATATGTATATGTATATAAAACCAAATCCCTCATTCAAATATTAAGTTTTAGATGCCTTCCAAATGCGACACACGTGAAAAGCTTGATCGACCAAGTGTGGGCACGCCCAAGCGTGGTGCACCGTCTATCTCGTGGAAGCGTGAAGGATGAATGTGTGGGTCTGCCCAAGCAGGGTGCATATTCATCGTGTTCGTTTTGGGTCAGACTTAACAAGGTGACCTAGATAGGATCTAGCGCCTTGAGGCATGGAGATTATCATTGCAAGGAGTTGTATATGACATCTTATCAAGAGTTTCATATGATGCAATTGGCAAAAGTTGCCTACCTGAGAGATCTATGTTGTGGGTGACAGCCCAAGCTGGTCCATGACTTAGAGGATTTCAGGATCTTGCCCACTAGAAGGTTGTACGCTGCAATCTTCCGAATTGATGGTGAGGGCTATCAATTTGAAGTAAAATAGTGGGAGAGATAATTAATTAAAGGCCTAATTATATCGTCAAACTTTCAAATCAATCAAATAAGTCAAAAATGAGTTTTGGACTAAAATTGCATATTTTCCTTTTTGTAGTTCAAATGGCAACAAACAATAACAACTTTTCTTTGCGATCGGTCCTTGACAAGGACAAGCTAAATGGGACAAACTTCCACGACTGGTATCGGACATTGAGAATTGTTCTCACTCAAGAGCGCAAGCTCTATGTCCTGGATACTCCAATTCCAGAGGAACCCGCTCCTAATGCACCAAAGACAGAAAGGGATGCTTACAAGAAGCATTCTGATGATGCCATTGATGCAAAGTGCTTGATGCTATGTTCAATGAACCATGAGTTGTAGAGGCAACATGAGAACATGGGTGTCATAGAGATGATTCTGCATCTCAGGAACATGTATGAAGATCAGGCACGGCAAGAGAGGTACAATGTTTCTAGGGCGTTGTTCAAGTGCGTCATGACAGAGGGAGATCCAGTTGGTCCTCACACACTCAAGATGATTGGGTATGTGGAGAACCTGCAGAGACTGGGATTTCCACTGAGCCAAGAGTTGGCTACTGACGTGATACTGCAATCGTTGCCAGAATCTTACAGTCAGTTTGTGATGAACTACAACATGAACAACTTTGATAGACCACTGTCAGAGTTGTTGGGCATGTTGAGGACAGCCGAGTTACAGATGAAGAAGGACAAGCCTAAGTTCGTGATGGTGATCACGAGCAAGAAAGGCAAGTCCAAACGCAAGGGCAAGGGCAAAGCTAAGAAAGGTTCTGAAGCTAGCCAGGAGTCCAAGCCATCTTCAACTCTCAAGGCCAAGGGAGGCGTGACAAAGAAAGAAAATTGCCACCATTGTCAAAAGCCAGGACATTGGAAAAGGAATTGTCCTCTCTACCTGGAAGAACAAAAGAAGAAGGAGGCGACTGAAGCCTCTACTTGAAGGTGTCATGTAAATAAACTTGTAACACTTTTGAGATATATGATATTAAGATGTAAAGTGTAAAGCATTCTTACTTGGGGAAAGTGTTGCCTTTATAGATAGGAATACTTTAGTTTATTTTCAGCCAATAAGGCATGTAATACAGTTATGAACTGCTATTTCATACTTGCCAATAGATAGAAACACTTTATTTTTGCATATTGTATGACAATGATGGCAATTAATAAAGAGATGTTTCAATTTATAAAGATGTGATCTTTGTGGCAATGCCTTATTTATCTTGTGATATTTGATATGCATAAGATAAGACGATACCTAAAAGTTATAGATAACTCAAACAATTTAATTAGCATTAATCATGAGAAATTCATTTCTAGATTCCATGTGATGGATAAATCTAGACTCTTTTGGTTATAGAACCAGTAAGAGACATGAATATCTTGGACATGATTAATCAATCTTCACTAATGTAGTGGGAGAGTGATTATCCTATTAGGTATAATACATGTGGTGTATTTACATACCTATTGGAATAAATGCTAATACTTTAAATGGTGTTTAGAGAAATACCAATATGAATATCTTGAAGTGTTCAAGATTATCATAAATGAAGTACAAATTTGGTAAAGTATTAATTCTTGATGAGATCAATGAATGAAATACTTGGACCAAATGTTTGAGATCCTTATGAGTGATTATGATAGTGTATCATAGTGAACTTATGATTAAGGCATGGTGATGTCTGAATCAAGAAGGAATCATACTCTAAGGAGTTAGAGAATGATTATCAAATAACTGAATTCTTCTTAATAAAAGAATACCCCACACTAATAAAAGAAATTAAGAATCACAAGGGTTGTGAGTTCTTATATCTTTAACAGATACACCTCAATTATCTATGTGATGAGTTGTTCATGTGATGAGTCAACTATCAATATGAATATGAGGAACCAAATCTTGAGTTATGGTTTAAAACCATTACATCCTAAATGACTTCCATGTGAACCATAAGGTATGACCTTGATGGTAGCACTCATTGGATCATATCCATAAGTGCAGATGAGTCTTAAGCGTTAAGACACATGGATAACATTTGAGAAGGATGATGCTTGTTGATTGCAACTTAATGGCTAAGACATTTGGCATATGGATACTAAAACCGCATTCCTATGAGGAATAAAACTAGGATGTGTACGTGACACACCCTATAAGGTTTATGAATCCACTAATGCAAATGAAGTCTATAAGTTACAATGGACTAATCAATGTGATTGATTGAAGTACAAGCAACTCAAAATTGGATCTTTATTTTGATGATATAGTCAAAGGGTTTGACTGATATGTCAAAGATAAAGAAGGGATCTGTGATTTAGTGGGAGCGTGTTCACATTCCACATATTGATGTGAAATGGAAATGTTCTAGATTGGAAATACGAATGTGGAAATTATCTTTAAGGAAGATAGAGATGTTTCCTATGTGATAGGAATAGAGATCTATAGAGATAGTTCTCGAAAATCTTTTGACCTGGAAAGAGAAAGCATACATTGGCAATCTGTACTGAAGTGTTAAGTATGCACAGATTCAATGGGAAAAAAACTTGTCCATGTTACATGGAGATAGTATCCCAAGGCCAAGTGTCCAATTCTTATGAAGAATGGGAACACTAAGAATAGATATGGATCTATCATGTATGTAATCATCCCATTGTCTTGCATGTGTGACATGGCAAGAATGAAATACATTCATCATCTTGTATGTAGGACATGGCAATATGATGTGCTCATCCTAAAAACTCGTATGTAGGACATGACGAGTGGATGTCTGTCTATCTCCAGTAAGGGTTACTAGAATACCATGAGAACTTGATAAGTGCTTGTGAAGTGCTAGTTCTATGGAGATAAGGAAGAGTTCGATGTAAAGAGTTACATTGATGTAAACTTCCGGAAAAGATAGAAAATTAAATCGCAAAATATACATAATATGTATAAAAGTAAATGTTTGTTGATAATTGGAAGTGTTCCAATATAATCATTTAAAAGGAAATGTCGATTATCTATGTGTTAGAGAACATCAGTGGATACTATATGGATCTAAAAGTTCATGAGATGAACTTATATTCCACTCATTGATGACAAGTCTGGAATCCTTGATCATGCAATGTGGCTAAAGGTTAGCAATGGAATACTAGATCGCATATTACGGCAACTCCATCTCATACGTATGACATACAGCGAAGAGATGTGAGACATGCAATTAGTACAGACTTTGGCAAGGTGTTGTCATTTCTCACTATGTTGGCACTAGAGCACAGTAACATGTGGGACATGTTTGAAGATCACTATGAATATGATTCAAGAGTGATTGGCTCGCAGTGCAAGTGGGAGTCTGTTGGTATGTATGCCCTGAGAGCCAATCATGGGATGATTGGTGGGATACATTAAGATTGATTTGATAAACATCAAAGGCAAGCTTCCAATTCTTTCTAGTTCAGTCATACGAGATAGTGATAGAACAGATTGAATGTCTAGAGAATGACAGTACTCAATGACGTATGCTTTCAGGTTGAGGACATGAATGATGAGATCATACAGATGCTAAGAGTTTGTACATTCTTGTTATGTTCCTAGTCGGATGTCATTGTGGAAGGTAGATAGACAGCAATGACACACAAGACTAGATTGTGGTGTTGGTTGATGACAGAATCTCATTAGTCATGATATAGAGATATCAAACCAAACACATAGGTACTTGTTAGAGAACAAGGTACCGGACAGACCCACCGTGAGTTTGACACATGGAACCATGAGATGGTAGTCACAGTCAGTACTCACAGTGATGGTGGTGAGTGTGATTCTTAGACCTGAAATCACTGCACTCAACACATGTCATTGGGCACACTTTGACATCATCAAACGCAGTCCTGAAACATGGGTTGTTATAAAGGTGATGATTGGGTGGCTTTGACACATGGGACTTTTGAGGGGTGAGTGATAGATATGGGATTTGTCCCTCCTGAGGGAGTTTGATATCCATGTCCACTTGATGAGTAGGATTGAGAAAGGTGTGCACGCATGTATGAATCAGTATGTGATACTGATGTCATACATATCTCTTCCAGTCTACTCTGAGATCAAGAAAGTGAATGAACGTTGACAGGATGACTGCTCCATGCCTCGAGTTCATTCGGGATATCAGTGACAAAGGAATTATACACTCGCTTTAACACCATTCACGGATTGTAGGATGAAAGTTGTTCTCCAACTTTCTACTTTCACTTGGGTAGCACTGATGTGTGACTAGGCACCGCTCTTTGCTTGTGAAGTCATAAGTGTTATGGACTTTCACTGCCAACGTGAAATGGACCTGCAGGGTCACACACATAGGATTTAACCTGGAAGAGGAGTTTTGTCCACAAGCAATGTTTAGATTGATTACTAAAGGAGTTTAGTAGTTCAATTAAACACTCAATCAGTTGATGGCTCAATATCGTATGATTCAAGGTGTTGGACGCATTGATTGGAGTATCGGATTGATTGAAATCGCATTTGACTGATTCTGCACAACCTGCACTCCCAACCGATCGGTTCATGTGATGAACCGGTCGGCTGAGGTTGCTGAACCGGTCGGTTCAATTGTTGAACGGATCGGCTCATGCACAGAGTGAAAAGACCGGTTCAAGTGTTGAACCGATCGGTTCAACTGGTGCAATCGAGCAACTTGGGAAAGTAGGATTGGTGAGAATTTTCCTTTCGTTTCAAATTGCCCAATTTGATTGGGAATAATATTGGTATTCGATACCAATTGGGAAAGAAACAAGGAAAGTCAATCGGGAACCAACCTGGAACCCCAACCGACCGGTTCATGAGTGAACCGATCGGTTCAAGGGTCCCAAACGATCGGTTCAGTGGTGAACCGATCGGTTCAGGTCCCCAACCGACCGGTTCACTTGTGAACCGATCGGTTCAGGTTGCGAGGTGGTTGCTTTTTGTGGAAAATTCTGAACCCTTCTACTCCTGCTTTAGTCCCGCATTGCCCGGGATGGAGAACCCTATCCCATGACTCTCCTATATATATAGGGGTATTGGGGGCTTCTCATAGTACAACTCAGTGCAACCAGTTGCTCTGCAAGTTGCTGTTCTCTCTGGTTTTGGTAACCGTGAGAGAGCCCGAGCAAGTGCTTCCCGCAAAAGGGAGGTGCAGCAAGGGAAGGACAACTGCAGTTGCAACAGGAGGCAGGAGAGCGTGTTGGCGACTAGTACGTCAACAGAAGGGTGTGACTCCTTCCACTTCCTTGTGGGACAAGGAGAGTGGAGTTCCAGGTGGTCCGTGTGGACTACTACAGAGGCGGGAGGACACTGCCGCTTAGGAGGACAATTGTCATCCGACAGCCCGGTTCGAGTAGGAGTTGTCAGTCCCGGTGCGACCAGGAGCTACACAGACGCCGTCGAAGTCCGGAGTTGAAGACCGCGCATTGCGCGAGGTATTGTCGCCGAGCAAGCCTCGGGACAAGGTATGATTCCACAAACCATCCTTTCCTATTATATAGACTTTGACGCGTTTCCTCGGTATGGGTTGGGGGAGAAATTTTTGTTTCCGCTGCCTTCTCTGTCTCCCCTAAAACCCAACAAGGACATCCTATTCCTGCAGGAGAGACTCACCAATGGGTAGTCCCTGGGTGTGTGATCAAGGATGGAATGGTCTTAGTGTGAGCCATGTTATTTCATATAAATAATTTAATCTCAGTTTTATATTTAGGCATTCAAATCATCATAAAGTTATTTCCATGACATCTTGGTGGCTTGCATTAATTTAATTTGGTGGAGGATGTCTTAACCTTAATACTCATAACCCTAATTCTTAAAAGGGTAGAGAAAGCAATTATTACACTACTACAGAAATAGCATTCATTGTCACTTTTCTGGGCGTCGGTTCTTTACCAAAACTGAGGCATATAATATTCAACGTCGGATATTTAGGAACCCCGACGTCTATATTCGAAGACCAGCCAGACATGGGTACCGCTTTGTATTCAGCGTCGGCTGGGTAACACAAACTGACGCCTAAAATTGCCTGCGAAATCCAATTTTCGAGCAAAAACAATTTTGCCCCAAAGTAGCACATACAACGTCAGTGTTTTAACTAATAACCAACGCCGATATAAGATGGAAATTTGCACGAAAAGTTCCAATATAGGCGTCAGTTATCCTTTTGAAAACCGACGCTGATAATGGTTCCCGCCAAATAATTTACGGCAAAGATTGTCTAATTGGACGTCGGTAGTTTAATATCAGCCGACGCTTAAAGGTAAAAAGTGTCAGTGTTACAGATAACCGACTTTGTTGACAAACTTAATAGACCCGTATCACTCGTCTCTTCCCCTTCCTTCCTGTTTCATTGCGATAGTTTGTTGTGATCACTGCTCGCCTAAAATCGCCCGACGATCGCTGCCGCCGCCGGTCTACTCTACTGCCACCGTCGGTCTGCTGCTGCTCGTCACCGCCGGTCTGCTCTGCTGCTGCCGCCGGTCTGCTCTGCTACCGCCGCCGGTCTACTGCTGCTCTCCTACTCGCCTGCTCGCCTGCGCTGCTGCTCGCCTGCTCGCCGCCACTGCTGCTGCCGGTCACCGCCGCTCTTCTCCACGCTAGCTCCAAGTAGCCCTAGCCTCTTTGCTTCCTTCTCCATAGCTTTCCTTCTCCGTAGCTCCTTACCAACAGCAAGCACGGCCATGGCTATGTTGGCCTACCACGATCGTGCTGTCCAGTATGGCTGTGGTAGGCCAACACAGCCACGGCCGTGCGTGCTGTTGGTAAGGATATGAATAAATCTTTATGTAATGCTTTATGTAAATCTTAGGATACGAACAAATCTTTTGCTTGCATATATTTGTGTTTCTAATCCTAGTGTTTGACCTAATTCAGTATATTTTGATGCATGTTGAAATAAGATTTAAACTTGTCCATTCTAGCATCCTAATTTGATTTGATTAAACCCTAACATTGATGAAACCCTAACATCAATTGTGATGAAACCCTAACATTAATTGTGATGAAACCCTAACATGTACCTATCTATTATTGTATTTGTTGGCCTAGAAACCCATCCAAGATTTACTCATTAGGAGTAAATCTTGGATAGTCCCCGGTTTGGGACTGTTCTTGAACACCTAATCTCACTTAGGATGTAAGTGTATAATGTATATTGGGTTTTCGAGAAAATTTCGGCAGCATTTCCCCATTTGTTCTCTAAGTACATATGTACTTAGAGAACAACGGGGAAATGCTGCCGAAATTTTCTTTAAAACCCAATACACATTATACACTTACTAGTGAGATTAGGTGTTCAAAGATGGGATAGGTGGTACACATTTATTATATATCATAATGACATCACATGTGTTTATGACCTGAATTTCACTACTACAGAACATGTCTTTGGCGTCGGTTGTTTATGCCCTTTTATTGTTTCCAACTCCACAAAATATTGAAGCTAATGATGACTTATATGTGTGCGGAGATCACAATGAAGGATTGTTAATTGATAAAAGATCACAATTTTAGAGGCATGCATGTTTATATTTTTTTATTGAAGCTAAATGTTTGCTTTTTTAATATCAATATCATTTTCAGATTTGATGTTTCATTATCTTCTAGTTAATACAAATGCTAAATGTTTGTCTTTTTGATGAAATTTTCAGATGGTTGACCATGATGAGCATGATGTCCATGATGAGCATGAAGTCCATGATGAGCATGGTGTCCATGATGAGCATGACCAGGATACCAATGTAAGTTCTAAAAACACATCCTGTATTTCTATAAAGTTCAGTATCTTCTAGTTATGTCATATATCCCATATTTCTATATTGGGCTAATTCCGTGTGTTTATTTTTGTCAAATTTTAGGTTGATGATGCACATGTACCCACTGAAGCACCGGAGGAACTTGATGCGCATCACCAAAAACTCAACAAGAAAAGGGGTATCACTCTGTTGAAGAAGTTAATAGTGCTAAGTGGTAGTGGATCCAGATTGGTTGTGGAGTTTGATAATGGAGGAAATGCAATTGGAGTGAACTGCAATAATTTTTTAAACTATCTTGGGGTTGTCACTCGAAGCCATTGTGGTGTTAAGTATGATAATTGGCATAAAGTTCCTCAGGCGAAGAAAGACTTGATATGGAAGGATTTATGTGTGAGTTATTATTATTTGCAATTCTATTTTGTAGATTACAAATTTTATTATTTGCAATTCTATTTTTGGATACTAGTTAATAAGAATTCCATTTTACAGAATCTGTTTGCATTGGATGAGAAGCTGCATCGTAAAAGTGTGATGCAACGTGCTGGAAAGATGCTAAGGAACTATAGGACAAATCTCAACAGAGAATACATAAAAGATGGTGATAAGAAGAAGAAGTCAGCCCTTGAACAGTGGAACTTCTTGGACAAAGAAGATTGGGACACGTTTGTTGCTTCAAGAAAATCTGAAGAATTCAAGGTATTAGGCGTCACTCCCAATTTAATTAATATACATTGTATTCACCTATTCAAGATTAACATTTAGTGCTATTAACCAAATCATTAATGTGCATACTAACTAGGCCCTCAGTGAGGCACAAAAATCAAGGCGTGCACTGAATGTGCATGACCACACTATGGGTCCAAAGGGCTATGCAAGCGTTCGCCAAAGACTACAGGTGGAGTCTGCTGCTACTCAGGAGTCCTCTACTACATGTGCCACACCCATGCCTCGCCATGATGTCTGGATAGCTGGGAGGCAAAACAAGAAGGGTGAAATAAAGAAGCCCGTAACTGCTGAGGCGGCTGTAAAAATGGTAAAATACAACTCTTAGAGCAATCGTTTGAATATTGATTATTTGTGGTGTTAACTTACCAATTTATGTTGATGGTGATTAGCGGGAGCTGCACGAGCAGAGGAAACAAGGCACGTTCATCCCTCAGGGCACAAGGGATGAATTGACAGTTGCTCTGGGTAACCTAGAGCATCCTGGACATGTTAGGGGTGCAGGCGCTGGTGTGGGCATCAAAGCATTCTTTGGGCCATCCCAGCACAAACCTAAAGCGGGACTTTCACAAGAAGACATAACCTATTCTTTTTTAGAATGTTACTGCAAAAGGAAATTCAATAAAAGCAGCTAATGTTTCTTTTATCCATGTATAGGAGAATAAGAGAGTCGAGGATATAGTTGCTAAGAAGGTCAATGATATAGTTGCTGAGAAAGTCAAGGAAGAAATAGTGCGGTGGCGGGCATCTCAGGCTTCCAATCAGCCTATGGCGACCCACTCTTCTCCTGATGCATAGACTGAGAGTAATCATGTAGACCCACCGCCTAACACATCTACTGTAAGTATTGTTTATGACATTGTAGCTAGTCTTTTCAAGATGATATGTATATATGTATAATATTCTTTACGTAAATTTGTAGGCATTGAAGCCATGCCGCATAGGAATACAAGACTATGTTGTTGCAGAGGCGCAGGCTTACCCGTCCCTTCCTGGGGCAACGTTTCACGGGACTCCAATGCCACAGGGCTACGTTCGTGTGAGCCCGATACGTGTATTACCTGATTGGAGGGAAGCTACATTGCCATATCCCCACCCGGATATTGATACACTTGCTGAGGTAGAAGGCGGGGTGATATTGTGGCCCAAAGCAGATGTCGTCTACACTACTGAAATTGTAAGATAAATTTACATTACTTTAGATTGTTAATGTGTATATATGAGGTCAACTTATCTGAAATTATATATACATGTTAAAAAGAAGACACCTGGAGCACCTAGGCCTCCACCTCCACTTCCTGCATTACCAAGTTGGGTTCCAACTGACCTAAAATACCCGTTAGGTCCTGCTTGTACGGGAATGGTATGTTGGCTACGGGCACATAATATACATTGTCCTATAATTGTTTCTTTAGAAGTAAATTATGTAGGTCAATCATACGAAAGCTCTTTATTTATATAAGATATTATTGAGTTGTTTATGTATGATTGGTTGAATACATCAATGATAGAGACATGGATAAGGTGAGATCTTGTTTATACATCCATATACCTTGTGTAAGATCTGGTGATCTAGTTTCTTATATATTAATGCATACGTAATACATGTTTTGCAGCTACTTAGTCGAAAATCAATGCAAACAATTTGCATTTGATCATGTGGGATTTTTGATTCCATCATTGATTAGTATTCAACAATACTGTATAGATGCTTTTACAATTTTCAGTCAGCAAAAGAAGACGATAATAATATCTCCATTCAATGTCAAGTAAGTTTACTTTATTTATAATTTGGACTTTAGAAAATTCCATTTTTATTGTGGATTTTGAGTTATTAATTTTTAACTTTTTTACCTCTAGCGGTAGGCATTGGGAGTTACTAGTTATTCTCCCCGGGACGTTCACTGTTTATTATCTAGATCCTGTGGGGAGTACATTGAATACTAAAATTGGACACGTAATGAGAATGCCATTATTCTGGTGAGAAATATTTCATTTTTATATCTGTTAACATATGTTATTATATTACTATTTAATTATGCAATTTACTGTGTTACATTAACATGTAGGGGTTTAGATGCATTCAAAAATGCTGGAGGAAAGGTCCCAAGGAGAAAGAACCAACCAATAATTTGGGAGAACGTAAAAGTAAGTTCTCGACTCCAATGTATATATTATTTATGTGAACTGTACTTAGTTGTATTTTTTAATATTTTGTATGTTTCAATTTATAGTGCACTACACTAGACAACGGTTGGGCATGCACATACTATGTGATGTGATTTATGCAGATGATTATCTAATATGCCGCATTGGACATCAATATCATACATGAGGTATTATATATAGTCTCATTAGTTAGTATGAAATATATCAATCTTATTTTTATATTATTACTTATATATATACATCATTCTCTTTGCAGGTGTTTAAAACTGACCACACTGTAGGTAAACGCTTAAAAAATGTACATGCTCCATATACGATGGAAGTATTAAATGAAGTAAGAGAAGAATGGGCAAGAGCCATACAAACAGTGGCGATTGTAAAATGTAATTGGGATGCTGATAGCGATGTTGAATGATATTTTGTAAATGAATATTTCTGAATGTTTATACATGTCTGAATGTTTCTACATGTATTTGAATATTTCTACATGTGTGAATGTGAGAATTGAATTGATGTCTGAATGTATCTACTTGTATGAAAAGTATATATGTTGATTTTGCAGGTTTGTGGTCTGTTTGTAGGCTGATATCAATGGATGTCGTAAACCTGTAGTTTAGAAAACTAAACTATATGTTCTCATCCTACTGACCAGCCACAACATGCCTGCAAACTGATAAGAAAAAAAAAACATAGGCATCGGTTATTTACAAAACACCGTCATCAAAGGTTTATAGCGTCGGTTATTGGATAACAACCGCCGCCTAATGTGACAAACAACCCGACCGTACAGGAAAGCATGACCGTGGTGGGTAATGGCGTCGGTTATTAGTATAACACCGACGCCTATAGTACTAAACATGGTCATGCAGGGAAGCACGGCCGTGGCGTCTGGAAATATGGTGTCGGTTATTTAGTTGCAAACTGACGCAGAAAGTGTCCTAGATGGCGCCCTTTTTGTGGCACGAACCCTTTTGGCGTCAGTTATAAAGCCGACGCCGAAGAGTTCGACCTTTAGCGGTGCCCACATAGGCATCGCTTGAGAACCGTCGCTAAAAGGGGTTAAACAATCGATGCCAAAGACATGTTCTGTAGTAGTGTTAGGTCCCTACAGCTTTGTGAAAGAAGTAGGGGTAGAGAAGGGAAAATGACAAGATGAGAAGAAAACCTAGAGATATTTTACTTTGGGCAAAATCTTCTGACTTTAGCCAGGAAGGATGCACGGTGGCTCAGGAGTCCTCGTAAGCTGACTAGCATTGCGGAAGAATGTTTTTCCAGCCTCGGGGGTCATGGTCCCTTCTACACACCACTACATTATAAAATGACTTAATAATTCCATTAGGCTCTACAAATTTCTTTAAAATTTAATATTTATTAAAGGTTAAATGGTCAACATGGGATCTGATACCAAATGTAATGATCCCCTCCCCCTATTATCCACAACAAAGGTGGATTGAGAAGACAAGGGCCATTATCATATTTACAAGATCAAGGTTTAGCAATTAGCCATTAATAATTATAAATTTCATTGAAAGGAAAAGAGTTTGACAACTATGTGAAGATAGAACTTCCTCTAGGGAGTTACATGGAACATAAATCTAAATGTTGCAATAGTAAATAAATCTAACTATGTAAATCCTCAAGAATAAATTTAGATCTTTTATCTTGTTGTATTCATCTCTTGTTGTCCACCTTTTATCATTAGTTGCATTTTAACCTAAAATGGCGTGAAACAAAACCCTTCCAGCATATTGAAATATACTAAGTACATGGGGGAAACAAAATATTCACATCTAGGTGTAACAACATAAACAACCATAGTAGCATATATTAATCCATAATCAGACTTGCAAATTGTGTTATAACTTCTCAACCCCCACTTATTCAATCTCTATGTATACCCACTCACTAGGGGTATTCATACTATCATACTCACTCGCAGGGAGTATTATAATGATGTACCCACACACTAGAGGTAATATGTATCCAAACACACTCACTAGGGGTATTCATAATATCATACTCACTCACTAGGAGTGTCTCAATAGCCAACCCACTCTTTGGGGGTAATTTCTATAACTTCCATGCATGCATTTATTCAAAGATATTTCCTGGTCTTGAAAAAGTTATGTTTATATATTGTGATACTCATATGGGCTTATAGATTGCAAGAAGTAAATAACAACCAGAATTTAATTGTAGTTCATTCAGGAGACTTTAGAAAATCACATAAGTTGATAATTCAGGTATTCATAGCCGTAACCACGTACCTTTCTCAGAGACGACTTAATGTTCAAGAAATCAAGAGCAGATGCAACCAAAGAAGCAGTCACCCTATAATTAATGCACAACACCCAAATATTACTATTGTATTCACAAAATATTGTGTATGACTGACTTGGGCTCTAAGTTATGATGTTGGGGTCAAATTAGGATTTCATTAGGGTTAGAACTCCCAACCCTAATTATCTTATTTTAATGCCTTTTAATTTAGGAAACCCTAGTTTTGGAAATATATGAACTAGTTACCCTAATTAGTTCTAAGATTCTCTTTTTATTTAAAAAGGTTAGACTTTATACATTAAGATCAGTTTACCAAGTTATGATCATTCAAAACTAACAAATTAAGGTTTTCATTCATTTATTACATTAAAAGTTACATCTGTATGCACTTTTGGAATTCAATATAGAACTAGGTCATCAAACCAATTTTATTGGATTCCTTAGATATTTTGTTAAAAATATGTATTTATATTCTATATTTGGTTCATCCTATGATTTTCTACAATTTTTATAAATTAAAACAATTTGGACCAAACAACTTTCTCTGCCTAGGCAGCTAATTAGATAAAGCATGCACAGCTTGGGGCCAAGGTCGAGCCAATCGGCTCGTGCCATGTCAGTGGCTACACTTGTGTGGCTAAGCAAGGAAAGAAGACATGGAAAGGTAGAAATGGCCCTCACCTTGCAACGAAGGACCGGGGGTAGAAGCGTAAATTCCCTAGAGATTATCTTCAACCTCTAATATCATGAGTAGGCTCCTATGTGAGTCAACTTGATGGTTCACTCTATGATTTGAGGCTTTTAAGAGGCAAACGAGGGTAACTCCCTCTCCGTCGCAACTTTCAAGACTCGACTATGGTATCCAATTGGCCAGAGAGGGCCAGAGCAAGGAGATCTGTGAGGAGGATCTTCCTTCTTGTGTGAAGAGGAGGTGAGAGGAGAATGTAACGCCCGGGCCCACTGCCCAAGGCTCTAGTAGAGTTTTAGGAATGACGACTGGCCCCACAGACCACCACTAGCCTTAACTGCACGCTTTTTGTCCACTCACGCGCAAGCCAGGAGAAAATTCCCGACTGGTCACCCATCCTAGTACTACTCCAAGCTGAGCACGCTTAACTATGGAGTTCTTTAGAGATGGGCTCCCGGAAAAGGAGGTGCACCTTGGTGATATGGGTAGTCCAATCATTCCTTTTAAGATCATTTTATCCGAGGCCTAAAATCCTGGGATGTTACAATCTCCCCCACTTAGACTCTTGATGTCCTCGTCAGGGCTCAACTATAAGGCCTCATAATATGACCCCATTTCAGTGTAGACCCATAATGGCCCATGGACACCCAGCTCCTGATCACGGAATACCAGTGCAAGGGTGGCTACATCAACCATGGACAGCCCTTTCCTACATGCATGGACCACACGGCTCAAGACTGGCATGCCATGCCCATGTGGGCCCCACCTACTGGAGGGGTTATGGCTCTGATACCATTTGTAATGCCCGGGCCCACTGCCCAAGGCTCTAGTAGAGTTTTAGGAATGACGACTGGCCCCACAGACCACCACTAGCCTTAACTGCACGCTTTTTGTCCACTCACGCGCAAGCCAGGAGCAACTTCCCGACTGGTCACCCATCCTAGTACTACTCCAAGCTGAGCACGCTTAACTATGGAGTTCTTTAGAGATGGGCTCCCGGAAAAGGAGGTGCACCTTGGTGATATGGGTAGTCCAATCATTCCTTTTAAGATTATTTTATCCAAGGCCTAAAATCCTGGGATGTTACAGAGAAGGTCAGGATTAATAGTTAAATTGAGATCAGAGTGACAACCCTCGAATCACACAGGGTCTTAGGGAGGGTTTTGTGGTCTCACAGGGGAAACACTACCCTTTATATAGCCTTGGCTATGGAGAGGTGGCCACCAATTGGGGTCTATAATTGGGGAAATATATTATAGTTTTCCAAAGCTAGAAAAACTAGGGGTTAGCAAGTTCATATTCATATCCTGATCTTGAAGGGAGGATTCCTTCGAGCTCATATGCATAGACGAGAGAAAGAAAGAGAGAGAGAGGTGTGAAAGGGATTATCAGGATCACTTTATTGATTTCCCTAACCGACTGAAGGTAGGAGATAATCTCCTGCACCTTGGATCCAAGATCTAGGGTCATGAGGTGTGCGACAATATTAAAATGGTCAGGTTTATTTTCCTATACTGAATAAAATGGTGGCATTTGATACATTGCTCAATAAACCCTTCCACTTTAGGAAAAAGTAATTAATTCATAATTTACACCTCCTTTATTCAATCAACTCCAAATTTTGAAGGAAGGTTTTTATTAATTAAATCTTGGTTTGGGCAAGATTTAAGGTCAAGCTACAAAAACTAAGAGCACTTTTCTTTGTCTCCAAGTCATCCCTTTATTTAATTTATTTAAGGCATGAAATAATGCATTCCATCACCTAAACTTGGCAAGCAATCTTATTTTTAATGTATTTTCTCATTGAGTGCATTATAAGTCCAAACGAAACTATTGGTTTCCTTCTTATCATCTTTTATACAAATTTCAACACAATTCCTTATTTAAATTATCGATTGTCCATTACTTTTAATTATCCCTTTATTATTGTCATTCATCCTTAAGCCAACATTTATCAATGAATTATTGAAACAGTATAACACATGAAATCCATTCTATAAGGAGAATTTGCATTCTCAAACTAAAACTTTCAAACAAGACATATAAAATATCATACTTTCTAATATGTCCTCATCAAATTAATATTTACAATCAAATATATTGTATAAATACATGTGAAAATCCATGTTATAACATGAACTTCATCATGTCCAATTTTTTTGGCAACATCACGTCCAGAAAGTGAAAAAAGTCTCCAAATGTCCTGACCCCACCATTCTTTTCCTCAAATGATTTCATCTTACGAAGGATCTCCACCATGATGAGGTCATAGATAGATGTATCTTTGGTAGGATTCTTTTCACTGTCTGCATTCACTAGTGTAATTGGTAGTTTTAATGTTGTTGGTGATGTTGTGTATAGTAGTGGTGGGAAAACATAAGGCCCCCATGTAGAGATTCTACCATGGGGTATATTATCTGTACAAGATGTGACTGTTGGTAAGGGATCCACTTGTTTTACCTGATGGATGTGCTAACATTGTTTTAAGTACTCTCCTTTGGCTCAGGTTCCTCTTTAGTGCCTGTGACAGCCTTAGTGTTGGGTTCTTCTTTAAACATCCATGTAGGGATGACAACATAATTCAGCTCACTTATACCCAAAGAGATTCTACGCTAGTTTTACTGTACTTTCCTTCATTTTGTTCAATGAAAAACCTATTGTAGGGTCCTAGCCCACATGCACATTGACTATGATTCTTCTTCATCTTTGCATTGTTCTCAAATTTCTTCCACTTCATTGTTCTCTTCTCCTTGAAAGTAAATGTCTTGATCTACAACTGCTCTTCCTTAAGTTTATTTTTGTACATTGGTCGGAATCAATATACCATCTTTATGTGTTAAGTGCTATATATTCACCTTTTGTACCGAAGGTGACTCAAGTGTCATTGATATTCCATTATAGAAGTAACTTATATTTCACTAGTGTGCATTGGTATTAGAATAGAGAGTTCAACTTCTCACCCATGGCTCGATAACTTAATACTAGATGTTTACCCCTAAACCCTACCTAAAAGATCATTTTTGAGCGCTTGAGGTAAATTCAAGATATACAATGAGGAGGAAGACATAGAGATTGAACTTCATAAATGAAACATTCATTCCAAAACTATCACCCAAATTGTGTGACAGAGACTCTAAAGTAGACATATATTATGTACTAGTTATTGCAGTAAGTAAAGTCCATGTATGTTTCATAACCAACAACATTCTACAACTTCCAACATCCTTCCTCAAGCTGACGAGTCACTATTGTGTAGAATGAGGAAACTAAAAAATTGAGATCTGAAAGAAGTAGTTTGAGAACACATCAACATATGAATCTCCCTTTTAAAGTTTCGACAATAGTGGGAAGGAAGAATAGTTGTGTAGGAAACGAGACACACAGTTATATGTTAATAAGGCCGAGATCGCTACAACAAATTCCTAACGTGGGAACAATTATATGTACATTGGCAAAAAAAATATTTACATTGGCAAAAGTTCTCCAGGACAGATCCAATTATACACCGATAGATTTTATGTTTGAATGGCTACGTTACATTAATGACATCTTCAGAAAATGCGGCAGACTCATATGGTGGGTTGCATAATGGAAAGGCCCTCTTTGGAACGATACTAGGGTCATGTTTGATTATTTGTGTTTTGTTGTATTGAATTGTATTTTAAAATTCATCTATATTAATTTTATATTTGATTTGTGAGATTGGGAAAAATGAAACTAACTCCCGAGTTTCTAGATACTAGTAAACACACATGTGCATCTGCACGTGCCATACCGAATATGTTTAATTTACATTGGATGAAAAAATAGTCAAGTACTTAATATGTTTAAATACTATATTTTCATCTCAAAATTTTCATGTTTTAAAATAATAAGCACGTATGTTCTTAGTTAAACAATGTGTTAAATACATTATATAATATATTTTTCTTTTGTAATCTATTTTCCGCTCTCCTCCTCTCCCCCACCCCACCTCCTATCTAATGCCATTAGATTTGCAATTTAGTTGTTACTATATATATCGTGCAGAGAACGAGGGAGAGGGATCGTGATCGGTTTTTGGTTAAAAATGTATCAATAAAAAGAAATGTTTGGCTTACTATTAATCAAGTTGTATGGATCACGTAGTCATTAAAAAGTAAAATATAAAAATTAAATATAAAATTGTTTTCCTTATTTATTTATTGGGTGGTTGTCCACTGTATTGTGTACTAATTGATTAGTTGAGTGGGAGTGAGAAGGCCGAGAGAATGGTGGAGATAATTGTAAATAGTTCACAAATAGTTAGAAAATATCTCGAGAACGTGAACAAAATTTTCAAATAAGATAGATGTTGGTCAGTAATTGCCACATGTGTTAATAAATTATTTAGGAGTTGTTGGAACATGGAGAGAATGATGAAGATAATTGTGGGAGGAGCTGTTGGAACGTGGATGGAGATAATTATGGGAGAATGTGATTGAATGAATGAATGATGGAAACAACTAGGGGTGAGCAGAATTTGGTTAATAACCGATTAACCGAACGGTTAATTTCGAATGATTAATTTTATTGGGTCAATTTGGTTAATTCGGTTAATTTGGTTAATTTATTTTGGTTAATCGGTTAAATGGTTAATTTGACGGTTAAAGATATTTTTGGTTTGGTTAACCGAATTAACCGTATAGTCAGAATTTATTCATAAATAATATCCTATACATGCATATATACATATATAGTTGTACTTTTATTTCAAAATACTTCCCCATATATATAGTAATCAAGTTTTTACGAGCCATACAAAATTAAATGTACAACAATACTACTATAATATAACAATATTGTCCCAAATTTTATGACTATTTCAAATAATATTATTACTCAAGTGTTATTTGGTTAACCAAATTAACTGACCGAATTAACCATTAACCGATTGGACAATAACCGAATTAACCGACACAATTTGGTTAGGTTAATGGTTAAAATCTCAAACCACAAATTAACTATTTAACCGAACTGAATTAACCGTAACTGACCGAATTAACCGAACGCTCACCCCTAGAAACAACAATATCATTTGAATTTTTTGAGAGGAAAATTGAAAGAGACGAAGAGAGGTGGTGTGTTTATTGTTTTGAAACATTTCGTTCTTGTAAAGAAGTTAGAGAGAATAGAGCTTTAATGTGATATGGAGAGGAGAGAGCGGGTGGAGAGGGGCTTGGAAATGTGGGATTAGTTGAAAGATGTCGTGGAGAGTAAGGATGAAGGGAGAGGGAAACGTGGAGATTAGTTGAAAGATGTCGTGGAGAATAAGGATGAAGGGAGAGGGAAACATAGGGATTAGTTAGAGGATATCATGAATCTGATTGTCGAGGAGATACACATCAATTAAAATGTGATAAAAAGTGAGAAAAAAATGTGAGAATAGATTGAGTGAAGGAGAGAAGAGTAACTCAAAATCTTGTCTTGTGATTGGTCAGAGAAGTTTAGAATGGCAGGATTGTAAATAGTTGAAAAAAACCCCTCTTTTTATAGTAGTATAAATAATAGGAATCTCATATTCTGATTTTCCAAATTGCTTCTGGATGCCAAAATCCAACTAGTACTTGTCAGAAATTCAAGACTAAAATAAAACCCACTCCACCCAATAAACCAAATATAATTTAATTTTGTTGGATTTTGAAGATGTAACATTTCATAAATGCATGATGAACAAATTACAAGATTTCTGAAAATCTTACGAATCAAATATACCCTAAGATAAGTTGTGTTTGTTTATTCCGCCCTAATGAAACGTTATGAGAAGATTAGCAACAAATGTTTAATTATACATGGACTGAAACTGTATTTTCTTTTTTTTTGGTGAACCCAACGTGTTTCTCTTGCATTAACCAGAACCAAAAAAGTATGTACAAGGCCTCAAGGTAAGTCCTTGGGCAAGAAACCAAAAAACAAAAGGCTAGTTATCTGTACATGAGACAGTATGCAAGCTAAGAGTATCTAAGTAAGCTATATCCCAGCAGTCCTTCGGGCTTCGCATAGGACCACGAAAGATCCGTGAATTTCTCTCCAGCCAGATCCTATGAATAGATAACCCAGCAGCCGTCTTTTTCTGACCACTCATCAAGAACAGGTCCTCCATCCGCCAAGGACTCTTCCCGAACCTGAGGCTGAACTGATACCAAAGCTCCCTACTATAAGAGCATTTGAACAAGATATGATTAAGGTCCTCTTCAGCAGATCGGCAGAGACTACACCTTGAAGCAAGAGAGAACCCAATCCTTTGCAGGTACTCACAAGTCGTCAACTTATCAAGACAGCATCTCCACAGAAAACAAGCAGTACTTCTCGGAAACTTGCTGCTCCACAGCCAAGCGCCCCACATCACCTTGACGTTCTTCTTCCTAACCAGCTCCCAACCATCTTTCATCTTAAACGAAAAGCCACCATTAAAAAGGAGCAGGTCCATGCCATCACTAAGAGGCGGCATATTGTTAAGAACAGTTTTAACCGCGTCCACTCCTCTAACAGCAGGAAGCGACCAGTTCCTATCCAACACACAAGAACTGTATTTTCTTTTATATATATATATATATATATATATATATATATATATATATATATATATATATATATATATATATATATACACACCCAAAGTCTGCTAAGATTTTTTTTATAGATTTTTCTTCTATTTTCTGAATTACAAAGTAATCCATGTATTTTAATCTATAATGTATAGGAAAGAATATGAGTTGTTATATGTGATTTTTTTATCTTTTGTTTATAGATAAGTCATTTATTCTAATATGACAGACGCAAGAGACCATGAAAGAGTTTATATGTAGTTCTTAAAATTTTGTAAATTATGAATTGATCATTGTGTATTCCAATAAAACGTCATAGGATGAGTTAGAAAGTAATGGTTACCTTTAGTTTCTAAAATAGTAGATTGGTCGTCGTCTTCCTATTCATGAAAGGTTGTAGGAAGGTTTGCCTACATCTTTTACCAATAGTATTTTGAATTAGAGAATGAACCTTGGGTATTCTAACTAAAGTTTATGAATCGTCCCAACGGAAGTTGAATCCAGTGACCGGTTAATTGAACCTCATGTATTCCAATAAGATTATATGAAATGCCGTAGGAGGAGTTGAAGGTAATTTATACCTTTACTTTTTAATATTAAAGGTCGTGAGAAGTAATATAGATATCTTTTACCATTTATATTTTGAATTATTAATTTGACTTTGTGTACTCGTATAAGATTGTATGTACCGTTGAAATGAAAGTCGAAAATCCTACCGTGTCTGCACTTGCGCCGTGTTTTTGAGACTGCTAAATCGAAGGAAGTAAAAGACGACATGACGCCAAGAAAGATCTCAACAGTGGTGTTGCAGATATTGAAGAACATTTATCATTCATTTCATCTATTGTTTCTTTTCGAAGTACCCCTCTTTCATCTTCTTTTGTCGTGTGTCGATACGACATGGCAGATTTCCTTACAGCATATCTATTCAGAATATAATTACCTATTAACTTTAGTTATATCTATTTTTTCTCAACGAAACAAAATCCTACACCGTAGTATATACAGTCTTCAAAAACAGCCTAATATTCTCAAACCCATACGAGATATGCCTATTTACTAGGACTTCAATCCAGGCATCACGGTCAACTAGATCCTATGTCGACCTGGACTGTAGAATGCGGCTCAAGTTTGGGTTTGTTTTATATGCAATACCGTGAATAGTAATTCGAATACCGTGACGTTGGGAGCGCTCGCGCCATTGACACCGGCTGCTGGGGCATTTTCTTCTGGGCTGGAGTGATTTTTCCGTCCGGTCCCAGTTTACTTTTTTTATCACGTATAGAAAAAAGAACACAAAAAGAAAAAATATGAAAGAGAAATTTATTCTAATAACTTTTTATCCTTAATGAATATTTTGATGAAATAAAAATTATTAGACTTATTACAAATAAATATAATCTAACAAGACAGATGTCGATATATTTTGAAAAAATGATATTCATTATAAAATTTAGTACACAATAATAATAAAAAGAGAGAGAAATGCATTTTACTTGTAACTTTTAGTGATATATTTTTTGATGAAACAAAAACGGTTAGATTCTTTAAAAAAATGCAATTTGACAAGACCAATGTCGATATATTTTGAGAGAAATAATTCGATATACAAAGTTAATGTGTGTATAATGATGATGATGGAAACAATGATGATGATGATGATTATAGGGATGATGATGATAATGATGATGATGATGGTGAATTAACCCTATTTTTGGGTGCACTGCCTATAAATTATGCATATAATATTAAATTAGGCTAAAATATGCACTATACTGACAAGTAGGTGGATTAAGACCATTTTTAGATGTTTTATCTTCATTTTTGGACGCATTGGCCTATAAATTAGGCGCATAATTGGGTTCAAATAGACACTACATTGACAAGTAGATGCATTAAGCTCATTTTTAGGTGATTTATCCTAATTTTTAGGTGCTTGAACCATACTTTCGGGCGCATTAGTCAATTAGGGCGTTCAAGCAAAAATGAGCTCGTTTATTATTGTAGTGAGCACATTCAATCAAAAGTGGGTACATTGAAGACAATAGTGAGACATTTAATCAAAAGTTGGTACATTGAATATAATAGTGTGTGCATTCAATTAATGGTGGACGCATTGAGGGCACTAGTGGAGGCATTGAGGGCAATATCATGCGCATACAATCAAAAGTGTGTACATTGAAGGCATTAACATCCACATTCAATCAAAAGTGGGTACATTGAGGACAATAATAAGCACATTCAATCAAAAGTGGACATATTGAGGGCATTAGTGGACACATTCAATCAAAAGTATGTGCATTAAGGACAATGGTGGGCATATTCAATCAAAAGTGGGTGTATTGAGGGTTGTAGTGGATGATCAATCAAAAGCGGGAGCCTTGAGGACAATAGCATTCAATCAAAATAGGCGCATTGAGGCTGTAGTGGGCATATTCAATCAAAAGTGAAAGCATTGAGGAAAATAGTGGATGTATTCAATCAAAAGCAGACACATTGAGAGTTGTAGTGGGCACATTCAATCAAAAGTAGATTCATTAAGGACACGAGTGAGTCCATTAATGTAGGTGCTTCATGTGGACATATTAATAGTAAAAATAAGTTCATTCAGTCAAATATGGATGTATTGAAAGTAATAGTTGACGCACCAATGCACCAACGTAACATAAGTACATCACTAGTAGGAGTGGGTGCATTAATTCCCTCCTCTCATATTACTTTCCTCCTCTCCTTACATTACTTCCCTCCTCTTCTTTAATTACTTTCTTCCTCACTTCCCTCCTCTCCTGCTCATTTCCTTCTCTTCTATCCCATTATATTGCTTTTTTACTTTCCTCATCTCTCCTTTTATTCTCTCCTTATTTTCCTTTTCTTTTTTTCTTCTTCTCATTTTTGATTCCATATTTTTTTCCTCAAAAGTAAGACTATATTGGTCTTATTCAAATCTATTTTCTATAAGGAATCTAATAATTTTTATTTCATCAAAAAATTCATTACGGATTGATATGTACAAAATAATTTTTTTTTCTTACTTCCATCTTTTTTTGCTTTCTCAATAAAAACAAATATTTTTTAAAAAAAGAGTACGTGCGTTAGAGTGCTGATTGGGTGGTTTTGAGAGTGGTTTGAGGCGCGTCAAAATCACGTATCCCACCCAGCGCAGCTCCAAAATTAAATCCATAGTAATTTTACAACTCTTGACTTATATTGGGATCCAATATCTATACAAGTAAAAGTCCAATTCGCAATTTGCCATCCCAATACACTGAAGCTAAAATGAAGGCCCAAATAACCAACACAATAAATCCAAATTCCCCGTATCCCAACGTGAGAACGAACCCAGCTTAGACTTTATAATCCCCATCTCGGAGCAATAGGACAAGCAAGGATATATTGATCAGCAAACAAGTGATGCCAGCACCATCTCGAGGTTCTTTCACTTCAAACCCAACGCCGACAAGGAGAGGATCACACATAGGACCAATAGTGAAATTGGCACTTTCTAGAGAAATCCAAAGACCAGAACAACCTACGTGACTATTGGATATAATAGCTGTCGACTAAAATAAAGATGTTGATCCTGTGCAGCTGTTGTTTGACAATGAAATGATGTCCTCGGAATTCCGGAGGCGAGCCGCGAGATCATTATAGCCGCCTAACAAAGACGGAATTCAGTATTGGAACATTCAAAACGGCACTTTTGCTTTGAAACTGCAGATCTGGAATCGGGTTTCATGTGGTTTTCTAGGGATACACGCGTCATCAAAATTCAGTAAGGAAGAACAGGAGGTCTTTCTTTCGTCCCAGTTAATCCTCGCGGCCAGAAACAACCATCCGGCACTCGCTTGAATCACGAGGGCGTTGTTTGTTTATTTATGATTCACGGGATAGTTTGTTTGATTATTACGACTGCTTTCTAAGGAGACGTTTTGTGGCTAGTCCGTGAAATGACCGTGACAGAAGCCGCCCCCGATTTTGTTCCAGGCCCACGAACTCACATACCATCCCCACAAGCAGGCGAGAAACGCTCTGACATACCAAGGCAACAACGTCTTCTGTTCTACGAGCAGGGAACCATAGAAATCTCAGTCTAACTACAAGGATGATTCATAATGGTAACCGAAGCGCTCAAGGAAGCTGGTTGAGCATTACATAGAGTATACTTGCTTCCTGTGGTGGTTCACTTAATGGGGTTTATTTCTTCAGTGCATAGGTTTTGAAGCTTCACCTATACGTTGAGTAGCACATTTAACTATAGTAGATCTTATTATCAGAAGTGTATAACATGCACACGGGTAAATAAGTTTGCACATGTTCTTCGAAACCATATTTTCTTTAAGATTAACGAGGGAACCCCCCTAGTTAGGACCATTAATGGATCCACCCAACAGGGTAAATTCTCGAGACCTCAGACGTGATTGTATATTGCCCACGTGCCACAGCTAGTCGACTGTGTTATGTCATTCGGAGGGGTGCTTTGATCAAGGATAGAATACAGGTCCTTCGTGAGGGAACACTGATTGACCACTGCGTCACCCGTCACATACCTTATTTTTGTTAACCTTTTATCCTTTTATCTTACATATGATTACAAATATTGATAGAAAGACATACAACTATAGATAAAAAAGTCATATAACATTGACGGAACAGGTTATACCATGACAGGACATAATAAGTATATAATAAGGAGACTTGTAGAATATAAGGGGAAGTTATCTCATTTCAAATTTAAAACAACAGATTATGATTGGTCAAACAAAGGCATGAAAATGAACACCTTTTAAATCTCTGCAAAACCGTTTGACAAGTCAAAAGAGTGGTACATGTTGAAACCCATCAAATATATAAATATATACCTTTGTGTTCATACCTTTTATTCGGCACATCTTTTTTTTTTTTGGGTGAACCTAGCTCATCGTATTACTTTTTTTGGTTTTTTGAAAATGTACAAGTAAGCCACTCATATGAAACATTCTCCATAAGAGTGTTGCCCAAAGAAGAAAACTTTACAAGCAGCCAAAGGCCCCACTATCAAAGAAGGAAAACTATAGAGAAAGAGAGGCTTTGACATCACTAATAATGCAAAGCCAGAGCTTATGCTCGTCTCTTTCAGAATTTCTATGCACTCTGCCATTTCTCTCCCCCCATAACCATTATAAAACAGTAATACTAGCCACACTGCATTCCTTGTCAGTGAAAACACAGAGATCTTCAGCAGATGAAGAAATCGAAGTCCTGAAATAGGAGCTGAAAAGATTCCAAACCAGAGTCGAGAAAGAGCAGCTAAAAAGAACATGTGCTAGGTCTTCTTCTTCACATCTGCAAAGAGGACATCTCGAGGCCAGATTGATACCCAATCGTTTACATAGCAAGAAGTAAGCAACCTGCCATGTCCAACCTTCCAAACAATAAGAAGGAATCTCCTTGGTCCCTTGGATTTCTAAAGCCACTGAAAGAAAGGCTTAGTCTCGGATTTCATCCTAATGATGTCATGAAAGTCTTTGAAACTTGCATTAGGGATACCACCAAACAGAAACTCATCCACACCTCCAGTAGGAGCTGGTAGATTTTCAAAACTGCATTCATATTAGAATGCAATCTCGATTTCTCAAAAAACCATTTTCTATCCCTTATGAACATATTGACCTTGGCATCGATATCAATACCTAGTTGGATAAAGCATTGAGGACCAAGGATTTCAGCAAGGAACCTAGACCCAGGAAGCCATGGATCATTCCAAATAGAAAGAGAGGAACCATCACCAATGACAATCCTCAGATGAGCTTTCAGATCATCTCTTGAGAGCAAAAACTTCTTCAGAAGCCAAGAGAACGATTCACTAATATGAACAGACTAGAAAAAAGTCTTCGTCAAATACTTTTCATGGATCCACTTGATCCAGATACTATCTTTCTTTAGGGCCAGATTCCAACTATTGAGCATCACTGAAGCCTTGATAGTTTCCCTAATGTTTTTAGGACCCATGCCTCCTTCCTTTTTCTATTTTGTAATATTGCTCCATTTGACCAAATGGACAGATCTTTTGGTTTCAGATTTGCCCCAAATGAAGTCTCTACATAGATTGTCGATCTCCTCACACACAACAATAGGGAGAGGTAGAGTAGAAGTCCAGAAGAGATAGGTAGAAGAAAGCTTAGATTGAACAAGCTTGACTCTACCTTCCATAGACAACTGGCTTGCTTTCCAACCCTCCAATCTTCTTTTAATCTTATCTAAGAGAGGAGAGAAGTGTACTTTAGATAACATACCAATGAAAAAAGGAAGCCCAAGGTATCTCATCGGTAAGCTACTTTCAGGGATGCCAAGAATATTACTAATCAACTCTTTATGAGCACCAATACTGAAAATAACAACACTCTTCTCAACATTGATCTTCAGCCCAGTGGAGGAGTATAGCAGCTCCATGACCCTCTTAATAGCTCGAACACTTTGTTCATTGGCTTCCGAGAAGACAAGCAAAACGCCCGCGAAGATAAGATGGGACACAGAGCAAGAAGCAGACGCTTTAAGAGGGTTGAGGTTGCCTTCAGCTGCTTCATTGTCAAGGAGGATAGAAACCACCTACATGACAAGCACGAAAATATAGGAGGCCAGGGGGTCACCCTTCCGAACGCCATTCCTACACTTAAAAGATTCACTGGACTCACCATTGATCAGAATTTCATAGGAAATTGTCTCGAAGATCTCTTTAAGCCAAATAATCCAACATTGTGGGAACTGCATAACCTTCAGAATGTGAATGATGGACTCCCAGGCGACCGAGTCGTAGGCTTTAGAAATATCAAACTTCAAACACATTTTCGGGACTCCCCCTTTCCAACTAAAATCGTGAAGTAACTCATTAGAAAGAAGAATTGCATCCTTGATGCTTCTGCCAGGAACGAAGGCACACTGATTCTTGTTGATGATCGAAGGGAGAACAAAACAAATTCTGTTAGCAAGGAGCTTGGAGATAACTTTGAAGAAAACATTACAGAGGGAAATAGGCCTTAGGTTCTTGAGGTCAGACGAATCTTTAGCTTTAGGAATGAGAGTAATAAGCATTTTGTTTGCCTCTTTGAGAAGACGACCAGAACTAAAGAAGCTAAGCACAACTTCCATCACATCCTTGCAAATAATACTCCAAGAAGTTTTAAAGAACCTACCATTCAGCCCATCGGGCCCCAAACACTTATCTGAGTTCAAGTTAGAAATAACATCGATAATCTCCTTGGGAGAAAAAAGTCTATCTAAGCTCATCCTATCAACATCCGTAAGCTTAGGAAAGACATAGTTATGCAAAATACTCAGATCCGCAGTGAAGCCATTCTTAAAAAGGTCATGATAATAATTCAGAATATGATTTTTAATACTACTTGCATCAGTAGATACAACACCATCGATAGATAGAGCCTTAATGTGATTGAAATTCCTTCTGACTTTAATTATAGAGTAGAAGAACTTGGAATTGGTATCGCCTTCTTTGAGCCAGGTAATTCTTGACTTTTTCTGAAAAGAGACTCCCCATGCACCCTAGCAACAACCGCTTCATTCCTTCTCTCAATAGCTTCAGACTGATACAAAATAATAGTGGGATCATTATCAAGTCTTACTTGAGCTTCGACAACCAAGACCTCAAGTCTTTTCGCCAGTTCAGAGAAATTACCAACAATGTCTATTCCAAATAGAGAGGGAATGACAAAGATTTCTAAATTTTGAGTAAAGTCTGTATATAGGAAAACCTGATGTTTCAGTGACCCAACTTCTCCTCACAATATCAAGAAAATCAGACTTGACAGTCCAAGCGTTAATAAACCTGAAAGGGATAACCACATTGACTCTTTCACCAATATCCAGAGTGAGAACTTTATGATGACTGATCACATTTGAATGAAGAATACCTTTGAACTCATTGAAGTCAGACATAAAAGTAGCATTATAAAGAATTCTATCAATATAGGAAGTGACAAACCTATCACCACTTTAATGGTTGTCCCAATAAAATAAAGGTCCATTTAGGTGAAGCTCAAAAAGACCAGAGGACAACATACATTTATTAAAATCCTCCATAGATTTACTAGTAAGCAGATCCTTGCCAATCCTTTCGTCAATCCTCCTCACTGAGTTGAAATCACCAAGAATCACCCACAGACCATCCAAGGTAGAGTTGATATCAATAATCTCATCCCAGAGATGAACCCTGTCATTGTCGGGGTTATGCCGATAAACTACAGTAACATAAAGACTCCTATTAGCAAAGAAAACCTCCAGGTGCACAGATTGATCAGTCTCCCTAATCTTCCTAACATGACAATCAATATCCCTCCATAGAACCAAAACTCTGCCTAGAACATGTGAGTCATGGTTAGAGCACCAACTGTAACCGAAAAGAACTTATTAATAAGTCTATCAACCTTACTACTTCTAACTTTAGTCTCATTCAGCAGGATCAAATGAGGTTTGAGATCTCTTATTTTATTGTGGATTGCAGAGGCCTTGAGATTGAGCCCTCTGACATTTCACGAAAGCAGACTGAAGGAGTTATCCATTAAAACTGCTTGAAACCAATACTTCACTGGTGTGATACATCACCCTTTCTTCCCCACTAATGGCCAGGTTATCAAACTTGTTCGACAATGAAGATTGAACAGCTTGTCTGGTATCTTTTGTGTTAGTCAGGACTTTTCTTCCTTTTGCTTTACCTTTCCTTTTCTTATTTCCCTTTTGAAGCTCAAAACCATCCTATTCAGTATTGATCCCCTCTAAAGGTGGAGTCAGTAAATCAACTACAACTTCCTGACCAAGACCATCCACCTCTGAAATATCGGAATTGGAAGACACATTCTCTTCAAAGGAATCAACCGGCATAATGAAATTCGTCTTCACCTTCAACTGAGTCCAAGTCAAAATGACACAATAGGCATGGATTGACCTACTTCAGCAACAGGTTCTTTCACCGGTAGATTATCTGAGACTTCACTAATAGTAAGCGGTCTAGTGCTATCAACCATACCATCTTCTGGAGTGTTATGTGGAACAAGTCTCTCTGAGTTTGTCTGCAAAGAGGGATGATCAGTTTCTTTATCATAACTGTCAACAGTCACCTCGATAGCATTGCTCAGGATAGCTTTCTGCACACAGACTTTCTTCGAAACTGGGAGCCTCACTTCACAATCATTATGGCCATAGAGCTTTCAAACTTGATAGACTCTAGGCTTCCATTCGTACTCAAAGGAGATGGTGTGAGAAACACCCTTATCACTTACCACTTCAAGCTCTAGTGGGAAAATGGAGTTAGCCGACATTAGGACTTGTAGTCTCGCAAACTCGAGGTTCCTTAGCTCGAAAGTAGCCTTGTCCTCTTGCAAAGGGGTGTTGAGGTAGGAACTGATTCTAGAAAACACTTTCATGTCCCACAACTCGAGAGGAAGATCGTGAACACAAACCCAAACTGGCATATCCGACATCTGGAACCTCTTCAGCACAACTCCAAGCTTCCACTTCAATAGAACTAGAGGTTTACTCCTCACAAAGTAAAGACCTCCATTAAGAACATTCTCAATATCACTTTCATCAGTGAATTTGATTAAGAAGAAATCCTAGTCGTGATTCATGACTTCTATCTTCCCCTTCAATATCCATATTTGCGAGAGGTACCTCTCCAAGATTGCCAACTGCATTTTGAATCCAATAATGTAACAGTGAGGCAATTTTTCCATCTGGCAACATTCCTCTTCGCCTCATCTCTCGGGTAGATGAGCTTCTGACCACAGACCTCGATGTCCATCTTTGCTAGAGAGTGTCATACACTTTTAGTTTAATCAGTTCCGCCTAAGACTTCACACCATTAGATGACTGATCTTTGTCATTACCGAGACCAGACACAAACTTAGCGACACAAATCAGATCCAAAGAGGCAACTTTAGTAGCTCCCTTCTCAAAAGATCTAGAATCACGCCGCCAGACATCATCACTGTCGGGAATTATCGCTGCTAGTATCCAGCACATTTTCCAAATTCATACCATAGATATGACATAGATGTGACATAAAATAATATGTATCCCATGTCCAAACAAGTCTTTAGAAAAGAAAGATAAAAAAATCCTTAAAAAAGCAAATAATTGCTTATCGGGGTTCTTTATCATGTTCTAAGAGGTGTTCAGTAGGGCACTAATAAGGGAGGCGGTGGTAGGGTCAATGCAATGCTTTGCGACCAGAGGAGGTGAGCAGGCACCAATGCACCTACTCTTTGTGGACAATATCATCCCCTTCCTCATCTTAATGGATCATTTGGCAGAAATAGTAAGAGAAGTTATGGAGGCATACCAACGTGACATGAGGTAGTGGATCAATGTCAGGAAATCAATGGGTTTAATCCAAGATGACGATGACATGGTGTGTGGCTGGATAAGGACGATAGGATTGGAGGGACAATAGGGGCCCATGATCTACCTTGGGGTCCCCTTCTTTGTAAGGAGTTGTGAGCCCCAATACTTTGGTTTTTTGATGGAACAGGTGAAGAAGAAATTGTCTCTAGGGAGAAGCAAGCTTCTATATTTCATAGGTAGAATCATGGTATTAACATATGTTCTCCCCTCTTTACCCATCTACTCCTTCACATCAGTGGTGATGTTGCATCAATGTTGAAGATGATAGAGATGCATGTTGTGATTCATTTGGTGCTCTAGGGATGGTTCACTAAGAAGGGCATGGATAATATGGGATTTGATCATGAAGCCTTTGGACCAGGGAGGTTTATGCATATAAAGCATGCAACACATGCACGTTCTCTATCAAGGTTCCTCCAGAAGTTTACGAAGACCTCTCCCTTATGGAGTGTTTCCATAGTGAGAAATATAGAAAGACAACCATTCCTACATGGTACACACCCAATGTATTTGAAGATGAGCTCATATGCCACAACTGTAAGGAGTGGGATCCCATAGGGATCCACTCCCTACTAAAAATAAAGAGGGCAACATCCACAAATTTTTTTTTCTCAAAAGGGGATGAAACCAAATTTATTTAACATGATTGTATCATAACACAAGTAGCAGCAGAATTGAAAGACATATCTAACCATTATAAGGTAACTTATCATACTAACTTTCACCACGCAGGGTGACATAAAGGAAAACTAATAACATATGTAGAACTAGCTGAGGATCACCTAACAATTTCAAGCAAGGTCTCAAAAGAAGTCAGCTATCCTTGTTGTGGTCCAGGTCCTCCTAGATCTCCTCCTCCTTGACCAACACCTGGGGTTGGAAGCGTACCCCATAAAAGGAAAAGAAAAGAGGATATCAACAAAACGCTGGTATGAACATGCTAAAAAGAAATTGAGCATTATATTTTAAGAAAAAGGTACAACAAGTAGAGAAGGCTTCCCATGCAAAAAGATAAGGACTACCCAATCGGGCATAAAAGTAAAGAATCACAAACATATGATAAAAGGGATACTTGCCATTAAAACAATAACAAAAGTGGTGCCACAAAAGCACTCATAAAGATTTTAGGGCACAAAATCCATAACAACCTGCATGTATGTGAGATAAGCATAACACTAGAACAACATAAATAACAATTGGCGGCCAACCCTCATAAAGTTGAAACCTGATAGAGAATGGCACATAACCAAACTCCTAATATATTTAAAAATTTGGGCCAACCCCCATAAAGCTGAAACCCGGGTATGGGGCACATAACCACCATCCCAAAATAAATAATAAGGGCACATAACCCAAACCAATGCAAATTATATTACTCTAAGTCTACTGAGTCACACAACATGCTTAATAGGGAGGCAAGTAAAGAGGTATAGTCGGATTTACAAATTAATCACCACATAAGTGATCATCATAAACAACCACCTCAAAGTGGGCATATAGTAACAATTTGAGTTCCATAATGAACAAGGCATAATAAAGATTCCAAAGGAAAGTCAAGAAGATATTATGATCACAAGATCAGTAACAAGTAGGGTACTTCACATGAAGCATCATTTTCAAAAGGAAAAGATATGGTTTTATTTTATTGTCCATAGGACCAAGAGAATGAAAATTTAAGTTATTGCTCAATAAAGAAAAATAGGAGATGCTAACATACCTCTCAAAGAGTCTAAAACACTTTCCAAAATCCTAAGCAAGATTAGAGTCCTCTTGTCCTATTATAATAACCATATACATGTATTAGCATTATATGCATTCATTAAGAACTCAAAACCCTAAAGTTGTCAACTTTTTCTACAAACCATCTATTTTGGTCTAAAAAACATCACCGTAGTCTTAGTTAGGATTTTCTGATCAAAATAACATATAATATTAAGTATTTTGAAGATATGGACTTTTAGGGTTATTCTTAGTGATTTTTAGTTAATTAAATCATCATCAAAATTTTTTTTTTGAAAAACTCAAAACCAAGCATCTAATATATTTTAATAGATAGATCATACTTTTCGGAGTCTAGAACATATTTTACTTTTAATTTTGGCCCAAAGGTTTAATAGTTATGAATTATACAAATTATTAACTTATTAAATAGATCTATTAAAATTACTCATAATAAAACATTGGACTCAGGTGACAAAACCCTTGCCAAAAGAAAGCTTACATTTTTCTCACTTTATTGACTATTTATGCATATTTTCTGATTAGGGATTAATTTGTTATAGATTTTCAAAGATCAACCAATAAGAAAATAATGAAAAGCCAAATCATCCACAACAGCTGAGAGAGAGAGAGCATAGGCGGGCCCATGCCGCAGTGACCTGGCCCAATGAGAAGGCAGTCTTGCTTGCGCTGACACCCTGCTGCTGGCCCGGCTGACTTCGGTCAAAGCAAACAAACAAAAACCAAAAGGCAAACACGCCCCGCATGAAGAGAAGAGAGAATAGAGAGGAAAGAGAGAAGGGTAATATCATAAAAGCACTAAGGAGCTTCTTCCTCCTCTATTCGCAATACATCGCACAGCGTGAAGCTGCTGCTAGACTAAAATTTGGGGTATTTCGCAATACGCGACCAAATGCAAAAATGACGGAACCGATGGAAAGACAAGAGGAAAAGGAAGGTATCCATACCCTGAATTCGGTTGGTGAGGCTCTGTGGTGAGAGAGAGGGGCGCCGCAAGGTCAAGTCTAAATCTTGGTTTCCGACAGCAAAACACACACGAATCAGAGCAATTGACTCTGGAGGATGACTTGTTGAGGTTAGGCGAATCCCCCAGAAGGTTCATATATATACGAGACTCAACCTAGGGATTCGGCGGTCTAGGTGTAGGGAGCCTTGGCCCACAAGAATTGGGCAAAACTTGAATACGTGATGAGAGAACAGACTCAGGGGGTCGGGTGCGGATTTTGATGGGGAATACAGAGGCGAAAGAATCGTCGAAAAATATTAAGAATTGAACTAGATATTTCTATTCCAAAATTCCCCCTGTTTACTATTTGGTCGGAAAGTAGGAGACGACCTACCCTCCGCTCGATCCGGTGGACGCGGGTCCACAGAAAATCTCGGCCGTCCAAAGGCATGTGACACATTATATATGATTCCTACTCAAACTTGAATAAAGTGGAACATTAAATATATTTCCCTTTTCTCTCTCCTCATTTGAGGGTGCAAACGAGTCCCAAATTGGATAAAATTTTGTAGAGAGGCTAATATTGATATGTAGAATCCGAATATAAAATCAGATTTGCCTTTGACAACTTTTAATATGTCAAATAAATTACTATTTTCTCTTTCTTCCTTCATTAATGACATTAGGATTATCCAAAAATTATAAAACTTGACCCACAAGTCATGTTTAACATGTTGAATACGAATTTGCCATAAATTTTAGATGTTGAAGTTATTTTTATAATTATTTAATATTTTTATGGTTCTACACACTTTCTCTCTCCTAATTTCATCTTTTAATTAGACTTTCTCTAAATTGAGTGAAAATTCACCCAAAGACCTATTTTATTATGTAGAGTTTGAAAATAAAATTATTTTCCACTTTTGTAGTCATTAAATATTTTATTTAATATTTGTAAGGAAAAACACCCTTTTCTTATCTAAATGGAATAGATATAGTTATTATTATTTTAAATTGGTGAAATTTGGCCTCCAAACCAAGGCATATCTTAAGAAAATGAATTTGAGGTTATTATTATCCAAGAAATTTCCTTTAAACATATTATTCATTATTTCTATTATTTCTCCCATTAATAAACCACTATCACATTATTCATGTTTTAAGTATTATCCTTGATTTCTTTTTTCTCTTCCTTGCACACTAAGGCATAGGAAGGATCTAGAACTAATCTATATAATCATTATCCCAAATAGGATTATATATTTCGTATTTTGTGAAATTATAACCCATTATCCTTAAATATGAATATTTTGCCTTTTATTCACATATCCTATATTCCTTTTATTGCTTTTAGGAATAATTTGAAAGTATTGGGTAATATTAATTTAAATTCTACGTTTTAATGTGACTTATGCATGCATTATTATATACAAGGTCACCAAAGAGCATATCTTAATCATTGTTTGGCTAAAACTCCAAGAACTAAGGGTTCTAAGCTATTAACCCTGGAATAAGATAAATTCCTAGGTTTCAGTATGTTACAACAACCTTCTAGAGGTACATTTCGAGGGTGTTTCCCCTAGTGATGGGGAACATTCGACGATTGTTGGGTAAATGAGAAAGAGTGTTTTGGCTTGATCACTGGTGCAATGATTTGCACCTCCTAGGATTTTTCTCAATGAAAGGAGTTATCAAGAAACATGCTAATCAGAGATGTGACAGATGACTATGGAGCTTGGGATATGTTGAGGCTTCAAGGCAAGATGGATCCTAAAGGTACCATGTACATGCATGATTATGAATTGAGGCTTAAAGATAGACCAGATCATTTGGCGTGGAAACCACAACCTTTCATTGAGGAAGATATAGGGAGGACAATGTGTGAGGAATCAACCTCACATATTATGAATCTGGCACAAGAGCTTGCATAGGAAAGCAATGGGTTTTGTCTAGAAATTTCTCATTAGGGTCATCCCTATAGACAAACGACTAAGATTGTGTAGAATAGTGTTGGTGCCAACATGCATATATTGTGAAGAAAACAAGGTAGAATTAGATAGCCAACTCTTTGTGAATGGGGTCTGTAGAATCCCATGATTTGAAGTCTCTGATAAAATTATTGACACAGATTTATCGTGCGTAGAAACGCAAGTATATGCGTCGAGTAGTACAGGCCTTAGTGAGGCCCGAGTCGAACACAGGGATACGTGAATTATTGGAGACTCCTACTAACTAATTGCAATCAGCTAGGCCGGATGACAAAGTAGGGTTTATTGTCAAAATTGAAAGAAAATAAAATGAAACAACGAAAATAATCAATTAAAGGTTAATTTAATCAATTCAAAAGAGTATCTTTAGGATTGCGGTTTCACCGCGGGTCAACATTGTATTAGGTTTTATAGAATTCCTCACTCTTCTCTCTCTATCCGGGTAGTGGCCTGAAAACAGAATTACCCACTGTCGTGGTGTAATTCACTACTTAGGTTTAGGTTGATTCCACCGTCGTAGTAATCATTCCCCTAAATTAAGCGCATTAAAAATGATCTCTCAGTATCCACCATTAATTTTACAACTCCTTTGTCAAGGGTTTTATTCGATTAATGTAGGTTTCGTCTCTTTTCAACCGTTAATCCTTCTGTCGAAGTGATTAAGGGCATTAAGTTATTATTATGGTGATCAAGCATAACAATATATATGGAGAAAACAAAACTATACCACGGATTTAAGAGAGAAAATATGAATTATCAATATAAAACTGTCATACAATGCATTCCCGGGCTACTCCCGGTCCTAAAGATGGAGGGTTTTAGCCTCGCATGTTCATCTTGCACAAATACATGGTAGAAATAGGGGAATTCATAAGAAAAACGTGAATTAAGTGGGAAAACCCCTGAACGGAGAAGAACCGGTGGATCCTTTGCATGGAACACGAGCTTCCCTGCCTGTCGGTGGTGGAATCCGTCTTCGGCAGCGTCTGAATCGACCGGGATGAGCTTCTAGCCTCCGTTCTCCTTTCTCCTTCCTCGGCACTCGTGCAATGACAAAAATTAGATCCCCCTTTCTCTCGGCGGCCGTCATTAGGTATAAGTCCCTAATTAGGTCGTCAAATAACTCCAGCCGTCCGATCGAGATCAAAACAGATCCAACGCATATCTACCGGCGTCGATACCATCGACGCGGGTCGATGGTATCGACCAAGCGTATTAGCGGCAACCTTCTTTTCTTTTTGTCTGAGTGCTTGTGATCATCTCGATACCATCGATTACCATCGACTAGGGTCGATGGTATCGACTCTCTTTAGCGTCGGTTGTTGTCGTTTAGCGACGCTGTAGCCTCAATGTGTCGATGGCATCGACTTGGGTCGATGGTATCGACGGATTCCTCGCCAGAAACCTGAAGGGATCTCGATGCCATCGACTTGGGTGTCGATGGTATCGACTCTGTGCTGCTCCTTTCGGCTGGCAACCTGTGGCTTGGTCGATGGTATCGACTTCCGTCGATGGTATCGACGGAAGCAGATACTTGTTTTTCCTGAAATTCCACAACAAGACCAAGTAAATCCACACAAATTATGATAATATGATAAATAATGCTCAAAATGATAAAACAAAGGGGATTTGACATAATATGATGGCAAAGACCGAAATGAGTGAATTATGCAATATTATCCATAAAAATGAGTAATTAGAGCACAAAACACATATGAAAAAGGTCTATAAATGCGACTCAAAATCATCGCATCAAACTCCCCTAAGCTTAAACATTGCTCGCCCTCGAGCAACTAATCCTTGGATAGAATTGCAGATGTCAACTGAAAATCAACACACCAACCCAACATCCCATGTGACTCCCACTGAACGTTCTCAAACCAGCCTTCTCTAGCCACAAAACAGTAATTATCCTAAAGGCGACAATAATCATCAATAAGAGAAATTATCCTTAAAACCGATGAACACTATCACATAAGGCAGTTAACATAATAAAACTCACCGATTCAGCATTGGTGCATCTTGTGATCGCCTACACTACGTTGCTCGCCCTAACTACCATCTACATGGAAGCAGTTCTCCTGATAATCATTAGCGAGGAGAAATTCACGGTGGCCTACCAATCCGAGCAACGGGTGGATGGAAATGGGTGTTTCATGGAAGAACTTGGAAGTATTGTACAAATTCAACATGCATAAAACAAAAATGTCCTAAATGATGCAAATGCACATTAGAAATGCCCTAATGCCTAAAATTGGGTGAAATGATGCGTGCACTAACCTTCCACCCCAAAATGAGATGGAAATCTAATTAAGCCACATGTACTCAATTTTCCTGTAATGCGAGTGATATCATGTTCCTTTCTCCCTCTTATTCCACTTTCTTCTAAATTATCTTTTTTTTTCTTCACTTTAGCCCACGTATCCATAATTTCTTAGAGTTAAGTGTATTGGGCTATTTACTTCATGCTTGGAAATCTTTGCAATATTTCGAAGGTATGGAACAGTTTAGATCACTTTTGAGGAAAAATTGAGATACATGGTGTACTTTATGCATGAAAATCATGAGTGCAACTACATGACATGCACCTAAAAGTAATGTGCATGAATCCCTATATTTTTTTCTTTTTATGCAAAAGTATGGAAAATATTAATGCAAGTCCTGGCTAAATGCTATGCACACAAGAAGAAATTGAAACTGCACTTTACTTCCAATTCTTAGGTGGATTATGGAAAAATGACATGGAATGATCACAAGATTAAATGACTGAACCTTAGAAGGATATTATGTGTCCCTCCTTACTGACCTGTGTAGTGGTTTGGAGGGTTCTCTCTCTTACATCCAATTAAGGTCTCATTACCATTTGGTTAGGTTAGGCTCAAACAACCGTTACAATCCACTTTTCATTAGTCAATGGGAGTATAGGTGTGCAATGTTGTTTTAAAGTTGACATAATCAATCATTTTCATAGGATAAGTTCCCCAAGGACAACCAAGTCAAGCTATCCAAAAGACACAAAAATTTTAAAATTCCCTTAAATTTCCCATGAATTAACAGCGAGATGACAAACTTTTACGACATCCACAGTTACACTAGATAGATGTGGATCCTTAAAAAAAACTAAAAATGCAAGAAACAAATAGCAAATAAAAACTAAAAATAATAAAAGAAAAGATAGAGCTGTTCCAGCTACCCCCCTAAGCTTGAATTCGACTATGGCCTCATAGTCAAAAACAATCTTAAGAGTGGAACAGAGATACCCTGATCATTCTTGTGGAGGCGGAGGTGGGTACTGTGGGGCCGTAGGATCCCAAGAAGGATACTCCCCTGGAAGCTCGGATCATAATGGGTCCTCGGCGGAGGCTGTGGATAGCCTCCAAAGTAGCTCTGACTCCAATAGTGGTCATAAAAGGGCTCCTGTTGCATCTCCATCCTTTGCAACCGATTGTGTATCTGCTGTTGGTTGTCGAGGAGGAGACGTTCATTCTCGAACATCGCCCTTTGGTTGTCAAGTAACCGGTTCGTAGTATCCTGAATACTGGTATACATCTCTAGATGCTACTGTTGTGTCTGATGTATGTCCTACAACATCGTATACATTCCCTGCATTGAGTAGGCATCCTCGCCTGGCTGCGAGGACTGTGGTGATGGCGGCGGGGGCTGTGATGATGAAGACGCACCCGGATGCATCCTAGGATGCTTCCGTGGTGCTACTCGTACGCGAAGAGGTGTGAAAGCCTCCTCTTCCTCCTCAGCCTCGCCTTCTTGTCCATCGTTGCCGCCTTCTTCTTCATCGAACTCGACGGCTATGATCGGCCACCGGAAGTGCTGTGCGCCCTCGATGTGGAAGACGGCGTCCGGCAGTGCGCACTCCTGATAAGCATGGTTGACGTGGCAGTGTGCGTACGCCAACCCATCCCGTAGAAGGATAAGGTTTGAACGGTGCAGATGTTGCACGTTCACCTTACTCCTCGTGGAAATCGGAGTCATGGATTGGAGATTCAACCCCAAGTACATCGCCAATTTGGTGATGAGCCCACCAAAATGGACCGGAGCCTTCCTTGTACTCCTCTTCACCGCCAGAACGCGCTGCAGAAAGAACGCACCCCAGTTGCATTCTTGTCGCTTCAGGAGCATGTAGAGGAAGAAAAGATCACTCTCCTGAAACTTGCTCAATGCTAAATCGCTCCGAGCAAAGAACATAAGGATCAACATCTGGTGTAGGACCCGGACGAAGGGATGCTCGAAGTCCGCTACCGCAGCATTGTGGTAGCTCACTGTCTTTCCCGTCGGCACTGTGACTAGCTCGGTGAAGATCTTTTCATAGTCGGTGCGGGCATCTGGGCGTCGGTGATCATTGCGACCGTGGTTCCAATTGAAGATGTTGTTGAACTGCTTAAGAGTGATGTTGTAGTTGATGTTGAACAGCCGGAACGATACCCGGCCCTTGATCCACTCACGATCCGATGCAACCACGTCGTTGGGCACAACGCAGACATCGAGGGACGCCATAAACTCCGCCACCAATTCCTTGTAGGTGGGCCATTCGCCGAAGAACGACTGCCCATCCGCATGGCACTCCAGCTCGTCTGGCCTTCTGCTGGTGTAGCGTGCTTGACCCTTCAGCACATAGGCCAAGTTGGCCTCGAATCCAAGATCACGGATCATTCCCCGGTCCACATACCGGGTCAGCTCGATCTTCCGCTTCATGATTTCCTCATAGACCTTCCTCACCTCCGCGGATGGGTGAATCAGGCGCAGACGTGAGACTGAAGCAGTAGGGGGTGGAACAAACTCCACGATCTCCATGGGATTCGCGCACAAGGACGATGATCTGGCGGCGTGCACCATTGTTGCAAGAAAGATGGGATTAGAAGAAGAGAGCTCGGGGAAGATGGAGAAGTGATTCTCTGCTCGGTGAAGATCCTTGCTTGATGTTGCTGCTCTTCAGTCTTGGAGGGCTCGGGGGAGTGCTTGGCGCAAAGGAGGAAGTTTGCTCTAAAGGTGTGACGTCAAATGACGTTGCAATTCTCCTTATATAGACTTGGCCGGCGCTACTGTTGACCCGTCGATACCATCGACGCGGGTCGATGGTATCGACACGTCTCGATGCTATCTGCCTCCCTCGCGAGTATCGACGGCCGAAAATTGCTAGATCGTGAAACCCGGATTGCTGACCTGTCGATACCATCGACGCAAGTCGATGGTATCGACGCAGCACCCGAATCGCTGACGTGGACTTTGCGATCTCCGTCGATGTCTTTGCGCGGATCGGTGACATGGATGTCGATACCATCGACGGGGGTCGATGGTATCGACGTGACTTCATTGCGACACCGCCACTTTTTCACTTCAACCTGTGATCATGTCGATACCATCGACGAGGCCGTCGATGGTATTGAGTTGATTGAGACAAATCATTCTGAACTTCTCCAGAGATCTCGATGGTATCGACTGGCATGTCGATACCATCGACAATTATTGCACAACCTGCCTGTAGGTATGTCGATACCATCGACGGGGCCGTCGATAGTATCGACGCAGTGCGATTTTTGTAGCTGTCAACCTGAACCTATGTCGATACCATCGACCAGTGTGTCGATGGTATCGACCCTGCCTGTGCCTGCACATTTAAACAAACGGATCAAGGTATCTTCTTTACACTAAAATTTAAACGAAATAAAAGCAATCTATGACTAGAATTAAACTATCCTAATGTACCAATGGTTGGGTTGCCTCCCAACAAGCGCCCTTCTTTAACGTCTTAGGCTAGACGGTCTGAAGCTCATCATCTTTTCACATTGGGAACTGTGCTTAGAGGATCATGCGGTAATTTGAATTCGACTCGATCTCCTCCAATACCCAAAGACAAAGTCCCTCTCCCTAAGGTAGTCACGACATCCGCCGTTGCTTGAAACGGTCTTCCTAGGAGAATTTCACAGCTTTGGAGTGGTGGCATATCCATGATGACAAAGTCCACCGGAAATATGAATTTGTCCACTTTGACTAGAACATCTTCACATAGTCCATAGGGTCTCACGGTAGACCCATCCGCCAATTCAATTGTTGCGGCCAACTTCTTTATCTCTTTTAACCCTAGCTTTTGAAATGTAGCCAAAGGCATGAGGTTTATGCTAGTGCCGGAATCACATTGCGCTTTAGAAACATGTTGACCACCTATTGAACACGGAATGTAAAAACCTCCTGGGTCCTTTCTCTTCTCTGGTGAACTCCCATGAATCATAGAGCTCACCGTCTCATTCATCCAATAAATTTCATCGTCTTTTATCCGCCTCTTCTTAGTGATGATTTCCTTGATGAACCTCCCATAAGCGGGTACTTTCTCAATCATCTCCACTAATGGAATATTGATGTGGAGTTTTCGAAATATCTCCAGGAATTTCTTAAAGTGACGATGCTCTTTCTTTGACTTAGGATTGACCGGATCCGAAACATCAGCTGCATCAACACGCCTGTGAGGTGGCACATACGAGCTTTTCGGGGGTACCTCCCCTAAGCTTGCTTCAATCACTCCCTCCGACGTGGGCTTTGGCAAAACAACCTCAATGGTAGCAGCTTGTTGTGGTTTCTCTCTCACGTTCGTTGTCTCCGCATGTGCACAAACAACATGCAATTCATCTTCTTGTCTACATGGAGATACAATATTCACAACTCTTTGTGATTTTCTGAAGAAAGGGTTTCCGCCCGGCAATCCATAGTAAGTGCGTGGATATGGTATCGCCGGTGTTGCATTCACATTGAAAGTCATTTTTCTTTCTTCTACAACTTCTTGCACCTGAGATTCCTCCTCAGTGCTTACCACAGACATGTACTTGACCTGATGGTGTGCTTGAGCCACATTTGCATTCTCGGCTGGTTTCTGTTGGTTGGCGTGCTTGATGGCCGCCACTTCATTCGAAATCTGTGCCACGGTGGTCTCTAATGCCCACATTTGTGCTCCATGGCTTTGCAGCGTCTGCCCAAACTTGGTTAGAATATCACCTTGAGATTGCAATTGTTTTCCAAACATGGCCATCATCTCTTGGTTTTGCTGGACCATTTGACTTAGTAATTCAGTGTTCTTGTCCTCGGCTTTCTGCTGTGGCTTGGCATCCGGATCCTGCAGAAAATTATTCGGATCCTTCCATGAAAACTTTTTATCTTTCCTCCATGCATAGTCGTTGTTTCTATAGCCCTGTTGTTGCATGAATTTCACTTGGGCCTCCTCATCGTCAGATGCATCCTCCTTAGTTAGCAGCTTCTTGGCTAGAAGATCTAACTTATCATTCAGCTCCCTCACTATTCTGGATTCACCAGTAGCCTTGACCTGTTCCACTGCACCTTTGTCGCCCCATGACTGTTTCCTAGCCATGTTCTTTAATATCTCCCAACATCTGGTATCCGTATTATTCAGAAAGAATCCGGATCCGGCTGAATCAAGATTACTTCTATCGTGCTCGGAGAGAGCAAAATAAAAGATTTTCACTTGTGTTTCCCTGTCCAGCCCATGATGTGGGCACCTCCTCAACATGACCTGGAATCGCTCCCAGGTCTCAGAATATGTTTCACCCGCCTGTTGGGTGAAATTGTGAATCTTCCTAATCATGTCGTTGGTCTTCTCAGGAGGGAAAAACCTCTCGAAGAAAACCTCCACCATGTGATCCCAAGATTCAACAAATTCATCATCGAGATTATGTAGCCACTCTCTTGCTGCTCCTGCCAAGGAACTTGGGAACAGCTTGAGGTACAACGCATCTTGTGGAAATCGGTCTATCTTCACCATATCACAGTTCTCCACGAACTGACTGATGTGTGCCACTGGATCTTCATTCTTCAGCCCGTGAAATGCGTTTGATTTAACCAAGTTAATCAATGCTGGATCAATCTTATATGTTGGTATGTTGACCGCCTGCTTCTTTATAGGCCCCTTTGAAGCTGATGAAGAAGAGGCTTTGATCTTCTCCCATATGGTCTGTGGCTCGGCCATTTCTTCTGCTTCAGATTCAGAATTTATTTCCTCTTGGTGCTCGTGCTCAGAATACTCCTCGTCTTCAGGTCCCGGAGGTGGAACCTCGGGTGTGTGATTGTCGTAGTCTGTACTACGTGTATGCACCATGCAAAGTACCTGAAATGAGAAAATTTGAGTTCTGAACTATGCTTGAACGAGTAAATACAATTATAGAGAAATTTAAGAATATTTAAAGTTGTTTCAAAAATAAAAAAAATTGTGGCCTAGAGTGGTCGCTCTTAGCACTCGAAGTGCCAATAATTCGCCGTATCCCCGGCAACGGCGCCAAAAACTTGACACAGATTTACCGTGCGTAGAAACGCAAGTATACGCGTCGAGTAGTACAGGCCTTAGTGAGGCCCGAGTCGAACACAGGGATACGTGAATTATTGGAGACTCCTACTAACTAATTGCAATCAGCTAGGCCGGATGACAAAGTAGGGTTTATTGTCGAAATTGAAAGAAAATAAAATGAAACAACGAAAACAATCGATTAAAGGTTAATTTAATCAATTCAAAAGAGTATCTTTAGGACTGCGGTTTCACCACGGGTCAACATTGTATTAGGTTTTATAGAATTCCTCAGTCTTCTCTCTCTATCCGGGTAGTGGCCTAAAAACAGAATTACCCACTGTCGTGGTGTAATTCACTACTTAGGTTTAGGTTGATTCCACCGTCGTAGTAATCATTCCCCTAAACTACGCGCATTAAAAACGATCTCTCAGTATCCACCATTAATTTTACAACTCCTTTGTCAAGGGTTTTATTCGATTAATGTAGGTTTCGTCTCTTTTCAACCGTTAATCCTTCTGTCGAAGTGATTAAGGGCATTAAGTTATTATTATGGTGATCAAGCATAACAATATATATGGAGAAAACGAAACTATACCATGGATTTAAGAGAGAAAATATGAATTATCAATATAAAACTGTCATACAATGCATTCCCGGGCTACTCCCGGTCCTAAAGATGGAGGGTTTTAGCCTCGCATGTTCATCTTGCACAAATACATGGTAGAAATAGGGGCATTCATAAGAAAAATGTGAATTAAGTGGGAAAACCCCTGAACGGAGAAGAACCGGTGGATCCTTTGCGTGGAACACGAGCTTCCCCGCCTGTCGGTGGTGGAATCCATCTTCGGCAGCGTCTGAATCGACCGGGATGAGCTTCTAGCCTCCGTTCTCCTTTCTCCTTCCTCGGCACTCGTGCAATGACAAAAATTAGATCCCCCTTTCTCTCGGAGGCCGTCATTAGGTATAAGTCCCTAATTAGGTCGTCAAATAACTCCAGCCATCCGATCGAGATCAAAACAGACCCAACGCATATCTGCCGGCGTCGATACCATCGACGCGGGTCGATGGTATCGACCAAGCGTATTAGCGGCAGCCTTCTTTTCTTTTTGTCTGAGTGCTTGTGATCATCTCGATACCATCGACTAGGGTCGATGGTATCGACTCTCTTTAGCATCGGTTGTTGTCGTTTAGCGACGATGTAGCCTCAATGTGTCGATGGCATCGACTTGGGTCGATGGTATCGACGGATTCCTCGCCAGCAACCTGAAGGGATCTCGACGCCATCGACTTGGGTGTCGATGGTATCGACTCTGTGCTGCTCCTTTCAGCTGGCAACCTGTGGCTTGGTCGATGGTATCGACTTCCGTCGATTGTATCGACGGAAGCAGATACTTGTTTTTCCTGAAATTCCACAACAAGACCAAGTAAATCCACACAAATTATGATAATATGATAAATAATGCTCAAAATGATAAAACAAAGGGGATTTGACATAATATGATGGCAAAGACCGAAATGAGTGAATTATGCAATATTATCCATAAAAATGAGTAATTAGAGCACAAAACACATATGAAAAAGGTCTATAAATGCGACTCAAAATCATCGCATCAATTATCTTTAAAGGAATGATTGGCCTAATCATATCACCAAGGTGTACCTCCTTTTTAGGGATCTCACCACTAAGAATTATGCAATTAAGTGTGCTCAACCCAGAGAGGGACTAGTCTGGGCTTATTGAACTCTAGAGCCAATATTCTTCTTGGGGATCAAGGTGGCATACCTATATCCCTACATATTTCTAGGTTTTGCATGCACATATGTACTACTTTCTGTATTTCATTTTATTTATCCAAGAATAGGATCTCTAATCAGGGTTCAAAATAACTTACATACTCTTTGTTCCATCTCTTTCTCCATCCCTCCCTAGGGTTGCTCATATTATGTACTTTTATTTTATTAATCATGTATACCCACACATCATTTTTTTGTAATCATAATTTTTCATCTTCATTATATAGGTATCAGTCACATACCTAGTTTCCACCTGACTTCCTAGAAGTTCCTCCTTATATTGTAAGCATACATAAAGATCTCTCATCACTTTTTTAGCTTTTGATTTTGAATTAGTATTTCATGTGCCTTATTTGGCAGAGTATTTCCTTAACCCTAGTTTATTAGGAGACTCTAATTTTAGAAGAGAAGAATTGGGTCCTTAGATTTCTTACAAAAGCATGGGGTAGAGAAATAAATCGATAAATAGATTCAAAAACTTAGAGGTACATTACTTTGGGCAAGTAGTAAAGCTCTGACCGGTCATGAGTCACAATAATTCAGAAGTCCTTGTAAACCAACTAGTGATGCGGAGGAAAATATTATCAATCCTTGTGTCGTAAACCTCTGTATGCACCATCACCTTTCAGACAATACCCTAGTAATTCCCTTGGGGTCTATGAAGTTTCTTTTTTGAAATTAATAGTTATTACAAGATATTTAAAAGAATTTGCACTACGATACCAATTGTAACGATCCCCTCCTCTTATTATCCCCAATTGAGGTGGACTAAGGAGGAAAGGGTCATTATTCAGATTGATCACTGATCTAGATTAACATACATAACTTTCAATAATATTAACTTCAAACCAATGTTTTGTTTTGGCAAAGAGGAAGATAGATCTCCTCAAGGGAGTTACAAAGTTCTTTCAATAACAAAAAACTATCATTTGTTGAATTAAATTAACATAAATAAATCATTTAAATATCTTCCATGGTTTCCTTGCTTAGCATTATTCAAAATTTGAAGAATGATCTACTTCTTCATACCAATGGTTCTAAACTAAAACATTGAGAGAGAAAAAACACAGGGTAAACATAATATACTTTGTAAGAGGGTGCACACAACAATGTGCATGTAAATCTAAGAACATAATAATCAATCAAATAATTTGCATATAATAAAAATTCTCCTTTTTTATTATATTCAACCCATTACCTTGGTCAACTCACTTAGTGTACTAAAATTAGATTTTGGATTTTAGTTTTGGAGTGTGTATCCTATAATCAGACTTGTCGGTGTGTATCCCTTACTGTGGACTCTTCCACCTTACTTCTTATGGTTCCTTGAACCTTCTCATATTATTGTACATTCCCTTCCCGAAATTTAGTTTCTCTCAAGACTACCATTTTGAGGTATCGACTATTGGGTTTTATATTATCTTTTAGTGATAGCAAATACATATTATTTCATAAATACATTAAAAATTGATAACATTCAAGGCACACATTGCATATCTCAAAAGCTTAGCAAACTCATCAATCTAAAAAGCTTGATAGAAGCGGTTACTCATGATTAACCCACATACCTCTTCCATGTAGTGTATAAGTTGATTAAGTCAAACTATTTTAGTCATTCCAAGTCCCAATATGAAAATTCCAGATAACATTTAATGTGTTATTAAAGATTCCAAACATTTGTTGCTAGTTTTTTAATACAACTCTTGTACATAGAAGGTTTAAGTTACGTGAACATTAGGGCATGAGTAAGCAATTAAGGTTTAGTTTTTTTCTAGGGTTAGACATTAATTAAGGTCCTTCCTTATGAAATCCTAATTTCTTCATGCATGATAATTAATTAAGATTTTCCAATCTCATATATCAGATCATCAAGATATTATCTTCTTCCACATTATTAGCCTTGACTCAAAGTACAACTACAACTCATAGTATTCCAAACTAGGGTTTATCACATATTCATCAAAATAGATAGCTAACCCTAGATACTTTACCATAATTCAAAGAATCATATAAGACATTAGATCCACTTATTATTAAATAATCAAATTTCATATAATCATAATATCATGATATGATTATTAATCAATAAGTTATTTCTCAAGGAATGCATGTTATGGTGTTTCAAAGAGCTAGAATTGGAATTAGTCTTTGATACTGAGCCTATTAGATTCTTCATATTTTTGTGATCAATTTCTTATATAATATTGATGGTTGAGATAATCCTAACAATTTCTATGATTTTAGGTAGATATACCTTATTGTGATGAACTTAGTCAATCGGATCCCTAACCGATGGATAAGAAAGTGCCAAGTAGCCTATGAGGAGCTCCCCTCCCCCAGACTCTCCCCCATTGGTGGACCTCAATACAACCTACCCATAACTAGGTTGAGGTGGGTTACCCAAGTTTGGCCCACAACTGACTCAATCACAGCATGACCCAACTCTTTACACATTGAGAAAACTCTTCCAAGACCTACATCTTCACACATCATGAAAGTATCCTATTTTGGTAGCAAAAATAGAGAGCTGTTAGGAATATCCACTCTTGCGAGGCCTAAATCTTGTTCTCCACATTCTCGTGACCCTCTAAGAGAGGAATCACTCTCAAAGAGGTGATGGGGATCAGGACGGCCATGCCTCACTGCACTAACCCTCTCTGATGGATGACCGTCCTGAGGGTGGTGGCGGCAGTGCTAGATATGGTAGGGAATAGTAAGGCAAAAGGGTTAAGTAAAAGTTGGTGAAAATGGTGTATATGGGAATGAGTGTTGTTGTAGATTTGAAGAAAATATATACAAGTTTGAATTGGAGTGTTGTTTAGAATATGCATAAGTTTAACTTTTCCTTCCTTTCCAGATTGGGAGAGTAGAAAGTGGAGAGCCCCTTTCTTGGAAGTCAAGACTCTAGCTTCCCTCAATTCACCCATGGTTGGGACCATTTTAGTCAGAGAAACAACATGTCAACATTTCTAGAGGTTAAAAGGAGAGAGAATGAGAGGTTTTTATAGAAATAGTCCAATTGAAAATTTTCCATAAAGGTTGAAGGTAGGAGATGATTCATAGGTCATTGACATAAGATCAGACGACTGTTGAGTTGATATTACAAGTTGTCGACCCTTGCCCCCCTAAGAACCATGTCAAATTAAAATTCAACGGATATTATCATTAAAGCATTAACTAAACCACTTTAGGAAAACCTTGAAAATTTGTATGGTTCTATCTCAACTATAATTGGTCTAAAAAATTTGTACACTTCTCTATTATCATTAAATCTATAATTTCATCAAGTTACACCCCACTAATAAAATGTTTGATTGTCCAAATAAACAATTTAGGCGTGCATGGGTCATATAGATAATAAAAGTATTAGACCATTGTGGAAATTCTTGAAAATCTAGGACCTCTTTACTTTTCTCTCATATTGATCTCATATGATATGGATATGAATATTTCTTAGATAAATATCATTTTCTTGAATTTCATATCACCCTCACATTGAATTCAAGTAAAACTATCCAACACATCACATAATCTCATGAATGGTTTCAATCATGAAACTACTCTCCAAAATGGTATTATAAACTAAAAAGATAACCATAACTGATATTTTATCAACTGGTGCTCTAAAGGATGTAAAAATGACTATTAAAAGTTGTATAAGATTGTGTTTTACTAATCCTTTTTCAATTACAAATTCTACAAAAGTAAAAAGGAGAGGAAATTACAAGCCCTCACTTCCTCCTTCCTTAAAAGAACTTTACCCACAATATAAGGCTTATCTAGCAAAAAGGGGTGCGGCTAACTTTTAGTTCGCATAAGGTTTCATCATCCCATGGTGAGTCCACCTTAACCTTAAATATGGCACTCCTTCACCTATGAATCTAAGATTTTCATTGTAACATCCTAAGATTTGAGGCCTGAGATAAAATGATCTTATATGAATGATTGGACTCAGAGGTGTCAAGAATAATATACTATTACTTTGGAACATTTAGAGGTTTGTTAATCAAAACATGGGTATGAACCTTTACATGGTGATATAAGTTATACTCATATTGTAACATCCTTAACCTGGGTTATGTATTAACCCTAGATGTATTGCCTAATAAGTTTGAGTAGATAATTAATCTAATCTTGGGAAAAGTAATTAGGGCTCATGAGAAACTTATGTTTCAATTTTGGTCCTGTTTGAACAATGTTGAAGAAATGTTTGCTTATTTTGGAGTAAAGTGCAAATTACCCAAGATTGAGAGGTTAAATTGCAAATGTTGCATGATAAGATGTTCCTATGATGTTGATACATCATAAGAATGAATATGATGTAGTGGTATGGTTTTCACAAGCTTGGGCACCAAGATTAAGCTTGTAAAGCAACCCTTGTGCATTAAAACCTAGTTTTGGTGTAATATGCAATTTACTCAAAACGTAGGGTTCAATATGCAAATTACCACTTGAATAAGGTCCCTAATGTTTCTTGGCATCATGTAGAACAATGCTATGTGTGAAACCCTAATTAGCAATGCTATGTGTGAAACTCTAATTAGAGCAATGCTATGTGTGAAACCCTAATTAGAGCAATGCTATGTGTGAAACTCTAATTACAGAAATGCTATATGTGAAACCCTAATTAGAACAAAGCTATGTGTGTAACCCTAATTAGAGAAATGCTATGTGTGAAACCCTAATTAGAGAAATGCTATGTGTGAAACTCCAATTAGAGCAATGCTATGTGTGAAACCCTAATTAGAGCAATGCTATGTGTGAAACCCTAATTAGAGAAATGCTATGTGTGAAACTCTAATTAGAGAAATTCTATGTGTGAAACTATAATTATAGAAATGCTATGTGTGAAACCCTAATTAGAACAAATCTATGTGTGAAACCCTAATTAGAGCAATGCTATGTGTGAAACTCTAACTAGAGCAATGTTATGTGTGAAACCCTAATTAGAACAAAGCTATGTGTGAAACCCTAATTAGAGTAATGCTATGTGTGAAACTATAATTAGAGAAATGATATGTGTGAAACCCTAATTAGAACAAAACTATGTGTGAAACCCTAATCTAGGGCAAAGCTGGGTGTTGTCATAAATCCAGGGTGATGATGTAACCCTAACTGAGTATAACAATGAAGGAAACCCTAATTTAATGGGAATTGTACATCCTAACCCTAATTTGGGTATGAGGTAAGAGAAAACTTACTTGTATCTGAATAGAAAACCTTAATCCCTAAAATGGGGTAAGGTGCATGAAACCCTAATATAGGGTAGTGCCACTAATCCTATGTGAAGACCTAGCACTAGGTGATGTGTTGTGAAATCTTAGTTTCACATAATACCAGGTGAATCCTTGATATAGAAGGATGATTATATGAAACTCTATTGAAGAGTATTACTATGTGAAATCCATAAATGTATGGAATATTCTATGTGAATCCTCAAATTATAAATATGGAGAATACTATTCTTAATTAAGCTAAAGGGGTTGGATGATGGCAGTCGTGGTGGTGTAAAACGGTTGTGGTGATCTTCCGTAGCACGACCGTGCAAGGTAGCATGGATGTGGTAGCTTTCCCTTGCATGGTCGTTCTTGACTACACGACCGTGGTGCTCTATAGTCAACTTGAAGTTGATTTCCAAGTGACCTAGTATGGCCGTTTTGTTAGTTCCTAACTTAAGGATGAGTCCATAGTTTTGGCAATGGTTGTATATTCTAAGTGAAGTGACTAATGACCACTACCTTTCATGATGAATGTGATGATCTAGTGCATAAGTATTAGGATGAGGAATACCCTAATACAAGCTAAGTGAATAAACTCAAGTAAGATGAAGGTGTTGAGGGAAGTGATACATCAAGGTATGATAGATATCACATCCAACACCCCAATACTGGTATACCTTGATGTGTTATAAGTCCAATATAATTGGATGAATGACACATGAGATGTGTCGTATCAATGGTTACATTGATATGTAATGTACTCTGTTGAATGTAGGCTAACATGCCTTATAAAAGGTTAATCAAACCTATAAACTATGATGCAATCATATTTTGGCAAAGATGAGAGAAAAACTCATACTTTGTGATTGATAATACATTCAATGATGAATGATGAGAATAAATAAGTATGATTGAATACTTATGTTATCCATATTGATTCCTTGCTATGTGAACCCTAATATAGGGTAATGATATGTGAAACCCTAATACATGGTAATGCTATGTGAAAACCTAATATAGGGTCCTGCTATGTGAAACCCTAATACAAAGTGATGCTATGTGAAGTCCTAACAAAAGTAATCCTTTGTGAAGCTCAAATACAGACTAATGGGTTATGAATGTAATAAGACAACCCTTATTTGCATAGTACTGATATGTAATGGTATCATGATTACTAATCATGCAAATATGTTGAGATGACGAGCATAGCCAGGTATGAGCTATGATGTTCTATATACTGAAAATGTTGTATAGGCCTTATAAGCCTTCATATGCTTTGTTGCTTAGTGAGAGGTGACCTACCATTAATAAGTCTTGTGTGTCACATGATGTGATAATTATCTTAGATTGTTTATGAGCTTTGTGAACTATGTGCAATGCTTTGTGTAGAAAGAATTATAATGTCCTTGGGTCAGATGATATGAAGGTATGAAGTTACCTAATAGTAGAAATAAGTGTTCTATGGTGAGTTATGGGTTTAAATACCCAGATTCTATAATCATGACAATGAACTTGTTAAGAAGTGGAAATGTACTTGATGAGATGAGGGACTAAGATCCCAACACTTTGTGAAAAGAGTATGGCTACATGCCATGACTCCCCAATGACAATGCCAGGCATTAGATATATGATCTAAGCCTGAAGAGAGTTAATGTTGTGGTAATGATTCTATAGTGAATAAATGTTATACATGTTCTTCATTTTCCTTAAAGGATAAGTGACATGTTGTTCTATCAAATTATAGCTATAATGCTTTTGATAAGAATAATGTTATAATCTGTTAGACATTAAAATATCTGCTACTAAACAAATATAATTCCTTTGGGTATATTTATCTTCTTAAGTTGCAATAATAATGTTTCTGGAGGAGAGTTATATCTCTCGCTGGAGCAATTTACAATTGTCTCACCCCCGTGGGAACCACATTTTTAGGTGACCGCTGACGAGGAGGCAAAAATCCTTTAGTAGGAGAAGGACAACAACAGGAACAGGGAAAGCAGTGAAGTCTCAGGTGGAGACACTGGATGTCATGCCTTGTATAGATAGAGTCCTATGTGTCATCTCTGTACTCTCAGGTCCTCAGAGTAGTAGTTAGTGATTTCGAGATTTTGGCTTAGTGCCTCGAGATTTTATACTGCCTGTGTTTAGCTTGACATGACAGTTAATGCTTGTAATTCTCAAAAGGAGATGATACAGAATATGTACCTGTGAACAAGAATGTAATTATGTTACTTTAATTCTATGTGAGAAAGTTTTCCTTTGATGTATCTTTGATAAAAAGGTTTTAATTTTTAGTGATTTTTGGTAATCCGCTGCTTAGTGAACACTCCCGCATTAGTTAATCTTGTTTTTGTGAGACAGACGTTACAATTAAGTGGTATCAGAGCTCTAGGTTCGCTGAATCTACAGTGACATAGGACTAAGGTTGTAGAGTCTATTCTAAGTGTCTTCCAGTTTATCTGATAGTATCTTCTGCTCACATAGGAGAAGAATAACTTGAAGATGTTTGGATCACATGAAGAACATGTTGTTGAGGGCAGCACTACTGCACCAGGAGTGGGTGCATGGGACCAGGCAAGAGGAGAACAAGTGCCTGAGAATTCCCACCTTTATCCAATCAGGATAGAGAATCCTATGTTATGCTCTTGAAGGGTAGGATAGGACAACAGTAATGCATATAGAAGACTGGATAGTAGTATTACAACCTAAGTTACCAGTTTTTAATGCATAAACTTTGGGCTTTGAAAGGATTCCTGAGTGACATGCTCATGTTAGAACAGTGGAAATATGGGAAAGATTAATAAATGGCAAGAAAGTAGACTCTGCCATAAGTCTGGACAAACAGTACATCTGTGATGGTAGTGCCCAAGGAGGGGCCATAAGCTATGAATTAAGGTAAGGTCTCTATAATTCTAGAGATAATTGCCTAGATATTCTGAAAAGCCAAAGTTTTTGGTGTCACCAGTGCAATAAATGCCTAGTGCACCAGGGCAGTAGCCACAAAGTAAAGGCAAAAGAAGCAACATGAAATAACTAAACACTATGTGTTGAGCCAACCTAAAGTAGTAGATAACTATGAGGGGTAATTGTCAAATGAAATATATTCATTCTGATACTTCATTTCATGATTCTATGTGTTGTAGTTGTTTTTGAACATCCTTTGACTAGTCCTATAAGGACACAAGGAAGATGAGAATCTACATCTTACTCAGTATTTCTTAAAATGCTTTATAATCTCTCTTATCTTTGTGATACAAGATGAGATATAGGAGTGATGCCTAGAGAAAATCTAGGAATGGAAAACCCGGTGTGTATAATAATATGAAAAGTGAGGAATATGATAGCAAATAAAGTGCATACTACCTAATCTTCATACTTATATACCCTGGCCAGGTATATGATTATTGAAGATAAGGCAAGTATGAAACTCTTAGATTGTTATCTTTTTGATTACTCTGATCAAGTAGTCATTCTGAAACAATCTAGAGAGTATAATGTAAACTAAAAGGAAGAGCTATGTGAACATTCCCTACTAATAGGAAGAGCTATGTGAACATTTCCAACTAAAAGGAAGAGCTATGTGAACATTCCCAACTAAAAGGAAGAGCTATGTGAACATTCCCAACTAAAAGGAAGAGCTATGTGAACATTCCCAACTAAAAGGAAGAGCTATGTGAACATTCTAGATTGTTATCTTTTTATTACTCTGATCTAGTAGTCATTCTGAAACAATCTAGAGAGTATAATGTAAACTAAAAGGAAGAGCTATGTGAACATTCCCAACTAATAGGAAGAGCTATGTGAACATTCCCAACTAATAGGAAGAGCTATGTGAACATTTCCCAACTAATAGGAAGAGCTATGTGAACATTCCCAACTAATAGGAAGAGCTATGTGAACATTCCCAACTAAAAGGAAGAGCTATGTGAACATTCCCAACTAAAAGGAAGAGCTATGTGAACATTCCTAACTAAAAGGAAGAGCTATGTGAACATTCCCAACTAAAAGGAATAGCTATGTGAACATTCCAAACTAAAAGGAAGAGCTATGTGAACATTCCCAACTAAAAGGAAGAGCTATGTGAACATTACCAACTAAAAGGAAGAGCTATGTGAACATTCCCAACCAAAAGGAAGAGCTATGTGAACATTCCCAACTAAAAGGAAGAGCTATGTGAACATTCCCAACTAAAAGGAAGAGCTATGTGAACATTCCCAACTAAAAGGAAGAGCTATGTGAACATTCCCAACTAAAAGGAAGAGCTATGTGAACATTCCCAACTAAAAGGAAGAGCTATGTAAACATTCCCAACTAAAAGGAAAAGCTATGTGAACATTCCCAACAAAAAGGAAAAGCTATGTGAACATTCCCAATTACATAGAGTTTGCTAAGTGAACTTTCCTAAATGAATAAAGGATTGCTGAGTGAATTATGTCTGTTAGATATATATGTTTTCTCTTTTGATAAATATTCTTGAGTGATGATTGAAGTATGTTCTTTTATGCTTCTTCCTTTATTTAATATGGACATCATATGTTAGGGGTTTATGTTTTGCATAAACATTGATAAGGTTGAATTAATGAAAGGAACTTTGTGTGGATTACAGAATCCATGATATCTCCATGATATTAAGATATTATGTGGAGACTTGAGGGTATGACAACTGAATAATCTGTCTCTCTTTTTTTTCTGGGATTTCGGGGACGAAATCCTTATTAGGGGTTTATAATTAGTAACATCCCTGACCTGGGTTATGTGTTAACCCTATATGTTTTGCCTAATAAGGTTGAGTAGATACTTAATCTAATCTTGGGAAAAGTAATTAGGGCTCATGAGCAACTTATGTTTCAATTTTGGTCATGTTTGAACAATGTAGAAGCAATGTTTGCTTATTTTGGACTAAAGTGCAAATTGCCCAAGATTGAAGGGTTAAATTGCAAATGTTGCATGATAAGATGTTCCTTTGATGTTGAGATATCATAATAATGAATATGATGTAGTGGTATGGTTTTCACAAGCTTGGGCACCAAGATTAAGATTGTAAAGCAATCCTTGTGCATTAAAACCTAGTTTTGGTGTAATGTGCAATTTACCCAAAACCTAGGGTTCAATATGCAAATTACCACTTCAATAAGGTCCCTAATGTTTCTTGGCATCATGTAGAGCAATGCTATGTGTGAAACCCTAATTAGATCAATGCTATGTGTCAAACTCTAATTAGAGCAATGTTATGTGTGAAACCCTAATTAGAGCAATGCTATGTGTGAAACTCTAATTAGAGCAATGCTATGTGTGAAACCCTAATTAGAACAAATCTATGTGTGAAACCCTAATTAGAGCAATGCTATGTGTGAAACCATAATTAGAGCAATGCTATGTGTGAAACTCGAATTAGAAAAATGCTATGTGTGAAACCCTAATTAGAGAAATGCTATGTGTGAAACCCTAATTAGAGCAATGCTATGTGTGAAACTCTAATTAGAGCAATGCTATGTGTGAAACTCTAATTAGAGAAATGATATGTGTGAAACTCTAATTATAGAAATGCTATGTGTGAAACCCTAATTAGAGAAATGTTATGTGTGAAACTCTAATTAGAACAATGCTATGTGTGAAACCCTAATTAGAACAAATCTATGTGTGAAACCTTAATTAGAGAAATGATATGTGTGAAACTCTAATTAGAGCAATGCTATGTGTGAAACCCTAATTAGAACAAAGCAATGTGTGAAACCCTAATCTAGGGCAAAGCTGGGTGTTGTCATAAATCCAGGGTGATGATGTAACCCTAACTCAGTATAACAATGAAGGAAACCCTAATTTAATGGGAATTGTACATCCTAACCCTAATTTGGGTATGAGGTAAGAGAAACCTTACTTTGATGTGAATAGAAAACCTTAATCCCTAAAATGGGTTAAGGTGCATGAAACCCTAATATAGGGTAGTGCCACTAATCCAATGTGAAGACCTAGCATTGGGTGATGTGTTGTGAAATCTTAATTTCACATTATACCAGGTGAATCCTTGATATAGAAGGATGATTATATGAAACTCTATTGAAGAGTATTACTATGTGAAATCCATAAATGTATGGAATATTCTATGTGAATCCTCAAATTATAAATATGGAGAATACTATTCTTAATTAAGCTAAAGGGGTTGGATGATGGCAGCCGTGGTGGTGTAAAATGGTCGTGATGATCTTCTATAGCACGACCATGCAAGGTATCATGGCAGTGGTAGCTTTCCCTTGCATGGCCGTTCTTGACTACACGGCCGTGGTGCTCTATGCTCAACTTGAAGTTGATTTGCAAGTGAGCTAGTATGGTCGTTTTGTTAGTTCCTAACTTAAGGGTGAGTCCATAGTTTTGGAAATGGTTGTGTATTCTAAGTGAAGCGACTAATGACCACTACCTTGCATGATGAATGTGATGATCTAGTGCATAAGTATTAGGATGAGGAATACCCTAATACAAGCTAAGTGAATAAACTCAAGTAAGATGAAGGTGTTGAGGGAAGTGATACATCAAGGTATGATAGATATCACATCCAACACCCCAATACTGGTATACCTTGATGTGTTATAAGTTCAATATAATTGGATGAATGACACATGAGATGTGTCGTATCAATGGTTACATTGATATGTAATGTACTCTATTCAATGTAGGCTAACATGCCTTATGAAAAGTTTATTTCAAACCTATAAACTATGATGCAATCATATTTTGGCAAAGATGAGAGAGAAACTCATACTTTGTGATTGATAATACATTCAATGATGAATGATGAGAATAAATAAGTATGGTTGAATACTTATGTTATCCATATTGATTCCTTGCTATGTGAACCCTAATATAGGGTAATGATATGTGAAACCCTAATAAAGGGTAATGCTATGTGAAAACCTAATACATGGTACTGCTATGTGAAACCCTAATACAAAGTGATTCTATGTGAAGTCCTAACACAGAGTAATCCTATGTGAAGCTCAAATACAGACTAATGGGTTATGAATTTAATAAGATAACCCTTATTTGCATAGTAATGATATGTAATGGTATAATGATTACTAATCATGCAGATATGTTGAGATGATGAGCATAGCCAGGTATGAGCTATGATATTTTGTATACTGAAAATGTTCTATAGGCCTTATAAGCCTTCATATGCTTTGTTTCTTAGTGAGAGGTGACCTACCATTAATAAGTCATGTGTGTCGCATGATGTGCTAATTATCTTAGATTGTTTATGAGCTTTGTGAACTATGTGCAATGCTTTGTGTAGAAAGAATTATAATGTCCTTGGGTCAGATTATATGAAGGTATGAAGTTACCTAATAGTGGAAATAAGTGTTCTATGGTGAGTTATGGGTTCAAATACCCAGATTCTATAATCATGATAATGAATTTGTTAAGAAGTGGAAATGTACTTGATGAGATGAGGGACTAAGATCCCAATACTTTGTGAAAAGAGTATGGCTATAGGCCATGACTCCCCAATGACAATGCCATGCATTAGATATATGATCTAAGCCTGAAGAGAGTTAATGTTGTGGTAATGATTCTATAGTGAATAAATGTTATACATGTTCTTCATTTTCCTTAAAGGATAAGTGACATGTTGTTCTATCAAATTATAGCTATAATGCTTTTGATAAGAATAATGTTCTAATCTGTTAGACATTAAAATATCTCCTACCAAACAAATATAATTCCTTTATGTATATTTATCTTTTTAAACTGCAATAATAATGTTTCTGGCGGAGAGTTATATCTCTCGTTGGGGAATTTACAATTGTCTCACCCCCGTGGGAACCACATTTTTATGTGAACACAGACGAGGAGGCTGAAATCCTTCAGTAGGAGAAGGACAGCAGCAACAACAACAGGGACAGTAGTGAAGTCTCAGGTGGAGACACTGGCTGTCATGCCTTGTATAGATAGAGTCCTATGTGTCATCTCTGTACTCTCAGGTCCTCGGAGTAGTAGTTAGTGCTTTCGAGATTTTGTCTCAGTGACTCGAGATTTTATATTGCCTGTGTTTAGCTTGACAGGACAATTAATGCTTGTAATTCTCAAAAAGAGATGATACAGAATATGTACCTGTGAACAAGAATGTAATTATGTTACTTTGATTCTATGTGAGAAAGTTTTCCTTTGATGGATCTTTGGTAAAAAGGTTTTATTTTTTTAGTGATTTTTGGTAATCCACTGCTTAGTGAACGCTTCCGCATTAGTTAATCTTGTTTTCATGAGACATACGTTACACATATATAAAGTTTGGGTCCCCTAAAGATATCTAGGGTTTTATATATCATAAATTTAACATAAGATGGTCTAACTCATCTATTTTAGGAGTATCTTAGTTTAGGACTTTCATTGTCACATATAATCTAAGGTTAGGTTTTTAGGCCACAACCTTTAGCATCCTTTATTGGAGTTTTCCTTCTCTATGTTTACACCTCTCCAGGGATGATTAACGCAAGTCCTAACACTACCTGACCTTCTGTAAAAAGAGACATCATCACTGATGTTGATCTTTTTATATTTCTTATTTAGAGAAGTGTCAAGTGTATTATATAGAAAATCCATATAACTATTAAGGATAAAACCTAAATATGATATCACATATGTTTTATGTGCAAGGGTATCCAACTTATCTGGGGTATCATCATGTACTATATGGGGAACAACCCCTACTGGATAGGTTATTACAGAAACCAAAATCTACCTTAATGAAAGTGATCCTATATAAAAACATATATCCATTGAAAGTTGAAACAAATATTTTCATGAGTATGGTTCCACATTCTCATTCATTCATTATTTTGTCACACAACATTTATGTTTTATGCAAGCAAGGCTTATCTTTAAACTCGATTCATAAACTGGTGAGGTAAAACCTCCATATATTCTTATCATATTATTAAATTAGTCTTGAGATATAATTGCAAGATATGTGTATTAGAGGTTGCCACTGATATCTTACACCTATACTGAGGAGAAGTATGTATCTATCTATAGTCAAAATACAAATTTTGTTTGGTTTCAAGTGTAGAGATGATCAATCCACATTCCACCTTAAATTTCTAAATTATTGATGGATTAACTTTATACAAGTTAACACTCATATATAAACCTTTATCAAACTCCAAAGAGTTATCCTAAGCAATAATCTAAGGGGAAATGTGCTTTTCTTAGGGCCCTTGAGTTTGTTAACCTCCTCCCTTTGGGTTTCAGTATTCCATAAGTCATTCTATTCTTTAGGTATATATTCCTCATGCATTATTGGCCTTATTCATTCCCTCATGGTTTTCACGAATATACCCATGGAGTGATCTTATCCTAGCCCCTCAAGTCTTATTAAATGAGACTCCCTCTTGACGTCTTGGGCCTTTTTGTACATATATAATTCCCATACTTAAGAATAGAGTTGACTTAGGGCTCCATCATTCATAGGATTATTAGGGAAGTGATAGGTTCTACCATGAATCATGACTCAATTCAAAACAAGTGTTTTCTCACGTGTATTAGGATATTTATGTCCCAAATACTCTCCTATGAACTAGGCATGCTTTCATTTGATTTATCAAATTTTCATAACACTTTGAATCTCAAATTTCATCAAGGTTTATCATAAATAGTGCGGTTGGAAATAGTTTTTGAAAACATCAAGACATGAATTTTTTTTCATTCATAGTTCATTTAGTGATTTCCACACCTCCTATTTTTACCACTAGGTTATAATACAGTTTATCATTAGGTTTAGGTTCACCTAGGACAACTAGAGTCATCACACCAAATTTAAAACAAAGACTAGATAATCAACTGATAAATAGAGGATGTTCCTAATCTAGGGTGTTCTCTTATTTTTTAATGAAGGTAGGATCTTTAGCCCCATACCCTGGCCCCATGGGATTTGAATTGTACTTCCTCCATAAGGTCTTTCCATTTAGATCGTATGACCCTCCACATATCTCAACACCACTCTTTAAATTAAAGGGAGTTTGAATCTTAGATTATCTTTACACAAACTCTGTTATAAAACCATCTATATATGTACCACAAACATGAAGGTCCTTGTATAGTTGGATGGATGTCTATATTTTATGTATTTTTACTATTAATTTTACGTCATGAACCTGCATGCATGCATCCCTACACATAACAATGACTAGGCTGGCTCACTCAATCCATCCTAGTTTTCTAATTCTAGAGCATTTATGTGGTTAACTACAAGCAACATTGTGATTTCTTAATAAAAGTCTTGCCTTGTATTTTCATGGCTCGCCCCTCATATAGCTTGGGGTATCATTACCTAATCTCGACCTATCTCACCCACAACCATTACCAGGTCTTTCCAAAAAGAAATTCCTTATGTACATCTTTCTCCTCAATGTTCCAAAACATGAAAAAAAATACATTATTCTCCCCCTGTGGTGGGTACCATTCCTTTAGGGCACTCTTGAAAAATGTGGGCATGTTATAATGATATATACTTCCTTTGGGATTGAAGTGCATTGGCTAGTATATTTCCTAGATCCATCAAGGGTGATATGCAAGGTCTAAAGCTTTAGTACCTTTTGGCTCTTTTCATCATTTACACCCCTTAAGTGGATTATGTTGTCCTTGTATTGACTTTGACTTTTGTTGTTGGATTCCTTGGAATCCATATGCCTTGTTGAGACCTCAACAAACACCGATTAGGCAATCATGTGTTTCCTTTTGTAACATTTGATGGACTAATTAACAACAAGAAAATTATCTATAATCCTCCATGATTTCCTTGCTTAACATTCTTATTTGTTGGATGGTCTAGTTCTTTATATCAAAAGTTCTAACCTAAAACACTGAGAGAAAAACTCAAGTTCAACATAATATCACATTTTATAAGTGGGTGAAAACAAAAATGTGCATGTAAATCTAACAACATAATACATCAACAAAGGAAATGATTCCCATATCATTGACCTGGGATCAGACGAGTTCTGGATCATGTCAAACATTTAAAGGGTCGAAACTTGTCTCTCAAGGTCCCTAAAACATTTAAATCCTATGAATTATCATCAACTAGACCACTTTTGAAAAATTGTGAACATTTGTATCTCCTATCCTCAACACTGAATGGTTTGAAATTTTTTTAAACACTTCTCTATTATCAATAAATCTAAAATTTGACCAAGTTACACCCCATTAGAAAAATGTTTGATTGTCCAAATGAAAAAATTAAGCAAGCATGGGTCATATACATAAATGAAGTATTAGAACATTCTAGAAAGTCTTAAAATCTAGACTTTCTTTATTTCTCTCTCATATTTCTTAGATAAGATATGGAAACAAATATTTCTTAGTATAATATCATTTTGTTGAATTCCAAGTCACCCTCACATCCAATCTAAGTAAACATCTCGAACATATCACATAATCACTTAAAAAATTAACCATGGAACAAACTCTCCAAAATAGTAAAAACAAAAGGGATAACCATAACTGATATTTAACAAATTGAACCACAACTAATTTATTTGTTTCCCCAAAGGAAATAAGACTAACTATTAAACAACCACATTTCCTAAAGTATTGTGCTTTAATAATGCTTTTTCAATTATAAATTCTACTAAAGTAAAAAGGAGAGGAATTTTCAAGTCCTCACATGTGGTTAGTGGCAGTATCTGGGGCCATTCATCATTCCAAAAACTATTCTAAGGCCTTAGGCGGTGGGCCCAAGAAATAAAAATAGTACTAGAGTCAATTTCCATCATTAGATGGGATCCACATGGGCTTGTAGCATGCCAATCCTGATCTATGTGTGCCATGCATGTCATAAATGGGCTATCTATGGTGATGGAGCCACCCTTGCACTTACTATCATGATGGAATTTGGGTACATAGGCCATTGTGAGTCATCACTGACATGGGTATAGATTGTGAAGCCTTATTGTCAGGTGAGATGGGGAAGGTTGCCAGAGATCTCATAATGCTTGGATAGATGCAAGGGTTTCTATATCTTTTCTTATGTAGAGCATATAGAGCAAGGTATCAACAGATATACAAGAGGTTAAAATCTCTACTGAATGAGTTGGGAGGGAATACATATATGCATGGAGGTCATGGATGTTGGTAAGGTGTTCAAGGGATATATGACTTTCTAGGAGAAGGTATGATTGGAGGAGATAGGATGGAAACATATCAAGATAAGGAGAGGGATTGTTTACTTTATATAGTGGGTGCCACTGGAGGAGGCTAGGTTGAGGTTAAACATGGATAGAAAATTCAAGAAGCTATTAAACAACTAGAGAACAAAAATCATAGGAGGTTGGTTGAGAGATGGTTGAAGCTTCCAGTGGATGGATCTCTCAGGGCATATGAAATAATGAGATAAAGATGAGGCCGACCTGTAATGATTGGTATATGCTTTGTATGTGTGTAGTTGCACATGGGTGAGGATTGAGTAGGAGTAAACAAAGCATGAATAGATGGAAAAATTATCAAGTCCCAAGTTTATTTACCATGGAGAACTAATGTTTTGGTGGAGAATGTATGGGATGTCATTTATGATCTTGAGTTAGTCATAGGAAAGATAGACCAATAGGTGAATAGGATAATGGATACCACATCGACGTTGGTGGAGAACCATACAAAAGGACTTGGATGTAAAGTTTTATGATATCACACCTTAGGATATTCTTGCATTTTGAAGTGGACGTAACTACGAATACCATACATCAAGAGGATGTGAGAAACATTGACCTATAACACAATTTCTTTATTTGTTTTTTGGCCATTGTTGATGAGTGAGGGTCACATGTTTTCTATTAATAGATCCCCCTCATCTGAATCGATAAAAATCCTTAAGAAAATAAATTATAAATAAAAAAAATCAAATGCTACTATACAACATCACCTTTTAAGTTCCATTTCAATACATAATACAATCTTTGCAATGACGATACATGTATTTATGATAATCACATGGAATATCTACTTATTAGTTTAGCTTTTAGGACTTAGATCTTAGGCTTTAGTTTTTAGGATTTAGATAGTAAACTTTAGGTCTAGGGTTTAGCAAAGAAATGATAGCCATTACATCACCATCCAAGCAACACTCTAGAAGTTAAGTAACAAATATATGTCTAAGGGTCTACCTTTTGGATTAACATTATTGTCATGCATTAATTTGATGTTACAGTAATTTACAAACTATTAAGAACTAATTGTTGATTTGAAACATACAAATAACAAGTATAACCAATTATGAATGCTTATTACATTTTTCTTAATGTAAAAGAGAATGTCTAACATGTAAATGCATCTAACCTCATTAGTATAAAAATCCAATTTCAACACGTCAACTACCACATAATGAAAAGTTTCATCCCATATTTCATTTGTTCACTTACAAATTTGTACATGGTTTGACACATGTTGATAAAAACCAAGACAACTTCAAAGGATGCCCGACCATTATAAATAAATTTTATCCATTTAAATTGAATCATACTCAACATCATTTTTCTGGCCAACTTCAATAAAATAGTTGAACAATACATATGAGATACAAAATCCCATTATTATAATGAACTTCACGCAAAATAAATAATATGTTTCAAGTGTCATATTAAAGATGATAACATTGAACTAAACTAAGTATACATTCATTTCTTGTTTTAGGATATAATATGAGAAGTGAGAAGCATAAAAAATATATTTCAACATAATACTCTCAATACAATAAGTGAACTATTTATAATGTTTTATATGAAATTGTATTCTAGTACATATCATTTAGCTCTAATATTGAATTTTAATACAATATTACAAATTGACTATTATCAAAATTCTGACATAACCATACTTTGTAATTAGTATACATCATCAGTATAAGTAAATCATTTTGCAATGTATAACATATTTTAGTGTTGACCATTTATAAACGTTTACTTATTAAAATGGAATGTCAAACTCTTTAGATAGTATATCTATAAAATGGATTGTTAAGAAATACAAAAAGGAAATTTATATTTTAATTGGTTATCACTATATCTAGTGGTACACAATGATTTAATATTCATTACATAAGATGTGAGGGGCTCTAATAATCTACAATACTTCTTATACAATCCAACAATCAAAGACTATAAGTCATCAAGTAAATAATAAGCAATGTGAGGTAAATCATTTTTCCCTTGTTAGAATAGCATATTGGAATGGTTCGCATATTATGTAAATGAATCTAAAAGACACTTTCAACTCTAGATCTTTGATTTACTTATTGTCACATATCTTGAATAATTTGGCCTCTACCTACCATTATTAAACTACTTGGATGCGACCATGTTTCCAAATCGTATGTACTAGAGTTATTAGTATCTCTAGAACAACAACATTACCTCGATCCATTTGAGGTTTGTCTCACACATTAGGACATAATCATTTTTAATGCAAAAACCTCAGTCCGTGTTATTAATACTTCTAGGAGGCGTGTTGACAAAACATAGTAAATCACAAATATTTTGATTATTACAAAAAAAATCCATACATAATTGCTATATAACAAAGACACATGTAATGGGGAATTAGAAAGATAAGGAAAGTCTCAGTCTAGATTGTGTTTTTGAAAGAAAATGGCGTAAACTTGGAGAATACTTGGGTATGATTGTGGAACATCCCATCGCCATTCTTTAAGGACTATATGGATTAAGGATCGCAGTAGCCTCAATATCTACACTAGTAGAGATCAATAACAGGCAAGATCGAGATTTTTGTGTTGGTTTATGTAGAAATGATGAAAATTTCAAAAGATCATTGAATACATCACGATGCTTGAATGATAGTAAGAATCAAGATGATAACATGAAAGAAATCAACAAAGCATATCAACATATATTATGTTCACATGATACTTATAAGATAAATCTATAGATGATATATCATGTAGTTAGTGTAGAATCAATGTTAATAGAAATTATGATTATATAACAAGAATGAACATGATCAGGTCATGCAGAAAAACATCCAATAAAAATCATTGTGAAATTACTTGAGCACGGTTTGATCAACTGGAACAACATATGGTATGATCATAAAACTAATATATATTAAAACATAACATGAGAAAACAATTAATATATATGACTATCTTTTGATATACACAACTTGGAATTGTTGTAGTTTGATCAAGAACTAGTAAAACAATTTAAGCATGCAAATCAATTATCTGGATCCAAAAGAAATATAATCACTTTATTCTGCAACCAAACCTAGAGACTAATTTTCATCCATATCATTTGCAACCTCCTTATGTTCCTAATAGGTTGTTCTAGATCAAAGATCTTATTAGAAATATTAGGTTTTGAGTATAGAATAGAAGGTAAATTCATTCTATGGATGTAGTAGTTTTGAGACGGACATGATTTGATGTTGATTTGGTGGTATGTTTATGTTACAGAGTATCAAGGGTTCAAAAATGAGAAAACTGAGTTTTTGTCTACCTGCAAATCTCTTAGACCAATTCAAAAATGAAAAGGTGATTATCTCCCTAGGCACCACATATTTCATTGATATGTAAGGATTCACATGTGACTGAAATAGAATTTTAGCACATAGAACTCGCAAAGGATAAAGGGAATACTAAATGGAAGGTCCTTGGTTTGATCATTCTATTTTCTATTTGATTCTTTTAAGAATCTAGAAGGTTTGAAATCAGTCACATGTTTACATTTTTGTTTCTATTGTAAGATTATATATGAAGTGATTAAATATAGATTAAAAAATGGAAAGATAATAGGAAGGTGACAACTTGAGGACCAAGTAATCCATTTTCATTTTCTACAAATTATGAGAAAAGGGGCTACTGAATCCAAATGAAACTAAATTTTTAATTAGGAAATAAATAAGTAATTTACTTTTCATATAAATTCCAATGGTTATTTTAGATATAATTTAAATGTAAATCAATTTCAATTAATTTTTATTATAGAATATTTTTAGTTGATAATTAAATGGAACATACACAAAAATAGGCTTGTTGAAAGATCAAATTAAATTTAAAGTTATACATAAGTCCATAGTGTGGTTATCTTTAATTTTTGAAACAGAACCATCTGGAAAAGGGATAAATGGATGGATCAATAGGTGATTGTTGTGGAAAATATGTGAAAAACTGAGATAATATTTTACCATTAGCTAGAGAGGAAACTTCATCATGTCAGGTGATTAAGTAATTAAAACTAGGTTGTTAATAGTTTCCCCTAACAAGAAAAGATTTGAGATAGGAGTTAAAAATGTATGCTTGAGCCAATTTTGAGACATATTTTTGGTCAAGAAGAGCCAAAGGTGAGGCCTGTCAAGTTGTAATATGATGAGAATAAGTTCATATGTTGTATGGTTCTATCATGAGGTTCATGACTTTAAGAAGTATTGTTCTCTATAAAACCCATATAATTATATTATAGAGTATATTAGGTAAATCACAAAGAGCTAGATGTATTCTATGAGATATGATGAGTTAGTTGAATGTCTCTAAGAGCTAAAAATGTTAATTTGTTTAGTAATCATGACAATTAAAAAGTGAAAAAAAGAGTGTTTGATTCTCAACCTCAAACCAAAAATGAATCTGATTAAAAATTTAAAACATCTGAGGTGTTTAATTCATAGACTTAAATGTGGTAGGATTGTTTGACTCACCTGCTTGACTGGGGTATGGTGTTCAATTCATTAACTCAAATGGAGTTGGTATATTCAATTTTAATCCTCATATAGGTTAGAGTGTTTTAATTAAAGGACTCAATTGGAGAGGGGTATCTGATTTATTGCCTTAAATGGAGGATAAGATCTTGATTGATTTCCTCAAATAAGGCATGGTTTGTAATTGAAAATATGGTCCATTTTCATGTCATAGTTTACGACCCAAAGGATGTAATCATTTGATATGAGTGGTGGTGCCCAATTTAAGGTTCTTGTTTATGACCCATGGTGTTATGTGAGCCTAATTTGTGAGAAACAAACCAATTTGAGATAGGGATTTGATCAGTGATGATGAATAATTTTATCCATGACTGCAGTTGAGGTGTATATATATACTCATTCTAGGATTTTGAATGTCATTCACTAAATGTTGATGTGAAGACTCGAGATTTTTCTTGATTATTTTTTGACTGTGAAATATAAAATACCATGGCATCATGCATGGACAAATGGTTGGTATTGTTGATCATTGATAAATAACTATGGACCACAATATAAGATACATTGATCTAAGATAATCTTGCCTCGACTCATGCATGATAAATCGTCAATTATACTAACTTGATACATGGTTGAGCTTGTTGGGTGAAGGATGGATTTTTTGCTACATAAAATTAGTCATCTCTATAATAGAGTTACACATGAATTTTTTATTTTTTTCTAAAATTTGAAAACTTCAACAACATTTTTTATGATTTTTAAAATTTTTAATGATTTTCTTTGTAAAAATGAGGGACATGTTTGCAAATTACTTGGAATGATTTTTAAAAGTGGGATAGTAGAAAAAGATGACCAGTCTTCTTTGTCATGTGTGATGTTATATTAGAGATCTCCTTCTCCATTTTTAGCTTGATCAACTGTGGAAGACTACTTAGGTCATGTGATCATAGAATAAAGAAGTTTGTATAATAAACAACCTCAATGAACATTGTGACCCATTATAGAGAAACACCATCAATTGTATAAAGAAATTTTAGATTCAGGGATTCTAATGAATTTTGGTGATATTGTTCTTTTCTTCATCAATGTATAATCTCCATATTTTATCCATTGCCTCATAATTTTTTATCAATTTTTAGTGATATAAGGATTTTAGTTTCAAGGTGTTTTTGTTTTTTATTGATTGAATATGAAAAAGCTCATATAATAGTTTTTGATATATCCATTTTTGTTGTTTTTATTTTTAATTACCATCCAACACTTGATTCCACTGAATCAAATTTTTGAATGGAAACTCGGCAACATATTACTCACTCTTGACTACTAAGCATTAATATTGTATTTTTTTCTTATGCTTCTTTTTCTTGTAAATCATATTCATAAAATGTTCATTTTAGGGAGTAGGTGATTGACTTGGGCTCTACCAGAGAGTAGGATGGTATTAGGTTTATGCAACATAATCCTATAGATTCACATGGGAAATGTCAGATAACTCCTCTGCTTGCACAAATCTGACTCATCTTCCTACACACGAGGCTAATCGAGGTGATTCAAGGCTTCAATTACTTCTGCATATTGTGTTAACATAATGATCATCATGTTGGAACCTTGTATCACTACCATGATACTGAAATGAATTATGATTATTCTTCATGAAGGTGGCTTTGGTAGAATGTGCTTCCAATAGGATCTTATGTCTAATGTGTGTCTTTCTGGTGACATTATTTTCTCAAATACCCTGATAGGATATGGACATGGCCAATAAATAGAAGACAGTTTCTAGATTCAACATGGCTATAATGTAGATATTGGGGACTTCCCCTTTTTGACATATTATGTGCAGTGGATCAATTGGGTTGGAAGGCCATGATGGAACCACATCTTATGATAAGTAATTCAGAGCCATCTAGTTACAAAGACACATCTTCCAGAATGAGGGTCAAGCATGTGGATTTTCTTCAAGTTAGTGTTGGTCCAAGAGTGTATTACACTCAAATGTGAGTAAGGTGAGCCAAAATTTGGGCTCTTCTTCTAACTAGGCACTCTTATATATATGACTTAAGGGTTGGTGAAATAAGATGATTGGAAAGATAAAGTAGTTGAGAATGTATCTCTACTCTCATCATGAGTCATGTTTTATTTTCTACATTTATATGTGGAATTCATTTTCCTAAAATAAATACATGTTTTGATGTATTTTTTTTATAGTTTGACAAACAAAAACATTTTGCTAGAATGTATACAATTGGGTTCAAAGAGATAAATACATATATGTGTATGATCTGAGTGGAATATATTTGAGGATTGAAAATCTATATCCATGGTTTATTTAGTGTGTTGGAGGGGTCAATCTAAATAGGACTACAATTTAGAACCCTACTTAATGCTCATGGAACACTTAAATCCATGACTCATATCAGGTGGTGGATTCAATAAATAGATGGAATTTTTTGAGTTTGTATCTCAATTTCCTCAAGACTTATGTTGCGTTATCATCTTAGGGAGCAGGATGTCTAATAATAGAGTATGATTTCCTTGTTAGTCTTTATCACTTCAATCTTTGATAGTTTTAGTGGTTTGACTCAATATAGCACATTTAAGTTAGTAACATTCCTATATCGATGAGTCATCTTGTGAACATATTCTTAGTATAGTAGTTTTTAACTAACATGTTAGAGATGGGAGAGGTGGAGTTGGGTAGTTTCAACATAACTCGAACGTTAACCATATAGAATATGTTACCATAGCTTACGATTTTATGTCAGTGTTAGTTCATTTATGGGATCCTTAGAGTCATAAGTTCTACTCATTAATGTAGCATTGATCCTTACATTGGGAGATGCAACCAAGAATACTCATCCAATCTATATGACCACTACACATTCCTCCCAAAATAGTCAATGTGGATTGCTAATCTTGTTGATCTATTAGGTGTGAAAAAGTGTAACGATCCTCAATGGCTATTTCAGTATGGAATTTCATAGTCTTGATTCTACTTTGGTAGGTTTTTCTATGAAGCATGTTATAGTGCTTGAATTTCTGATACACCTCACTTGCAATCATATACATAGAATCTGTTTTCTTAATTGCTCATTGCAAAGTTGGTGCACTAGGTTTAAGTAATAGATATAGGGTGTTGTGGGTGTAGTTACCATGGGGTGACCTGGTTTCCTCAGTTATAGAAGAGCTATATTGCTTATTTGGAGAGGGAACAATGACTAAGAGGATGCATGAACCCTTTTTGGTGTTGTAGATTTATTTGGGGTTGCATATTATTCTACTCATGTTCTAGGATACCATGAATCTTTATCAAATCCTTGCATGGAATATTTTTTGGATAATATCAACATAGTTGGTGATTCTATTTCCATGGGGTGTTAGTGTGGCGGTGTTGTTATTTGTCATTTGAGGACATGCATGGGTAGACTTATGTGTGTGATATATATATGCTAGGATTTTAGCAGATGATCGTTCTTTTGTGATGGAGAATGTATTACATACTTTTAGGTTCCATTGTTAAGGTAGTTCAGCCATATTAGTGTTTCTATCATGTGGAGGAATTTCAACTCTTATACTAGTGGCTCCATAATACCCTAAAAATATCACATCGATGTTGGTGAGGATTTGTATGATTATGAGAAGATGACTATGGAGGCCTTTTACATGATGAGGAGTTGAAATTTAGAGGACTTTGTATGGATTTCATTGTCTCCTTCAATAGTGGTGGCCTACAATGCAGATGGGAGTCAAGTAGTCTTGCGTGACATGTGTCTAACAATTTTCCTTTATCAAAATTTTGTTGGAAGCATTGTACCCAGTGATTAAGAAAGTGGATAAGGCAGACGATGCAGTGGCCATTGTAGTGTCGTGGCGAATCTGCAACTCCATTTTAGACTATTGTGAAGAAATTGCATTTTACTGTGTAGCAGGTGTTGTGGGCCGCTTTTGCGGGCTCTGCTTTAGCTTCTGGAGTGGGCGCTTCTTGTTAAATGTTGATGTTTACTTCCTATATCACCCAACAGCCGGACTTCTCCCTTTTCTTTCCCATTCAGAATCATGCACAACCCGAGCAATAGTTCTCAGTGAGGAAAAAAGTCTCCTCAACTCCTTAGTCAGAAGCCCTTCCGGAGACTGCCAACTAGAACGGAGCCAAGAGCTTATTAATTCTTTACAGCTTCCAAGGAGGCCAACAAGGCACAACAAAGAATCCATTTGATGACGCCAAATACTAACACATCTTCTTGCTCATTCCCTGGTGTACGACGCTAAGGCTCTTCTTCTTTGAAGTCCCTTGTTCTTTACAGTAGCGTCGAGAATCGATAGGTTGTTCTTCAATAAAGTCTAGCTTCGAAGGAGATCAACAAGTAAGTATTCCTCCTTGTTCTTTCCATCTTCTTTTCTATGTCTCCACCTTCTTGCAAATTCTATTTTCTTTTTTCAAATTTTTATAACCAATCATACTGCCCCTTCTCCCTTGTTTTGTAATTCAAGTACCTCTTTTTTCCTCTTCCCTTATTCAATTTCCCTTAACCTCTCCCATGTTGTACATTCCCTTTTCCTTCTTCCTTTATCCTTGTTCCCTTTCTTCCCTCCTATTTTCTCTTCATTCACCATGTTCCCCTTAGAGAATTAGCACATCCTACTGTAGTACATTGTACATGTGTACAATACATGTTCTCTATTTTTCAATGTAGGCAAATTATAAGATAATTTGCTATGTTATAAGTTACGTTTCATGTAAAATACAACATGGAAAAATAACTACTACATGATGTGATTTAGTCTGCTACTGTAGTAGTTCTCTTTATAAGATTTGCATCCTGTAATAGCAATTGTATTAGGTATATGTTGTTTATGTATTTTGAGTGTTTTTAAGCTTGTAAACATTTACTAGATTAATCAAGATTCATTTGGATCTATGAAAGTCATTAGATATAGTGAAATATTATTCAAAATACTTGATGTTGAGAAATATTTATTTTTGTTGGTAGTATGGAAATCACTAATCTTTTACTATTTTTTTAAAACAATGTGAACTATTTTTTCAAAAAGCATCCGATTCAAAACCCTCCTGCCTCCTACTTAAAGGGGAAAATCTACACACTTCACTCTTTTCAAAGCCTAGATTGTACCATTTCTATTACTCCCTATAATGTATTGGTAAACCCGATTTTAAAAAAGTGCATATTATGTTATCATGGTTTGCAGCATAGTCCTGGGGTACTCTATTCCGTGATGTTTGTTAAGTCTCATCCTTGAAATTTATGGCGCAAAACTCCATTCACTATTGAGGTTGTAATGACCACCAAGTATAATGCATAACATAATGAAAGAATGTATTATCAATATTTTATTTATAAAGTGTCATAAATAGCATACTCTTAGCTGTACTAATACAAATATATCTATACACGACATCATCGTACATTTATTTGTATAAACTCTTTGAAAAAAACTTATTTACTTCATGAATCAAAAGAAATTAGTTTATAAATATGAAAATTTAAATAAACCTCCTTGGATTTTATAGATGGAACCCCACTATTTTAGGAACATGTATGAGTATCAATCACACATGAGTTGCCCTTTGTTTTGTATCACTTATTCGCATCCACTTAAAGCTAAACATTAGAAAAACTATCGTAAGTGGTTGAGTATAACTTATACATAATAAAATGGAAAAAACATCATATTGAAAATAAATAAAAAACATGTATAAAGTTTAAGGATGTAGTTTCACATTAACCTAATAAATGCTTAATTTCTATGCAGGAACGAAAATGCATAGTACAACATTATATATGTAGAACCTTTGGTCTCCCTTCTATGATGTGAGGCATTTTATATAGCACGGGTTGTTGAGTCCCACATTGTGGTGTTGAGGTAATGTTCTATGCTATATTGTTTCAACATATATCTACTAAATCACACCATACGCTGCCAAATTGCTCAATGTTGGTCCCATGTTGTGGTCTCAACAACTAAAATTGTTCTTCCCACCATACATTTCCATTTATGTGGATATTAATTCACTACAAATTCATAAGGAATGAAGTTTTTGGAGTTTATCAAAATGAATGTTCAATAATGCCACCCGCAAGTGGACAAATCTTATTACAATACATTGAGGACAACATTTTTAAGAATTATCTAATCAAAGTAACTTATTAAGAACTAGTATCTACCAAAAGATTTGAGTTGGTTTGATTAACTAAGGTTGCAATAATAAAAACATCTAGATTAAGGTTCTACTTATCAATGGATGGAAACACTAGAGTGGAACTGGGTTTCATTGCCACTACTTGAATCTGTGCATTCATTCAAATCCAAATATGCATGTTGAGATAGTTGGAGTCATGAAAGTTTCCCTTTTTGGCATTAGAAATAGGCATGAGTAGATATCCCTATAAGATTGATGTCTTTGTACTTTTAAATCATCTATCCACTACTAGAGAGACTTCCCATCAGAAGTTCTCATAAGGGCACCAACCAAAGCTAATCAATATTCAAATTTTACATATTGAAGTTCTTACAACATAAGATTATAATAAATCACGTAAAGTGGGTGATCAATCCACAACACATGTGATGAATGATTAGCAATGAATTAAGTTAGTTCATACAAGAATTGAAATACAAATAAAATTGCAAGAAACAGATAGTGGGGCTAATCCCCACACCCCAGTGAAAGGACTAATCCCTTGACATGGTGAGATTAATATCACTAGTAGATGAGGAGGACACAATCATGGTCATGATGGTAATAGAAGTAGCTCAGTGTGGTGTGTGACGACAAACTTCCTTCCTTCTCTCTCTTTCAAGTATTAACCCTAGCTTGTGGTAGAAGTAGGGGGATGGACAATGACTCAATGAATATATTGATCACCTTGGAGAGGGAGATGGATGGATTTTGATTTGTGGAAGATGATGGAAGTTGCCAAGTCTAAAGTATGATGGCCTAGCTAGGTCGATGGCATTAGCTTGGTCGATGGATCTGGACTTGGCTCTGATCTAGGCATCAACCTTTCAATAAGATGACTTGAAGTGATGCCCTTGGGGCCTATTTATAGGGTTGTGGCAGTCGAGCATTGGTGCCTCCTATCGATGTCAAGCATTGGCTATCGACCTATCGATGTTGACTCTTGGGCTTCTGGTCATCAGTCTAGGAGGTCGATGGGTCATCGACCTTGAAGGTCGATGGCATGCTTGCATTTTGTCTATCAACTGATGGCTGCTATCATGTCGGCTACAAACCGATGGCTGATGTATGATGTTGGTCTATGGGTAGAGGTTGATGGGTCATTGACCATGATCATTGATTGGTCTGGATGTTTAGCTTCTGAGTGTCATCCTGGGGGAACAAGGGTCATCAACCTTGAAGGTGATTGGGCACTTGATCATTGATGCTATTTTGAAGGTCCATTGGAAGGTTGATCAATAGGTCGATTTGGTCTTGCACACAAAATTGTTGATCGATCTGCCTTCTAGAAGTGCTCAAATGTTTTCTGATCTGGGGCACTGCCCCACACCCCTACAAGAGGCATATTCCTCTCAACTCCTGCCCGCTGAAGGGTAGTGTGACCCCAAGGCATACTTGTTGTAGAGTGATAAAACTTAAAACCTATAAGGGGAGTCAAGTAAACTATGAAATTCCTAGAAATTAGCATAAACCCTAAGTATATTGAAACAAAGCTATTTCTAGTGAAAATCAAGATATTTAAACGCTAAAATAGACTAAGAATGCAATAAAAATAGGGCATCCATTGTTCATCAACTTTCTATTAAATCCCACCATATAATTTCAATAGACGAGTGTTGAGTCACACCATGTGGCATTTGTAGATTAAAGATCAAACTAGAGTCTTACATATGATATTCTCAATTTTCTTAAAAATTAGGGTTTATACCCACCTACCATTAATGTCAATGTGCCATGATGTAGTAAATGAAATATTAATATGATCTTAAACTTAATTGTAACTTGCAACAGAAAACATATATTAATTGGCAAACTTAGAGTTATTCACTTTTACGAATATCACTCTCATTGATATTTCCGTGATTCAGTTAGTTAAACATTGCATAAGTTGAAAACTTAATAAGTCATATTTAAGATGAAGCCATGGATTGTTTACCTTTGTTGCAACAAATTAATATTTGTCCTTAAATTCTTAAGTCCAAAAGATGATTCCTAGAGATTTTTAGCTTCTCATAAACATACATGAAATCCAAGACTCACACCTCCTAGATAAAGATAGAGTTTCCTATACCATCATGGATATGTAAGGGTCATAAATATGTAACCTTAACTTCATTATATATCCTGGAATGTACATGATCTGAATAATCTCTTTTCATTCTTTTTCAAATTTACTTATCTTTGTGCTATTCATCAAAATATATAAGGGTTTCTGGTATAGATACATTATTTTGGTCATAAACTGATGAACAAGGCATCATCATTTAAATAAGTCCATCTTGTGGATCATGTATCATGGTGGAGGTTTCATAAAACATTATTAACATTATTAATGATAGTATGTCATTTATAACACTTATACATCATTGAAACATGATGAACACACAATTATCCTATTTTTCTATTCTATTTAGGATGATTTTTATCACTAGATTGATTAGAAATACATACACATTCATTCACATATCACCACATTAGTGTGCAAATTTTATGCATGATTCTTTATGATTTTGCATATATTTCGGCATTTTTTATAATATCATTTTTAGCATGATCATGTCATGTTTTCATTGTAGGTTGATTTATAATTCCCTATAAAAGGTATACATATTGATATATCATTCAATATCATACGCATTATTGCATAAAGATCAGGCACTTCTCATGATTAGAGTTGACACATCAACTACCAAATCAACAACATCGGCTTTAATGTTGAGACCACCAAAAAAATCTTGATGGCATCAATAATATATGCAAAACTAGTAGAAACTTGATCATTAAGTCAATGCACCAACTTGCAAGTTAGCAACATCAACCCTATGCATGGAACACTGACCTAGATTGATGTAGACAGATCCAATGGACATGCTTTCTGCTACAAAAATCAGACCAGTTAAGACTAATTTTCAGGAGAGGGGTTTATCATGTAGTTATTTTGAGTTCTTGATGGTCATAGGGAGAGGAGAAGGAGAAAAACAAGGGTATTTTTTTTGTAGATGATGTCCAGAGGCTGATTTCCTTGATTGAAACCATCCCAAATCTCACCACAACATTCTATAGGAATGTATTACGACTCCCTTGTGGTTTTCATTTAATTTGATGCATGATTTTTCTTCTTTCCCAAACTTCATTGATACCACGTAAACTAAGAGCAATTAATTCTAATTATACTAGACCTAGGAGTAACACAATGTGATGTTCTCACTTGATGGTTGATGATTCTTATTATACATTTAATATCTTAGATTTTGTTAAAGTGTTCTATATTGTATTGATTGTGATTGATCTATTTGGTCGGAAATTCAAAAAAAATATTTCATTTCTAAAATGAAGTGATTGTTGCATTATTTTGACAAATGTTATTCCAATATGTGAATGTAATTCCAAAATTATGAAGTATCATGTTTGAATATTGTTCTTCATTGATTCAACTAAGATAAAGTAACTTAATTGTTGGATTTGAATTAGTTGATGATGGAACTATGATCTTGAGGGACATAGTGTTAAGTTTCAAACTCTAGCCCAACTTGTAACAAATATATGTTAATGAATTGGTTCATGTAGTCATAATTGATCACCGAGGTGATATTAGAGTCTTAGGGATTCCTTTTTTTTTAATTTCTAAAAGAACTTTCATTTCCTTCTTAGTTAATCGTTAGTGCTAAATAAAACAAAATAAACATTTTCTTAGGACTAGATTAGGGATGGAAATGGTGTTGTGAAAAACCCAAACCCATAGATAACCACACCACATTAGGATTGTATAACCACACCAAATGGTTGTGATGCAGGTATAGTTTTCAATTTTCAAAACCATCACAATGTGGTGAAATAATGGTCCTAGAATAGTTAACCATATATAAAAAGTGCACCATAATTAATTTATTTGAAATATATATATATATAAATATATAAATATATAAATATATAAAATATTATTTTAATCACATTATTTATTTTTTAAAACATATTACTTGATTTCTATTTTTAAATGACAAATTATGTACAGACAAGTATGAACTTTATTAATTTTACAATTAATACACACATAGGTTTTCCACTTTGTACAATTACTAAAGATACATTTTTCCCTATCACTTGAAAATATTATAATTCATATTTCACTTTTATGTATTTTATGTTACATATATATGTGCATATTATTAGTTCACTATCCACAATTTCAACTCATTTTAGATCTCACCTGTGACGACCCCCTCCCCATCTTATCTTTAATCAAGGCAGACCGAGAGTGTAAGGTCCATTATCATAATTCCAGGATCAAGGTTTAGAAAATAATGACTAATAGTTAGATATATCATTGAATGGAAAAGAGTTTGATAACAATATGAAGATAGACTCTCCTCTAGGGAGTTACATATAAAGGGATAAATTAAAGTTTGCATCATATAATAAGTCTATCTATAAATCCTCCAGTAGTGTTTAATCATCTTTTGTTTTGGTGTCATCTTCCCTGGAAGTCTGTTTCTTCAACTAATTTGTAGTTTAAACTAAAACGTCCTGAAACTAAAACACAGACAATATATTGCTATACTGAGTGCATGAGGGAAGTAAAATATATGCATACAAGTGTAACAACATAAACAACCATAGAAACAATTATTACTAGATAATCGAACTTGCAATTTCTGTTATAACTTCTCAACCTTGTTTGCTTAATCTCTAGGATAATCCCTCATGGGGTTTTATCCCTACAGTGGACTTGGGCCACCTTCCCAATCTGTGTCTCGGTGCCATATTTGTCTTCCCCCAATCTGGATCTTGACCTCTTATGACCTTTCCAATATGGGTCTTAGTCGTAGTCATCTCAATGACTTTCTTCTATTTTGCATATTCAGACTTCGTAAGATAGGATGTGGGGCTCGAGAAAGTTATATTTATATAAATTGATACTCATATGGGCCTTATAGATTGAAGAAAGTAAATAAACAACCAAGTAGTTTAACTACAATCCATTCAGGAAACTTTAAAATTCCTCAGATGTCGATAAGGCAAGTATTCATAGGCGTAAACACATACCTTTCCTCAGGGATGAAATAATTTCCAAGTAAACAAGAGCAGATGCAACCAATCAAGCAATCAACCTATAATTAATGTATAGCACCCAAGTTATACTTTTATGTTTACTTATCCATTAAAACTGACTTGGGCTCTAACTTAGGGCTTTGGGGTCAAATTTGGGTTTCATCAAGGTTAGGCTTCCCAAACCCTAATTATCATATATTAATGATTTTCAACTTAGAAAACCCTAATTTTGGTAGTAGATGAACCCTTAACCTAGATTAGGTCCAAGGTGATCTCTTTATCATAATATATCAGACTTTACTCATTAAGATTAACTAATCAAGATATGACCATCAATTTCATGAGATTAGGGTTTATATATGTTAAATATTAATAAAGTTTGCATACTTAAGTACTTTTAGAATTTGAGTGAGAATAAAATAAAGAAACCTACTTTAATGGATTCTATATATTTTTTTGATCATTTTCAAAATATATATAATATCTAAATAAATATATATATATACATATATATTAATTATATATATACATATATATATATATATATATATATATATATATATATATAGACAACGATCCAGTGAGAAACATATCTTAGTGAGAGCATGAGATGCATGTGAATGACTCTCCACATAGATCAATTTTTCATAATCCAACCATATATATTACAAATATACCTTAATATTTACCTTCCTAAAAAAATTTATCACCATCCAATTTGTAGATCATTCACAAAAACAAAATACTTTTTGACTCTCTATATTGAGTTTTAGGCTGACCATTGAATGTAAAAAGCATATATTGTACATATGGACATGCAAAACAATGTCTGATTTCAATGATTTTTTGTGAGAAGGTAAATGAAATGATGCTTTCCCATCTATACAGTTGGATTTAAAAAAAAATTCTGAATTTGTAGTTATTCAAATACCTCTCATGCTCTCACCATAGGATGTTTCTCATTGGATCTCTACCCTATATATATATGTATATATATATATATATATATATATATATATATATATATATATATATATATATATATATATATATATATATATATATAGGATATATCTTTGCTACCCGTGCATCAATTTTGTAATGGGATGACACATATATGTAATGAGACAACCAAATTTGTAATGAGATGACCAAAATTGTAATACAAAGACTCATTTTGTATTACAACGCTGTTACAGTAATAAATTTATATTTTACTATTTTCAGACGGAGAATACAAACATCACCTTGTATTTACAAAATGAGTTTGTATATTACAATTTGGACCGTCTCATTACAAATGCATGTGATCCTATCACAAAACTGATGCACGGGTAGCGAATCTTAGTTACCCACACGGGTAGCGAAGATATACCTATATATATATATATATATATATATATATAGACTACATTTGGTCTTACCAATTAATTACTATAATTTTTGTAAGATTAATTATTTTCCATCCAATCAGTGACTGCCATGTCAATGATAATTCATATCTGAGTGCAACAATCTAGGATTTAAATATGAAGGAAAAGACACATATGCCCATTATGTTGTGACATTGATGTCACATGGATGCAGGAAATATGGTACCATCCCTCTTGGGATTGTTCCTCCGGCGCTCGACGGCAAGCCGTCGACATGTCAACCCCAGAGCTGACTTGGCTATCTGGGACCGGAAAGCCATAGCTAATGATATAATGATCTTCGCTAGGCCTTGCCAAACTCAACTGGCCATAGTAAAGTGGTAGAAGAGGTTGGTAGTGGCATCTACATGGCTAAGAGATGAAGAACCAAGCAAAGTGGGAAAATGGGAAATTACCTGCCGAAACGATCACCAGAATCACCGACGAGTTCCCTGGAGGCCCACTGGTGGTCTTCCACATCTTGCCACACATTGTGGTGGTCTAAGAAGCTTCCTCAATGATGCTTTTTGAGCTTCAGGCGCCACAACTAGGGAAAAGGTGCACATGCCCTCCGCTCATTGCCTTGGTTGTGTCGGGAACTCTCAGGAAGGTCTCACGGTGCTTATGGCTGAAGCAATTACCCTGGGATTGCCTAGCATTCGAGGACAATGGTGATGGAGCGTTGAAGATTAGGTGGCTCTAGTTGGTGCAAAAGGAAGCACCTCACAACCATTTAAGGATGGCTCTGGGTGCAAGAGAGGTTGAGGATGTCGAAGGTATCCTTTTTACAGGATGGGGTGATGGGGTTGAGGGTGATTCCTCGATGCCCTAGTTTCTAGAATAAATGATGATTTGGGTATTTTCCAAATTAGGGATGGGATTGGTTGTGTGAGGGAACCTCATATCTGTATTTTACTCCCAAATACAAAGGATAAAGAATCAACAGAGAGGTCTAGAGGGGAGAGAACGAGATGTGGCAAGGATCAGGGTCCTGTTCACACTAGTTTCCTGTTTCATTATGAATTAGATGATAATCGAAAGCCATTTTATCTTTGATCTGATGGTCAGGAGACCATGTGTTGATTATAAGGTTCATACCTATGATTCCTTTTCTAATTTAAATGTGATACATTGTATAAATCAGTTAATCCTTTCACTTTAAGGAATCTTAATAAATGCATATCTCCCTTCTCCTTATCTAATCGATACCAAATTTTAAGGGAATCCCATTCAGAAATTAATCTCAGGTTGGGCAAGATTTAGTGATAAAATAGGAAGGCTTAATGCCTTTTTCGTGCCTCCAAAGTATTTTCTTTATTTAGATTATTTAATACATATAATAACTACTTTTCGTACCCAAACTTGACAAACAAATTCTATTGTTGATATACTTTACCTTTGAGTGCAAAGAAAGGGCTGAACAAAACTTATTAGTTACCTTCATCTTGCCTTTATAGATATTTGTAAAAAAATCACTATTTTGTATTCATCATTCATTAATTTTGGGAATTCCTTTATTATAGATATTTCCATTCTTTCTTTAACCAATAAACAATAATGGATTATTGAAAACAACAAAATGTACAAAACCTCTTCTGTATTGGAGAAATTGCATTCTTAATCCAAAACTATCAAACAGGCCATAGAAATTCCAAGCTTTCTAATATTTCCTTAAGCAAACAATTATTTGCATCCAGATATATGTATACATACATGAAAATTTAGGTTATAACATCCTTTCCCTCTTACAAGACTTTTGTCCTCAAAATTTGACTAGTCATCCAAACAAATGGGGATGAGACTTTTCCATGTCTGTCTTTAGTGCCCATGTGGCTTCATCCTCACTATGGTACTTCCAAAGAACCTTTACCATATCAATAGTTTAGTTTTGAGCTCTTTCACCTTTGAATTGAAGATGCTAACAAATGACTTAGGGTATGACAACCTTGATGTGTTTCATTTGCACACCAAATCATGAGGAAAAGTCCTATAGTTTAACCTTCTATAGAGACAGTCAACTCATTGCAAGAAACAATTCAAATTTTTGGTAGTAAGGTATTTAACCAAGGGATGGCATAAAATATGGTTTAAATCCATAATCAATCGTGAGAACAAGATGAAAAACTCACTTTGTTGAGAGTTTGATTATGTTAAGAATAAAAAAATAAAGTGCAAAAATAAAATTTAACTAATCAAATGATAAAGGAACTGGGGTTCCATGGGATCACCACCAATTTCCATGCTTTTACTCAATGAATCAACACCAAAAATTTTATAATCAAATCAGGACCATGTAGATTTGTGACCTTTTGGAGTAGAAATATTACAAGGGTTACTTCCCACAAACCTATTGATCACTGTGTTTGTGAATCCTCATCCAACCGTCCAAAATGTTATTATCCGAGATCTCATAGATAAACATGTGATTCTCATCCAATGCTTGAACTAATATATTAGGTGATCGTGTCGCCATGGGTTATAAAAAGTAAGTCAAATGGGTAGAAGGATCACGATCAAAATCAGTTGATCATGCCAAAAGATCATGGGTTCATTCTTATGACGACACAAGATCTCGACACCCCCACAAGAGTATAATCATACTACAAGAAAACATGTACGATATCTGTTGCATAAAAAGATAACAATCATAATTAAGGGATTATGGGTTCATTCTTGTGGATATCCACAAAAACATCACTTCACAAGAGTATAACATGCTATGAGGGTAGTCCTCACGCTTCAAAAGGGAACTACTCAAACATAATGTAAAATAAAGACAACAAAGAACATGCTATGTGGGCAGTCCCCATGATTGTAATAAAATAAGGAGTCAATTACATCACATAAGAACATGCTATGAGGGTACTCTCCATGCTTCCGAAGGGAATTACTCAGACATAATGTAAAATAAAGACAACAAAACTAGATAATAAGAGATAAAATAAGTGATTCCCTTTTCTTTAGAGTCCCCCCTCCTTTTATAGGGAGAAAGGAGGTGCTAAAACCCTAGAAATGAGCCTTTGTGATGGTGGCGGTTGTTGGATCCATTTTGTAGATGTTTGACTGTAATAATGGACTTCTTTATTAGACATTTGACTGAGTCTGGGCATGAATCATGCGATTTCAGAATTGGTTGACTTGTACCAGAACCAGACAATTCTTATGTGGACCACTTGATTCAAGAGACTAGATTTGGGATGATTTGAAGCATGTGACTCTTGTTCTATTTGGACTTTAATTGCTTGCCCCAAATAGAGAGTATCATCTAACTTCCTTCTTTGACCAATTCACCATGGTATGAAATGATCAACTTTGTATCTAAGTTAGTTGACTGGATTTAATATTGGTGTCAGTTCAATCGAACCCTAGATAGGTTGTTGGAGATGGCGATTTGGTTGAGTCTAATCACAAATCGTGTGATTCGTAATCTGGACCAGTCGAGTCGTATCATAACTAGTCAATTCATATCGGAATCGGTCGATTCCTGAGACTAGATCTGGGCAGATTTGGTCATTTCCCTTCAAAAGTCAGTCAAAACTACTGGAAACTCTAAATAGAAGGAAGAAAACCTAAACTAGACAAATTTATGCTAAAATTAATTGAAGGATATCAAATTTTTGTCAAACAAAGATTAAAATATGCAAATAAGGGTGATGAGTTTGCACTTATCAATATATCTCAAACTTAAAACTTTGCTCATCCTCGAGCAACATTAAATTTATAACACCGCCACACAATACTTTCGACCCATCATCCTCACTTGCATAACACCATTTGAGTCCTTCCACCTTATATGACTGAGCAAACATGACATTCTGGATTCACAGAAAACAATTTTCATATCCCTACTTGTTATATCCTCAAATTTTGGTAAAATTGAGCTATATAAATAAAGGCATAAATTGACAAGTAAATTCTCCAATGATATTATGGGTAGAAAAAAAATATATTTGTGATACTATTTGTGTTGCAAGTATGTCCTTGGGAGCACAAGACAAAGAAATAAGAATTTTTTCTCATAAATAACTAGTAATGCTTTATGAATTGCTGAAAATAGAATTTATGAAATATTGGACAAGTTTCTAATGGAAAATAAGATATATGGGTTTTTAATAATTAAAATAGTAATTATCTAGATAGTTTGGCAACACATATTTTGAAACATCAACTAGCATTACTAGATCAAACTTTTGATATACCTGAAAATAATAGGGAAAGGAAGAAAATTCTAGAAATTGGGAGAAAAAGAATATTTTATGAGATAATGGTATTTTGCTTTAAATATTGTATAAAAGGAGAAAATTTTGTATAGGAAAGATATCCCATTAAGTACCAACCTACTAAAAAATATATTGGAAAATGTATCATTAAGTTTCTAAGAAATAGGAATAACTGATGTAAAGAGGGAAATAGAATAATCTAGAAAGTTTTCTAAAAAGATTAATGACCAATTGTGCCATATGTTTACATGCTCTCCTTTTGAAAATAAAAAGTACTTCTCCATGAATGTACCTATAAACATGAGAAAGGGAAAACAAACCAAGGCGAGGAAAGAAAAGGAGTACAGTGATAATTGAAATAAAAGAGGAAGTTATTTTCTTTTATGGGTGAGGAGTCATCTCTTTCCCTTCAACGATTAACCCTCTGAGAACCCTATCTCCTCCTTACTACTACTGGTTTGCGGAGCCCCAAGCCATGTGCCAAACATCTATATAAGGTCACATCTACCTCGATTAGAGAGCACTCCTGCACTGACCCGGACCCAGACGCTCATCCATGGAACTATTTCCCTATTTGACAGACGCATGATCTTCATCACGAGGAAGGCAACTCAAGCCATGGTCTGGCAAAGACTGTGGCAGTTCCCGAGAAGCATTTGAAGTCATCAAGAGAACCCTTGTGATCTCCCCTATGATTCTGAGGGTCCATGTGTGAAGCGTGCTTCCCATATTAGGGTTCATTTCTTCCTTCTGACATGTAGTTGGGAACCTTAGTTTCCCCTTTTTCGGCTAGGCCCAGGGCTTCTTCAGGGTCGGTGAGGTTCGATGGAGTCGAACCAGCCTCCTCCGATGCCGCTGGAGCTGGTAGTTGTGGGTTTAACTCAGCCACATTTCTACGCATGGCATCAGGCTTCCTGCAAGGCGAACTCTCACGATGAAGAAGAAGACAGGGGTAGAAGGAAATCACTGCCCTAGAGCGCGTGATGTGCTAGTCCACATTGTCAAGGGTGAGAATGCCTTTTCGTTCTTTCTTAAGTCCCCTGTTTGTGTGGAGCGCGTCACCTAGGAGGCCGATCCCATTGGCCAAGTCAGGATTCGCGTGGAATAAAGTAGTCCCCATATACTCACATGGCACTAGCCTATTGGTTGATTAGTGATTAACTTGTAAAAATTGTAGTAATGTCAAGGATGATTGGATGGAGACCTGTTATATATGAAAATTTATTAAAAAAATAAAAGGAATAGAAATATTATACCTTTGAGACCTAAAACTGATCTCAATTCTAAAAGTAATGCAAACATGTAGTAAAGTGGTGATTAAAACATAAAAACTTAAATATATACATTGAGATAATTGAATACATGCTCTTAATTCGTATTGTAGTCTCATATTGCTGAATCTAATGACGAATCGATAATCCAGGATATGGCGTTATTCATCATGTGCCACGATATGATAACTAAGTGGGGCTCCTATCATGATGGGGACATGCAATGGATTATCGCTGATAGTCCGGGAGGTATCCCACCGCTAGTTCGGGAGGGATCCACACCGACAACACCAGGCGAGTAAGGTTCTGGTGCCGGAGGTGGAGGTGGGAGCAAAGGGACATTTATGACTTCTAGAGGAACATGTAATGAATCTCCAAAATTTAAAAGAACTGGCTCATTTAGGACTTCAGCTAAGGCAGCCAGCGTAGTAAGTGCTACCTCAAAGTTAGTATCAAAGAAAGAAACTCCCACACATGCCAACAGACTTTCATCAAGAAAGCAATGCCACGTCGCCTAAGGAGCTTAACATCTGTGAATCATCGTTCCGGGCAAAAAAAAAAAAAAACAAAACTAGTGTGCCGTAAACCAAACCAGAGATCATCGTTTCACTTCCCCCAACTCAACATCTCATCCAACTCTTCGTCAACGGATTCTAAATGGCGATGCCATCAAAACCAAACTCCTAGCTTTCTTCTTAGACCTGTTTATCTTAACAAAGATACCCCCCCACCACCTCTTTGTTCCATATAGAAGATTTTTATCTTGTACGTTGAATAACAACTAACATAGATATTCGGTTGCAGCACGATTCGTGGGCCAAATCATATTTACGACTACAGTCCGCCTCCCGGAACAACTTGTCAGGTATTCCCTATCTGGCACAGCCTGAGTTGTGACGTAACGAGATCGAATGAGTGCGATTGATGCACCCGCTTGCCAGATACTCGATCTTCCAAAAGTGTAATGATTTCTGCCGTTAACCTATTTGATTCCCTCCTCAACTTTGTCCTTTAGCAAACTAACAGTTAAAATTCGTACCATGTGGGGTCTGGCTTTCACTCTGTCTAGCATTTTCCATTTCTGAACGAATGATGCCTGTAGCAATAGCGTGGTTAGACAGTTGACACTAGTCAGTGTCGTGACATTGCCAACCCGGGCAAAAAGTGGTTCGCGGTGCAGAACGGCTAAACTTGGCTTTAGTTAGATCAATCGAATTTCTAAAGATTTGCCTTTCTTTCTTTTTGTATTTGTGTTTGCTTCTGTTTTCTTATCATTTTTTGTTATTGCTCTCTTTGATTTGTGTAAGGATGCACGTCATCGCTCTTGGGAAGAAAACAAAGAGGAAAAATAGGAATTTAAGTGGTGCGTTCAGTATGCGCACAACATGCATGCGGTGTGCCTACAAGTTTTCTGCCTTGTACCATCCCTAAGTTAAAAGAACTTTGAAGCTATGTAGTTCTTCTTGTAACTCCCTGATAGGCCGACAACCCGGTATTTTTACATGTTAATTTGTTATAAGATGGTGAAACTCGCCCACAATATCTCCATAAAATGTCGGAATACATGTGTGGGGAACAGGTTACTGATTTTTAATGGAAATCAACAACATAAGTTAAAGGAAAAATATATGACGACAAAAAATTAGTTGGCAAACTGTTTGTAATCATGTTCCATATTAAAAAAATAACAATATAACAAAAGGAAAATTTGTGCTTGATGTTGTGTTTTCACCTTATCGTTTAAGGTGTTACTCCCCTTTTTTGCTTTTTGAATAAAAATACAAAATCATGTTTCTGGTTTGCATGTTTATTTTACGCAATTATATTTTTGCCAAAACCTACCAATTTATTTTAATAATATAAAGGATGGCCAAAGCATCACACGTGGTCAATTTCCTTCTAACAGATGTCTTTGTACGTATTGCATTTCATCCACATATTTTGAGCTATTTCAAATTTCTATTCAGCGATCTTACTCCCATACTGTTCGATTAAAAAATACGTACTCTCTACTCAAGTGTTAGTAGAAGATAAATTTCATGTGGCCTTACAAGGGCACGATAATTACAGACGAAACAAATGGTCTTTATCGATAAATAACAAGTGTGTGCGTTGCCCTACCTCCACACTAAACCTCACCCAATCCAATTTAACTAGGTGTGACACAGTGTGTGACTTTAAAAAAAGATAAATAGTTCTACTCTTTGATTTATGTTTTTTTTTTTTGGATCTGCATGGGCCGAAGCCCACCCCCTCTCCAAACAGGCGCCAGAGCCCGGATGACCCAAGAGGTTGGTAAATACAGCTGACCCGAGCGGGGAATCGAACCAGCGACCCTTCATGAGGGGCGCGCTGGCTTGACTTGGTTATGTATTTGTCAGGATTCCCTCTTCCTAATTATAATAGTTCATCTCCTTTGTTGGTTGACGTATTAATCAACTTGAAAGGTTATATCATATTTAGACTATAACATGGACATGATGATTAAAGATGGATTTAGTGGTCCGGTTTAATGGTATTTGCTAATAAATAACACGTATGCGTAGTCCTGCCTCCACACCAACCCAATCCAATTTAACAAGTAATTCGTGTATATTTTGTATTTTTCATTCATGATTCCTCTTTCTAAATTATAGAAAGATCGAATCGTCTGCTTTAATGTTTTTTATCGATAAATTACAAGTGTGGGCGATGTCCTGCCTCCACACTACACCTCACCCAATCCAATTTAACTAGGTGTGATGCGGTGTGTGACATTAAAAAAGTTTATTAATTCTACTCTTTGATTTATGTTGGTTTTGTATTTTTCAGGATTCCTTCTTTCTTGATCAGAATAATTCATCTCCCTCTGTTGGTTGACATAGTAATCATCTTGAAAGGCCATTTATTATTTAGAATATAACAAGGACATGATAATTAAAGTTGGATCGAGTGGTCTGGTTCAATGGTGTTTGCTGATAAACAAAACGTGTGTATGCTGTCCGGTCTCCACACCACGCTCGGCCCAGTCTAATTCAACAAGTAATTCGTGTTGGTTTTGTATTTTCCATTCAGGATTCCTCTTTCTTAATTAAAAGTAATTCATCACCTTATGTCGGCTGACATAATAATCAACTTGAAAGGCCATTTATTATGTGGACTATAACAAGGGCATGATATTTAAGGACAGATCGAGTGGTCTAGTTCAATGGCGTTTACTTATAAATAACAAACCTGTGTTTGCTGCCCTACCTCAACGCCACACCCAACCTAATCCAATTTAACTAGGTGTCACACGGTGTGTGAATTAAAAAAAAGACAAATAATTCTACTCTTTGATTCATGTTGATTTTGTATTTGCCATTTAGGATTCCCTTTTTCTTAATTATAATAATTCATTTCCTTCTGTTGGTTGACATATTATCAGCTTCAAAGGCCATTTATTATCTGGACTATAACAAGGGGGTGATAATTAAAGATGGATCCAATGGTCTAGTTTAGTAGTGTTTACTGATAAATAACACTTCGGGAGTGGTTCAGGTGGTTCGGGCACGGGCCCCCTCATGAAGGGACCCGGGTTCGATGCCTAGCGGCCGCCCCTGAAGTGTTTACCCGTCGCGCAGGCCGGCCAACTGTGCGCTTTAAATGGTTCCTGGGTTTACGGGACGTTCAGGGACCCGAGAGTTTACGCCGCCTGGGGGGGTCACGAATGTGGCGCTTCTGCGGGGGTAGTTCTCTCGTAAATCTAAATAACACTTCTGTGTGTTGTCCTCCCTCCATGCCACGCCCATCCCAATCCAATTTAACTAGGTGTGACGTAGTAAATGACTTAAAAAAAATTTAATCTTTGATGCATGTTGGTTTTGTATTTGCTATTCCGTTTTTTTTTAATTATAGTAATTCATCTTCCTCTGTTGATTGACATATCAATAAACTTGAAAGGCCATTTATTATCTGAACTATAACTAGGGCATGATAATTAATGATGGATTGGGTGGTTTGATTTATTAGTATTTACCAATGATAGCATGTGTGCACTGCCCTCCCACCACACCAAGCTCAACCCAATCCAATTTAACTCGCTGTGACACGGTGTGTGACATTTTTGAAAAAAATCAAATAATCTACTCTTTGATTCATGTTTATTTAGAATTTGTCGTCCAGGATATTCTCTTTTTTAATTATAATAATTCACCCCCCTCTTTTGGTTGACATATTAATCAACTTGAAAGGATTTTATCATCTGGACTATCATAAGGACATGATAATTAAAATGAATCAAGTGGTCTGTTTTAATAGTGTTTATCGATAAATAACATGTCTGTGTTTCCCTTCCTCCATGCGCCCTCCCTCCACGCCACGCTCGGCCCAATCGAATTTAATAAGGCGCCATGCGGTGCGTGCTTTTATAAAAAAGATAAATAATTCTACTCTTTGATTCATGTTGGTGTTGTATTTTTCATTTAGGATTCCCTCATTTTAAATTATAATTTTTCATCTCCCTCTGTTGGTTGACATATGAATGAACTTGAAAGGTCATTCGTTATCTAGACTATAACAAGGGCTGATAATTAAAGAAGGATCGAGTTGTCTGGTCTAATGGTGATTACTAATACATAACATGTGTGTGCCTTGCCCTTCCTCCATCCCAGGTCTGGCTCAATCACATTTAACTAGGTGTCACATGGTGTGTGACTTTTTTCAAAAATAATAAATTTATTATTTGATTCATGTTGGTTTTGTATTTGCCGTTTAGGATTCCCTCCTTTTCAACTATAATAATTCATCTCCGTTTGTTGTTTGACATATTAATCAACTTGAATGGCCACTCATTATCTAGACTATAAAAAAACGTCGATTGGCAATATGAGAAGTTAGACCATCTGTATAATCTGGTTTAATGGTGTTTACTGATAAATAATATATTAATCTGTGTATGTACTTCCTTCCCTCCACGCCACGTTCGGCGCAATCCAATTTAACTAAGTACGACGCAATGCGTCACTTAAAAAAAAGAGATAAATAATTCTACTATTTGATTCATGGTTGAAATATTAATCAACATGAAAAGACATTTATTATCTGGACAATAACAAAACATTGATTAACAATATAAGAAGTTATAGATCGAGATCATGTGTATAAGAGACCATATTTAAGTGGTATTCCAAACTATGTTCGAACGGAAACACCAATAAGTTTTTATTCTTTTTGTCTACATGTTCGACTATTTTTTATACTTCTTATTCGAGTTGTATTTGAAACTTATTTGGTCAAATGTTCAACCTGATGAAGTACGCTTGCTTTTAACAACATGAACTCCTGTGTTTGATTTGTATCCAATCAATATTCGAGCAGCTCTGCCGTTGACATTTATTGTCAGTTTGAGGTGTCGTACTCTTGTGACTCCTTGATTCCATTGGTCAAGTCATTTATGGCTATTGGAACACCATGAGGAGTTATTCGAGGAGGTAATGATTGTCGAAATGTGGGTGGTTGTCCGCTCACTTTCTTTACTATAAACGAAAACAAATTCATTATCAATTGAGATAGCCAATAATACAACTAGACAACCAAAAACATTTTTAGGCCTAGAATCATTAGTGAAACAAATTTTCCTTCTTTGAAAAAATCGTTCCAAGTCTTGTTCTTCTTGCATCACTGAGATCATTGCAGATTCTACCCAATTGTTTTCTTTTCTACTTCTTCCATCTCCCATTCTTGTATTGCACGACAAATAATTTTCTCACATTACATTTCTAACGACATAAGGGCAAACATACGGTTCAATACTACTCTTTTGCTAGTACTAGGAGGCGGTTCCTGAGTTACTCAGAGGTAATCAAATATAGGAGGCAATTCACCATAAAGCTTGTGCATAGAAGAGGCATAATTTTTCTTCAGGACTATGATCTTCAGACACACTTTCACCCTAGGGTCAATATTTCTAAGTCACAATATTTATTTATATGTGTCATATATCAAATTATTTCTTGCTTAAGTTTTTAAAACAATAGATTTTTCCACAACCAATAGCAATTTATTAGTATATGCAACATTAATGTAGATAAATTTAAAGCTTTTAGTTACTATAGTAATTGGTTTTCCAAACTCTACTATCTTTTTATTTTGATATCTATATCCATGGATCCTATCAGTCTTATGAATATTAAGGACAATGTGTAGCTTAGATTTGAGAAGTTTTTTGGCATTCACTTCCGTAGATGGAAACAAATGTTGAAGTTTTGGTTGATATCCTTAGGATTAGTGGAAGTCATAACTCTACTTGACAAAAGAGAAACTTTGTTTCATTATGTTTTCATAGACATAGGTCATATTAGATATTCCTATAGTGATCCTTCTCTTGTGACTCCAACCAAGTTGTCAAAATAAATTGGCTATTTTTCCCATAGTAGGATTATATCTTTCTTATTCAAAAAAATGTAAGATATACACCATTAGTTCCCAAAAATTGCATGCTTTCGAAGGCCTTAGATGATGAATTTAGTATGCAAGATAAAGGGGTGGAAAATTGTATCTTTATATATATATATATATATATATATATATATATATATATATATATATATATATAGAGAGAGAGAGAGAGAGAGAGAGAGGGCTAGAATACACTCGAGTGTACAGATCGCACGAATACACTCAAATGTGTTTGCATATCAAGACTATTTTTATATAAACCTTTGATCTTCATCGTTATATTGTAACTAGGCTACATACAAATTTTGATCCTATTTGGATGAGTGTAAGTTACTCATCTAAGGGCAACAAAATCGACGCGTAAAACTAATTTGAAATGTAAAATTTTTGCAATCTTTATTACATGACCTATAGATGTCCAAATGTGCTCATATTTTGCGTATGAGCTATTGACAAGATGTTTAAGAAGATCAATGGATTAGATTTTTGAAAAAAATATTGCATCATGAAAAACTACTTGAGTGTATTCTGCTCTGAATAAACTCGACTGTATTCTAGCCTGACTCTCTCTCTCTCTCTCTCTCTCTCTCTATATATATATATATATATATATATATATATATATATATATATATATATGGTCGAGGTAGACAAACACCATTGGGGTGTACGGTGTGATCTATACACTCGAATGTATTCTAGCCCGACTCATGATGATGATGATGATGATAATAATAATAATAATAATAATAATAATAATAATAATGATAATAATAATAATAATAATAATAAAATTAATATATGTTACACCAAAAATGGTTCGAACTAGATTTAACATGATTGAAATCGACTTGATTAAACCCCTACCCAACCTAGATAGACCACATATATGAAACACCAGAACTTTCGAACAAGTGCACTCAAACTAATTAGGCTAGGATTAAAATTTCAAAATATCAAATACTACTAAGATAATAGCAAATAGTAACAATAATGTGATAATTATATAAAATCATATACTAGTGGCATAATAATATATTACAGATTAATGGTGAATTAAGAGAAACATAGGTCAATGAAGCCAAAAAAAATGAAGAGCGGTCTGAGTTGAAAAGGTTGTGCTCAGGACAGATTTTATAGTTTTATGAAAAGGATCATGGTTATTTTAGATATTCTATAATGGAGGGGATTTTCTGGCTTTAGGATACTTGAAATTTTATGGGAAAAAAGTAAATAAAAGACACATACAAATATAGATGGAGAGAAAATATATATATATATATATATATAGAGAGAGAGAGAGAGAGAGTCAGGCTAGAATACACTCGAGTGTATAGATCACACCATACACCCCAATGGTATTTGCCTATCTAGACCATATATTTGCAAAATCTAATCCACTGATCTTCATTGTTACAGTAATAATAGACCACATATAAAATTTGAGCCCATTTGGATGAGTGTAAGTCACTCATTCAAGGGCAACAAAATCGACACACATAACTAATTTGAAATACATAATTTTTACATCTTTTAGATGCATGACCTATAAGTGTCCAAATGAGCTCAAATTTATTATATAGTATGTTCTTATGATATCTAAGAAGATCAACAGTTTATATTTCTAAAATAATTACTCCATGATGGAAAACGATTGAGGCGTATGGCGTCTCTGATACACTTGAGTGTATTTCAGCTTCACTCTTATTATTATTATTAATATAAATATTCTTGTGGCGTTACTTTCATGAAAAGTCAAGTCATTTTTATACGTATTGGGTCGGTTCAGGTCAGGCTTTTTTATAATTCTTGTTGGATTGGGTCTGATTTGATTTGAAAATATCTTAGTCGGGTTGGTTTCATTTGAACATATTCAGATTACGTCAGGTTCATGAAACTAACCCTCTGCTATATATATATATATATATATATATATATATATATATATATATATTGAAGCGATTTGATTTTGGGTTTGACATACTTTTATCTTTTTTTTCTTATTAATGTCCGCAACAAAAACATTTTATGGTATTTGGGTCATGACGATTTTGGATGAGTCTCTATGAGTTTTAATCAGTTCAGGTCAGACTTTATATGACTCCTGTTCGGTTGAGTTATAACTCGGGTTGAACATATCATGGTCGGGTTGGGTTTGGTTAAAACATATTTGAACCAATCTAATTTTAGAAAAACCCATCCAACAAAAATATCTAGATCAAAAACCAATAATTTTTTTTTACATTATGAATATTAATAAAAACAAAACAAAAATATGTTAAATCAATTCTAACCCTTTAACACCCCAATTTTCAGAATCATATACATTATTGAGCGGAAACGTAATACACATTGGGATGTCATAATATGATAACTATTACATAAAAATATAATTTCATTCAACCATCTTAGGAAAATAATTGCAAATTTCATGTCTCAACTTTCATAACATAAACTATGAACAAGTCAAACTAATACATAATCTTCATACTAATTGAAAATTGAAGTAAATGGCATAAGATAGTTGGCAACCCACCCGGGCTAAATTCTTAGTGTGTCCTTGAGATGTATATTTTTTAATTTATGCTTTTTTATTCTATCCTCATGCGGACATCACGTCCCCAACCATGCATTTAAAACTAATAATGTGTTAGAGTAAGCTCCATTGAGTATTGTTATAACAAGATAATAACTTGGCAGCAAGGAAACATGGATTTAACTAATTAATAAATTTAGATTCTCATAATATGATCTTGGTAGTTGAATATAGTGTCCTCTAGTCTGGTACACCAACTATGCTCAGAAGGCTCATAGGCTCAATTGATGTTCCACTTGAACTCATGATTGTCACATAAGTTCCACTATGTTACATTTCAACTCATAAGGTCCAAGAGCTCAATATTAACACAACAAGGACAAAATAATCCAACCAATTACATAATTCGTCATTAACTTGGATTTTTTAACCTGAATTTATTTTACACGAACATGACATGAATTCTTGAAATAACTTTAAAGCATCATAATCAATTAATAACTATAGTGAACCATTCATACAATTAGGATTCAATTTGGAATACACAAGTATGCATACAATTCATCCTAGTCATCATAATAATTTATATTATGATTAAAATCAATACTTAATACTCAGAGTTCATGGACGTGCTTACCTAAGCTTGAAGAAACTCCTACTTGTCTCATGTTGTCGAGGAAACCTTAATTATTTTGTTAAAACAATCAACTTTTATTAATGGCTAATCATAATTTGATTTCTAGGGTTTTAGAGTTTGACAGAAATTCTGGGTCAAAACAAGATTCATAACCAAGTTATTATGATTCCATATTCAAACACCTTTACAATGATTTTTTTTACAAAATTTCCTTATTTATGGATGAGTTTGTAAGGAAATATGGTACAAAGTAGGTAGCGGAATTTAAAATTTTATCTACCATATTCCCCATAATCAGTAGATCACGTCAATAACTATAATGCAGGAAGGATGGTCTATGGGATATACCTGATCTTGGAGCAAGTCCAATGACAATCCTCGGCATAGTAGATGCACAATTCTAAATCCTAGTTGCTCTGGGACACATCTGACTACTGCACCTCCTGGTCTGCACCACAAACTGCAACTACAAACGTCATCTTTTTCATCAGCTCCTCTTATCACAGACTGTTGGTTAATGTTGTCCTCCTAGCAGCAGACAATAGTCTCCCGCCTCTATGGTAGTCCACACGGACCACCTAGAACTCCTATTGTCCTGCTAGAATGATTAAGAAGGAGTTGTCCCTCCCATTGGTGTACTAGTCACCAACTTGCTCTCCCACAACAACTCTCAGTTGTTCTCTCTCGTGGCTATCCCTCCCTTGTAGGACTTGACTGGGCTCTCATGGTCACCACAACCAGAGAGGATACTGTTATCAGAGGAATTGATTCTCAGTTGTCTTTGTTGTGCTCTAGGAAGCCCCTAGTATAATAGAGGCCAGGGTCAGGGTTGCCAATTGCTATCCAGTACATGATTAATGTGCAAGAGTGGGAAGGACCAGAAGAACTCGAATTTTTGTAACAATTCTGGAAACTTTGCAACTTGTAGAAGCCAAAACGATCATCTCACAAGCGAGACAGTCATCTTGTACTAAGAGATGATCATCTCGCACTGTGAGATGGTCGCTTAGCAGTTTCCCAGTTATGCATGAATTTGACAAATCAATTCCCATCAATGTCAGACATTGATTTCCTTGTAAAACAAGTATTGCTCAAGTGAAACAAATAGGGAAAAATCTAGAACCTTCCTTAACTGAACTAAACCATCTCACCCATGCGAGACGACCTTCTTGGTCACCTAGATGGTCGTCTGGTGTCTTGAGTCGAGCCAATTTGGTTGAGTCAATTCATACCTTTGCCAATTTCAACTAAAAACCAAGCTTGACACCCAGACGCCCATCTCAACTCTTGAGACAGCCATTTAGCACTTCCAGAGGGCAGTCTTAACACTTGAGATCGGTGTTTGGCAGTGTTGCATCCTATTTTTTGCATGAATAAAATGCCTAAACACTACAACACTTTATTCAAATGTCATTTGAGATCTGAACTCCTCTTGTAGGAGGAGACATATGTGTGTGACCCTATATGTCCCATATCACGTTGGCAGTGAATGTACATAACAACTTATGATATCAAAAGCAAGGAGTGGTGCCTAGTTGAACATCAATGCTACCCAAGTGAATGGAAAGTTGGGGCATAAATTCAACCTACAATCTGTGTATGGTGTTATAATGTTTGTATAGTTCCTTTGTCACTAATATCCATGTTGAACTAGATGCATGGAGCAATCACCCTCCTTATTATTCAATTTTGTTTCTTGAACTAGAGAAGACTGTCTGAGATATATGTAATCTCAACACTTTGACTTACATATACATGACCATGTATTTTCCCAGTATCGCTAATCAAGAGGCCTAGGATATCATGCTCCAATAGGAGGGAAAATTTGACATCTATCCCTCACAATCAATCCCCATATGTCAAAGCTACCCAATCATCACCGTTATAACAACCCTTGTTTTAGGATTGCGTTTGATGATGTCAAAGTGTACCCAATGACATGTGTTGAGTGCATTGATTTCAGGTCTAAGAACCACAAACACCACCATCATTGCGAGAGCTAACTATGACTTCCATGATGATGGCTTCCATGTGTCAGTTTCATGGTGGGTCTCTCCGATCACTGTTCTCTAACATGTATCTGTGTGCTTGGTTTGATATAGCATATCATGACCAATGAGACTCAGTCATCAACCAACTCACACCCTGATCTTATGTGTTATTGTTGTCTATCAACCTTCCACAATAACAACCGATTAGGGACATAATGAGATTATGTATATGTACTCTTAACATTTGTATGATCTCATCCCTAAAGTCTAATACTTGAAGACATACATCATTGAGTAATATTATTCTCTAGACATTTATTATGTTAGTTCATTATCTCATAACTGAAAAAATAGAATAAATTGGAAGCTTACCTTTATTAATAATCAAATTGCTTAGATATTCTATTACAATCATCACATTATTGGCTCTCAGGGCATATATACCAATATATTTGCTATAAATTTTTAAATTCCAGACCAATCAAAAGTCAGCATGAGCAAACTTTATCCATTAAGGCATTGAGTCCCTGCTAAGGTAGGAAAATTAGTCATGGCAACCCAAATCGGACTATAGTTCTCCCTCTTATGTTGTTCATTCCCTAAACATCCAAAGAGCACAATGAAACAAAAGAGAAAAATCATGAGTGTTCTTGATTAAAATCCAATCAACTAAAACAATATAAAAATTGGGGTGCGAACCTCATCCCTCACATCTTCTGGACATAGGAAACCCAAACACGAGAAATCAAGAATAGGCTATGAGAACACAACATGTTCCTGGAGGTGCTTCACCCATGATAGCCAAGCGATGCAGGTCATGAACCACGAGATGGAAATCAAGAATGAAGTTCATCACTCGAGAGTGATCATTCCATGTTCATTTATCACCAACGATGTTTGAGGAAAGGAATTACGGTGGTGAACCAAGTCTAAAATGACAAAATCTATCATTACTTCAAGGACAATCGCATGAAGGAAAAAGGGAAAGGCTAAATACATTGCCTTGGATCAAAATGGGGTCCCAGGGAGATGTCTGATGACTTGTGAACATGAAAGAAGACACTAGCAGTCAAAGGCGTCCTTGCTGTCCACTGGTTTGCACGAACTTTAACCCAAGTCTGTCGAAAGGAAAAATATAAGGTAGTCGACATGTTTTTGAGGGTATAAGAAGACTCTTTCTAATTCGAGGATGGCGAATAGAGACTACTTTATCGGTTGGGGATCATGGCAAGCACTATAGATCAGGGGTGTTTGAGTTATAGCATAATCTGAATCAGATATGGAGAAGGAAAATAAGATCATCCATGGTCAACTACGGAGAAGGATTGTTTAGGTGAGTCATATCTAGCCCACTGAAGAAAAAGGGGTGGGATATGAGGAGAATGAGGGAGGTCGAGCGGGGGAGAAGTTCTTGTTTCTCCCAGAGGCAGAGTCCAGTGGGAGGCATAAGTCAAGTAAAGGAGGGGGCTCTGTCGCTCATGATTTCATTTGGATCCAAGTCTGACTGAGTTCCGACAAAGCATGACACATATGAAATTTTCAGACCAAAGTCCTAGTTTACAGTGGATTTTACTTATTTAGATATTTAGATGATTTCCTTTCTGACACAAATTGGAGCAAGTAGGAGAGTTCAATCTTACTAAAAATGGTCTCTTCCTACATTTTGATATATGGATTCTGAAAATCAAGTTGGTTTTTGGTTTTGAGACTCTCTACTATTTATTATTTCCTTTCCAAGTTATACCTTTATTTAATTATCATAGACTAAGTAAAATAATCGGATACTCAAATTTTGGGTAAACACTAATATGCAAGATTTTAGTTCATATAAAATTATTAGGTCAAAACATTCTTACTAATAGGGTCAATTTCACTTTAACCCCCTATGTACCACTAATATGCTAAGTTGGGTGTATTTTGTAAAATGGAGTTCCAATTAAACTTGGTAATGAAAATTATACTTGAGCATGATTTAAACATTATAATTGGTTCTCCAAGTTTTGATGGGTGTAAGATGAAGCACTGAAGTTCAAAATTTTGAAGTTAAGGCTTTCTAATTAGGAGTATTTACAAAATTAAAAATTTTAAGGTGTTATAGACCCAACCTGAACCACACCTGACACGATCCAATCCACTTAAGTAGAATTTGAAGTGACTTGCAATGTGAATAGACCCCACATATATAGAAATTTTGAGTTAGTCACCTTGAACTGGGTTGTTCAGGAATAAATATTTAAAATATCATAAAAATAATTTTGTAATGTGATAATTAGTAGCATAATATTTTATACAAGTTTTGAATTCAGAAAAACACAGAGAATGATAAAAAAAGAAAGCAAAAATGAAAAGATTAATGGAGGGAATGACATGTGTTGAAAAGTATGGAATATGGGTTTTAGAATTTTGTGAAATAAATCGAAGGTTATTTAGGATTTTGTATCGGGTAGATATTTTTTTAGAATTTCAAGGTACTTGAGGTTCTCTATAGATTTCAATCAGTGGCCTAGAATAATAAATTGTACTCCTGAGTAGCGTGTTGCATTAGCTAGATTTATGTCGATATTCTCCATAGAAGCCTTTCTTTGAATGTTCCATGGAAGTCTCATCCCTATTTTTTCTTGAATGTTCCATGCAATTCTCACATAATATAAGAACTAAGTGGTCCCTATTTGACATATGACCTAGACCAAATTATACTACACTTACCCTCAAAATGGGCCGGGAGGGTTAAATGAGTTGATCAATATGCTAAATAGGGAACCTAGTTTGAGATTAATGGATTGAACCGCCCAAGAAAGACCAACACTAGATGTTAGAGATATGGTATTGAAGAATTCACAAAAGTAGATGAGCACAAGCATGTTTGGATGCATATTTATATGAGAGTAAAAAGGTCGTGTAAGCATTTTTAGCTAACCTGATTATAAAGATATATTCATAACAAAATAGTGAATGATGGAACATACTCAAAATTGGATGAGAACTAGTCACACCCATGTGAGATCATGAACCCAACTTAACCCTAGTCTTCCTCTAATATTACTTATAATCATGATTGTGTGATTTACTAAGTCTTGATATCAATTGATTAATAGACACATTTAATTTGGTTCATTTTTCACTTTAGTTGTCCTAATTTCAAGTTTTCTTACAACTTCTGAACTAAGTTGTAAATTTTACAAAGTATGAGGAATTACTCCAAAATTATGTGAATTGTTTTTTTCTAAATATGATTTCTCCTTAATAGTTTTACTTTTTTAATCCTTATAATTAATTAATTAAGATTTGACTGCAACATGAATTCCATGTACCTCGTTTGTCTTGATTTGCAACTTCAAGTACAATGCTAGACTAAAATGCAAATTTATAGGAGTCAAAGACCTAATTGAAAATTTTAATATGTTTATATAAGTTTATGCTTTCCTTCATAATAAAACTTAATTTTATATACTTTGAACTTGTTATGTATGAATTTTCACCCTATGGTTTCTAACCCTAATCAACCTAGTGGTGGTTGAGGACGATTGATGAACTCATCAACAGAGGGAATTCCTGGACTCATCAACAAACATAGTTTTTGGAATCATATAACAATGGAAATCATGGAACTCAAATATTAATGATTTTATGGTGGTTGAATATTGATGTAATTCTACCACATGTGTACTAATGGAACCCCAATTTTGTCTACCAACGAGAACTCATGCTATGATTACCAATGAGAATCTAGGTCATGACAACGAATGATGGAATTGAATGTATGAGCCAAAAAACTCCTGAATGTGCATGATCTGAGAAAATCACTAGCTCTCATAGTGATGTACATTCTGGAGCTTGGAAACCGATGAGAGATTTGTCTTTGTAGTCCGCTGTGGGGGTTGATTATGTTGGCCACTGACTTTTCTAGTTGAGGGCTCTTTAGACTTTTTGACCACCCAACCTTATACATATATCCCTCCTACTCCAAAGAAATAGCCATTTGAAACCACTACTTACTCTTAGAACATGAGGTAGAGCATGGATGGTCATGGGGAGCTTCAAGTAAGGTGATGACCATGGATGGGAGCTTGCATGTGTATGCATGTCAAAGATAAAGAAACTCATTAGTGTTTTGTAGCTTCCCGATCTTGTTTCTAGAATAAATAACATAATATAATCTATCCTAATTCATTCTTACTTATATTCTTTGCACCTCCTTATTATTTGGTTGAAGTCCATGGTTTTTATTGGTGGTAACTTTCTCATCTAGCTAAAGTACCTTCTTTTATCCTCTTTTCCCCTTATTTTCTCTAGATCTGCCAAGGATGAGTCATATTGTAGATGGAGAGGTGATCACGTGTGTGTAAAGGAGGCTTCTTGGATGTGTTCTTAAAATTTATCACCTCGTCTTATTCCTTTGATTGATCCTTTTGGACTGCCATTGTGGGACCTACCCCATCTAGCTAAAGAACCTTCCTTTTTCATCTCTTTGTTCAATAGGATGCTAGATCTTGCTTGGAGCTTTGGTTTTGGGTTGTTTGGGAGATGATATTGGATCTAGAATCTTGTTTGTGGCCCTCTAAGCTATACCACATGAACTTCACAATAAATAGCGAGTGATATAGAATTTTTTAAAATTATTTTACCTATTTTGGCATGTAATTCCCTAAAATTTCTCTAATATGCCTCAATATTGATATATGGTCCCTTTAGATGCTAAAAGATAATATATAGAGAACTATTCTTCATAAGTGTAAGGGAAATAAAAAAAATTATATTCTCTCAAATTCCCTGACAGTGACCCCTAAGGCTAATCTCATGTCCACCAAAACATGTAAATGTGAAATTTGAAATACATGTGAAATGTTACTAAGTGTTACACCCACATCCCACGATTACCACTAATCATGAGATTATGGCAAAAGTTTGAGGATTATACTTAATACAAAGTTCACTCCCAAAATTTTTCCCTTTATTTTAAACTCTTTATTTTCTCACATTCAATCACATAAACAAACTTTACAAGGGAATTAAACCTTTATTACTCTAATATGATCTCAAAATTAACGATACACATTCTAACATTCATTTTGTTTCTCACACTTCCATGTACATAAAACAAGATAACCAGATATATAATCTATTATTAAGCAAACAATGATAAAAATCATCATTGAAAACTCTCTCTCTACTCTATACAAGGACCTAGAGTGACATGAACTAACTAAACTTAACTAATCTCATACTAAACTCCTATGGTAGATCTATTCTGATGCAATGACCACTACTACAGAAGTGGCCTTTGGCGTCGGTCGTTTAACCCCATTTGGCGTCAGTTTTCGACCGACGCCTATGTGGGCACCGCTAAAGGTCGAACACTTCGGCGTCGGTTGTTTAACCGACGCCTATTTAACCTATCGGCGTCGGTCATTTAGTCGATAACCGACGCCAAAGGGGTTCGCGCCACATAAAACGGCGTCAGCTAGGGCACTTTCTGCGTCGGTTATTTACTAACGGACCGACACCTATACTACTTATAGCGTCGGTCTTTTAGTAGATAACCGACGCATAAAGTGTCCTAAATGACGCCATTTTTTGTGGCGCGAACACTTTTGGCGTCGGTTATATACCAAAAGACCGACGCCTCTAATTTAAATAGGCGTCGGTTTGATACGTATATCTGACGCCATTTCGAGGACTGCTTTGGCCACATAAGGCGTCGGTTATCTATAAATAACCGACGCTGTAGATCTTTGCTGACGGTTTTTATAAATAACCGACGCCTATTTTTTTTTTTTCATATCAGTTTGCAGGCCTGCTGTGGCTGGTCAGCAGGATGAGAACCTGCAGTTCAGTAACTGAACTGCAGGTTTACGACATCTATTGATATCAGCCTACAAACAGGCCGCAAACCTGCAAAAGTCATAAGCAAAATTTCACACAAGTACATACATTCAGACATCAATTCAATTCTCACATTCACACATATAGAAACATTCAAATACATGTATTAACATTCAGAAATATTCATTTACAAAGTATCATTCATTATCGCTATCAACATCCCAATTATATCTTACAGTTGCCACTGCTTGTATGGCTTTTGCCCATTCTTCTCTTACTTCATTTAATGCTTCCATCGTATATGGAGCATGTATATTTTTTAAGCGTTTACCTGTAGTGTTGTCAGTTTTAAACACCTGCAAAGAGAATGATGTATATATATAAGTAATAATATAAAAATAAGATAAGATTGATATATTGCATACTAACTAATGAGAGTATATATAATACCTCATGTATGGTATCGATGTCCAATGCGGCATATTTGATAATCATCTGCATAAATCGCATCACATAGTATGCGCATGCCCAGCCATTGTCTTGTGTAGCACACTATAAATTGAAACATACAAAATAATACAACTAAGCACAATTCACATCAATAATATATATATTCGAGTCGGGAACTTACTTGTACGTTCTGCCAATTTATTGGCTGGTTCTTTTTCCTTGGGACCGTTCCTTTTTGAATGCATCTAAACCCCTACATGTTAATATAACACAATAAATTGCATAAGTAAATAGTAATGTAATAAAAGATGTTAACGGATATAAAAATGAAATATTTCGCACCAGAATAATGGCATTCTCATTATGTGTCCAATTTTAGTGTTCAATGTACTCCCCGCAGGATCTAGATAATAAACAGTGAATGTCCCGGGGACAATAACTAGTAACTCCCAATGTCTACCGCTAGAAGTAAGAAGTTAACAATTAATAACTCAAAATGCAAAGTAAAAATGGAATTTTCTTAAGTCCAAATTGTAATTAAAGTAAACTTACTTGACATTGAATGGAGATATTATTATCGTCTTCTTTTGCTGACCAAAAATTGTAAAAGAATCTATACAGTATTGTTGAACATTATCAGGGTCTTTAGCTACCAAACTAATCAATGATGGAATCAAAAATCCCACATGATCAAATGCAAATTGTTTGCAATGATCTTCGACTAGGTAGCTGCAAAACATATAGGCGTATGCATTAATATATAAGAAACCAGATCACCGGATCTTACACAAGGTATATGGATGTATAAACAAGATCTCACCTTATCCATGTCTCTATCATTGATGTATTCAGCCAATCATACATAAACAGCTCAATAATATCTTGTATAAATAAAGAGCTATCGTATGATTGACCTGCATAATCTGCATCTAAAGAAATAATTATAGGGCAATGTACATTATGTGCCCGTAGCCAACATGCCATTCCCCTACAAGCAGGACCTAACGGGTATGTTAGGTCAGTTGGAACCCAATCGGGTAATGCGGGAAGTGGAAGTGGAGGCCTAGGTGCTCCTGGTGTCTTCTTTTTAACATGTACATATAATTTCAGATCAGTTGACATCATATATACACATTAACAGTCTAAATCAATGTAAATTTATCTTACAATTTCAGTCGTGTAGACGACATCTGCTTTGGGCCACAATATCACCCCGCCTTCTGCCTCACCAAGTGTATCAATATCTGGGTGGGCATATGGCAACGCAACTTCCCTCCAATCGGGTAACACACGTAATGGGCCCACACGAACATAGCCCTGTGGCATTGGAGTCCCGTGAAACCTTTCCCCAGGAAGGGACGGGTAAGCTTGCGCCTCTGCAACAACGTAGTTTTGCATTCTTAAGCGGCATGCACTACTACAGAAGTGCCTTTTAGTGTCGGTTGTTTAACCCCCTTTGGCGTCGGTTTCTGAATGACGCCTATGTGGGCACCGCTAAAAGGTTGGACACTTCAGCGTCGGTTAAAAAACCGACGCCTATTTAACATAAAGGCGTCGGTTTATTATAAAACACCGACGCCAAAAGGGTTCGCGCCACAGAAAACAACGTCATCTAGGACGCTTTCTGCGTCGGTTATATACTAAACAACCGACGCAGAAAAGTGTCCTAGATGACTCCCATTTCCTGTAGCGCGAACACTTTTGGCGTCGGTGTTCAACAAAAAACCGACGCTGTAAGTCTGTGCTGACGGTTATCGGTAAATAACCGACGCCTATATCTATTTTTTTTTATAAATCTGTTTGCAGGCCTGCTGTGGCTGGTCAGTAGGATGTGAACCTGCAGTTCAGTTTTCTGAACTGCAGGTTTACGACATCCATTGATATCAGCCTACAAACAGGCCACAAACCTGCAAAATTAACATAAAAAGATTCACACAAGTAGATACATTCAGACATCAATTCAATTGTCACGTTCACACATATAGAATCATTCAAATACATGTTTTAACATTCAGAAACATTCATTTACAAAGTATCATTCATCATCACTATCAACATCCCAATTATATCTTACAGTTGCCACTGTTTGTACAGCTATTGCCCATTCTTCTCTTACTTCATTTAATGCTTCCCTCGTATATGGAGCATGTACATTTTTTAAGCGTTTGCCTATAGTGTGGTCAGTTTTAAACACCTGCAAAGAGAATGATGTATATATATAAGTAATAATATAAAAATAAGATTGATATATTTCATACTAACTAATGAGACTATATATAATACCTCATGTATGGTATCGATGTCCAATGCGGCATGTTTGATAATCATCTGCATAAATCACATCACATAGTATGTGCATGCCCAGCCATTGTCTTGTGTAGCGCACTATAAATTGAAACATACAAAATAATACAACTAAGCACAATTCACATCAATAATATATACATTGGAGTCGGGGAGTCGGGAACTTACTTTTACGTTCTCCCAAGACAATGGCTGGTTCTTTTTCCTTGGGACCTTTCCTGCAGCATTTTTGAATGCATCTAAACCCCTACATGTTAATATAACACACTAAGTTGCATAAGTAAATAGTAATGTAATAAAAGATGTTAAAGGATATAAAAAATGAAATATTTCTCACCAGAATAATGCCATTCTCATTACGTGTCCAATTTTAGTGTTTAATGTACTTCCTGCGGGATCTAGATAGTAAACAGTGAACGTCCCGGGGACAATAACTAGTAACTCCCAATGTCTACCACTAGAGGTAAAAAGTTAACAATTAATAACTCAAAATGCAAAATAATAATGGAATTTTCTTAAGTCCAAGTTATAAATAAAGCAAACTTACTTGACATTGAATGGAGCTATTATTATCGTCTTCATTTGATGACCAAAAATTGTAAAAGCATCTATACAGTATTATTGAACACTATCATGGTCTTTAGCTACCATACTAATCAATGATGGAATCAAAAACCCCACATGATCATATGCAAATTGTTTGCAATGATCTTCGATTAAGTAGCTGCAAAACATATAGACGTATGCATTATCCATGTGGATCATCGGATCTTACACAAGGTATATGGATGTATAAACAAGATCTCACCTTATCCATGTCTCTATCATTGATGTATTCAACCAATCATACATAAACAGCTCAATAATATCTTGTATAAATAAAGAGCTGTCGTATGATTGACCTGCATAATCTGCATCTAAAGAAACAATTATAGGGCAAAGTATATTATGTGCCCGTAGCCAACATGCCATTCCCCTACAAGCAGGACCTAACGGGTATTGTAGGTCAGTTGGAACCCAAGTTGGTAATGCGGGAATTGGAGGTGGAGGCCTAGGTGCTCCTGGTGTCTTCTTTTTAACCTGTATATATAATTTCAGATCAGTTGACATCATATATACACATTAACAGTCTAAATCAATGTAAATTTATCTTACAATTTCAGTCGTGTAGAGGACATCTGCTTTGGGCCACAATATGACCCCACTTTCTGCCTCACCAAGTGTATCAATATCTGGGTGGGCATATGGCAACTCAACTTCCCTCCAATCGGGTAATACATGTATCGGGCTCACACGAATGTAGCCCTGCGGCATTGGAGTCCCATGAAACGTTGCCCCAGGAAGGGACTGGTAAGCTTGCGCCTCTGCAACAACATAGTTTTCCATTCTTAAGCGGCATGGCTTCAATGCCTACAAATTTACGTAAAGAATGTTATACATATATACATATCATCTTGAAAACATATCATCTTGAAAAGACTAGCTACAATGTCATAAACAATACTTACAGCAGACGTGTTAGGCGATGGGTCTCCAGGATTACTTGCAGTTTGTGCACCAGGAGAAGAGTGGGTCAGCATAGGCTGATTGGAAGCCTGAGATGCCTGCCACCGCAGCAATTCTTCCTTGACCTTCTCAGCAACCACATCGTTGAGCTTCTTAGCAACTATATCCTCGACTCTCTTATTCTCCTATACATGGATAAAACAAATATTAGCTTTTTATTAATGAATTTCCTTTTGCAGTAACATTATAAAAATAGAATATGTTACCTCTTCTTGAGAAAGTCCCGCTCTGGGTTTGCGCTGGGATGGCCCAAATAATGCTTTGATGCCCACACCAGCGCCGGCACCTCTAACACGTCCAGGATGCTCTGGGTTACCCAGAGCAACTGTCAATTCATCCCTTGTGCCCTGAGGGATGAACGTGCCTTGTTTCCTCTGCTCGTGCAGCTCCCGCTAATCACCATAAACAAAAATTGGTAAGTTAACACCACAAATAATCAATATTCAAATGATTGCTCTAAGAGTTGTATTTTACCATTTTTGCAGCCGCCTCAGCAGTTTCGGGCTTCTTTATTTCACCCTTCTTGTTTTTCCTGCCAGCTATCCAGATATCATGGCGAGGGAAGGGTGTGGCCATAGATTCCTGAGTAGTCGCAGACTCCTGAGTAGCCACAGACTCCGCCTGTAGTCTTTGGCGAACGCTTGCATAGCCTTTTGGACCCATAGTATGGTCATGTACATTCAGTGCACGCCTTGCTTTTTGTGCGTCACTGAGGGCCTAGTTAGTATGCACATTTATAATTAGGTTAGTAGCACTAAATGTTAATCTTGAATAGGTGAATACAATGTATATTAATTAAAATGGGAGTGACGCCTAATACCTTGAATTCTTCAGATTTTCTTGAAGCAACAAAATTGTCCCAATCTTCTTTGTCCAAGAAGTTCCATTGTTCAAGGGCTGACTTCTTCTTCTTATCACCCTGTCTTATGTATTCTCTGTTCAGATTTGTCCTGTAATTCCTAAGCATCTTTCCAGCGCGTTGCATCACACTTTTACGATGCAACATCTCATCCAATGCAAACAGATTCTGTAAAATAGAAATGTTATTAACTAGTACCAAAAATATAATTGCAAATAATAGAATTTGTAATCTACAAAATAGAATTGCAAATAATAATAACTCACGCATAAATCTTTCCATATCAAGTCTTTCTTCGCCTGAGGAACTTTATGCCAATTATCATACTTAACACCACAATGGCTTCGAGTGACAACCCCAAGATAGTTTATAAAATTATTGCGGTTCACTCCAATTGCATTCCCTCCATTATCAAACTCCACAACCAATTTGGATCCACTGCCACTCAGCGCAAGTAACTTTTTCAACAGAGTGATACGCCTTTTCTTGTTAAGTTTTTGTTGCTGCGCATCAAGTTTCTCAATTGCTTCAGTGGGTAGCTGTGCATCATCAACCTAAAATTTGACAAAAATAAACACACTGAATTAAGCCAATATAGAAATACAGGATATATGACATAACTAGAAGATAATGAATTTTATAGAAATACGGGATATGTTTTTAGAACTTACGTTGGTATCCTCGCCATGCTCGTCATGGACAGCATGCTCATCATGGACTTCATGCTCATCATGGACATCATTCTCATCATGGTGAGCCATCTGAAAATTTCATTAAAAATGAAAACATTTAGCATTTGTATCAACTAGAATAAGGAAAACATTTAGCATTTGTATAAACATACATGTCTCTAAAATTGTGATCTTTTATCAATTAGCAATCCTTCAATGTACAAGTAATATAAAAAACAATGATTGTTCACATTCTAGGCCAACAAACACATGTGATGTCATTCTTATATATAATAAATGTGTACCACCTATCCCATCCTTGAACACCTAATCTCACTAGTAAGTGTATAATGTGTATTGGGTTTTCAAGAAAATTTCGGCAGCATTTCCCCGCTGTTCTCTAAGTACATATGTACTTAGAGAACAAACGGGGAAATGCTACCAAAATTTTCTCGAAAACTCAATACACATTATACACTTACATCCTAAGTGAGATTAGGTGTTCAAGAACAGTCCCAAACCGGGGACTATCCAAGATTTACTCCTAATGAGTAAATCTTGGACGGGTTTCTAGGCCAACAAACACAATAATAGATATCTACAATGAAGCCGGACTCCATACAAACAGTATATAATTTAGTGATTGTTCATTCTAATTTATATCAATGTACAAGTAATATAAAAAACAATGATTGTTCACATTCTAGGCCAACAAACACATGTGATGTCATTCTTATATATAATAAATGTGTACCACCTATCCCATCCTTGAACACCTAATCTCACTAGTAAGTGTATAATGTGTATTGGGTTTTCAAGAAAATTTCGGCAGCATTTCCCCGCTGTTCTCTAAGTACATATGTACTTAGAGAACAAACGGGGAAATGCTACCAAAATTTTCTCGAAAACTCAATACACATTATACACTTACATCCTAAGTGAGATTAGGTGTTCAAGAACAGTCCCAAACCGGGGACTATCCAAGATTTACTCCTAATGAGTAAATCTTGGACGGGTTTCTAGGCCAACAAACACAATAATAGATATCTACAATGAAGCCGGACTCCATACAAACAGTATATAATTTAGTGATTGTTCATTCTAATTTATATCAATGTACAAGTAATATAAAAAACAATGATTGTTCACATTCTAGGCCAACAAACACATGTGATGTCATTCTTATATATAATAAATGTGTACCACCTATCCCATCCTTGAACACCTAATCTCACTAGTAAGTGTATAATGTGTATTGGGTTTTCAAGAAAATTTCGGCAGCATTTCCCCGCTGTTCTCTAAGTACATATGTACTTAGAGAACAAATGGGGAAATGCTACCAAAATTTTCTCGAAAACTCAATACACATTATACACTTACATCCTAAGTGAGATTAGGTGTTCAAGAACAGTCCCAAACCGGGGACTATCCAAGATTTACTCCTAATAAGTAAATCTTGGACAGGTTTCTAGGCCAACAAATAATGTGTTGTTATTCTTATACCTAAAATCCTAGTTCTTCAAATTAGGGTGATTATTGATGTCTTTAAAAGCATGATTGGCAATTTAGGGAAAAGTTCATCATTTAAATTCCAAGCATTCACATGTGTGCATTACAGTTCATCATTAAGCAAGAAGGGTGATTAGGATTCTCAATATACTCAACAATAAAATAAGTTAAACATGTGTGCATTACAGTTCATCATTTACATTCCAAACATGTCACATGTGTGCATTACAGTTCATCATCAAGCTATCTATAACTTACTTAAACATTCAATTATGAAGTAAATATACACTTAATTAAGAATAGCATGACACACAAAGTTGCAGTCAACATCATTATGTTTTGTTATATCATGGACTATCAGATTGGTATATCACATATGTATCAGTACATTATTAAATAAACACAATCAGTAAATAACTTTTAGCAAAAAATCCACTAGACGTGCAACCTAGACGTGCCCTGGCGCCGCCCAAGCATCTGCCCAGAGGCCTATCTAGGCAGGGCACCTGGGCTTGGGACCCTAGGCGTGCCCTGGCACCTACTTAGGCGCTGTCTGCGTGAGTTCTAGGTTGGCGGCGGCAGAGAAAAGCAAGGCAGAGGACAAAAAAGGTGGTGAAGGTTTGTGGGTTACCTTGCACGAGGACAGCACGAGTAAAGCTGCTTCTACCGGCGGGGGCGGAGGTGACGACGACAGCACCGTAGCTGCTTCTACTGGCGGCGACGACTATAGGAGAGCAGGGGCGGTGGGCAACGACCGGCGGCGACGAGCGGACAGCAGCAGTAGCAGGGGCGGCGGAGAAGAAGGGTGCCGGAGAAGAAGGACGCCGGAGATGGGGCGCCGGAGAGAAGCGTCGGGGAGCAGCAGCAGCAGAGAAGCGCCGGAAAGTCGCCGCAACAGGGAAAATCGCCGCAATAGGGTAGCAATGAAACAGAAGAAAGGGGAAGAGTCGGGCGATCGCTGGGGGTTATAAGTTCGCAAATAGCGTCGGTTGTTTACAACAACCGACGCCTAAACATCTTTAGCGTCAGTTGGTTGAAACAACCGACGTCCAATTGGACGATATTTTCATGGAAATTTTTGGCGGGAACCACCTTCAGCGTCGGTTAGAGAGGGATAACTGACGCTGAAAATGACACTATTTTTTTTATCGAAAAATGGATTTCGCGGGCGACTTTAAGCGTCGGTTGTTTATAAAAAACCGACGCTTAATACAAAGCGGTACCCGTGTCTGGCTGGTCTTCGAATATAGACGTCGGTTTTATTAAACAACCGACACCTTATATGTTAGGCGTCGGTTTTCCTTAATAACCGACGCCCAGAAAAGCGACACTGAATGCTATTTCTGTAGTAGTGATGGCTTCAATGCCTACAAATTTACGTAAAGAATATTATACATATATACATATCATCTTGAAAACATAACAACTTGAAAAGACTAACTACAATGCCATAAACAATACTTACAGCAGACGTGCTAGGCGATGGGTCTCCAGGATTACTCGCAGTCTGTGCATCAGGAGAAGAGTGGGTCGCCATAGGCGTATTGGAAGCCTGAGATGCCTGCCACCGCAACAATTCTTCCTTGACCTTCTCAGCAACTACATCGTTGATCTTCTTAGCAACTAAATCCTCAACTCTCTTATTCTCCTATACATGGATAAAAGAAACCTTAGCTTCTTATTAATGAATTTCCTTTTGCAGTAACATTCTAAAAAAAGAATAGGTTACCTCTTCTTGAGAAAGTCCCGCTCTGGGTTTGTGCTGGGATGGCCCAAAGAATGCTTTGATGCCAACACCAGCGCCGGCACCTCTAACACGTCCAGGATGCTCTGGGTTACCCAGAGCAACTGTCAATTCATCCCTTGTGCCCTGAGGGATGAATGTGCCTTGTTTCCTCTGCTCGTGCAGCTCCCGCTAATCACCATAAACAGAAATTGGTAAGTTAACACCACAAATAATCAATATTCAAACGATTTCTCTAAGAGTTGTATTTTACCATTTTTGCAGCCGCCTCAGCAGTTACAGGCTTCTTTATTTCACCCTTCTTGTTTTGCCTGCCAGCTATCCAGATATCATGGCGAGGCATGGGTGTGGCAGACTCCTGAGTAGGAGCAGACTCCTGAGTAGCCGCAGACTCCGCCTGTAGTCTTTGGCGAATGCTTGCATAGCCTTTTGGACCCATAGTGTGGTCATGCACATTCAGTGCACGCCTTGCTTTTTGTGCGTCACTGAGGGCCTAGTTAGTATGCACATTAATGATTTGGTTAGTAGCACTAAATGCTAATCTTGAATAGGTGAATACAATGTATATTAATTAAATTAGGAGTGACGCCTAATACCTTGAATTCTTCAGATTTTCTTGAAGCAACAAAATTGTCCCAATCTTCTTTGTCCAAGAAGTTCCATTGTTCAAGGGCTGACTTCTTCTTCTTGTCACCCTCTTTTATGTATTCTCTGTTCAGATTTGTCCTATAATTCCTAAGCATCTTTCCAGCACGTTGCATCACATTTTTACGATGCAACTTCTCATCCAATACAAACAGATTCTGTAAAATAGAAATGTTATTAACTAGTATCCAAAATAGAATTGCAAATAATAGAATTTGTAATCTACAAAATAGAATTGCAAATAATAATAACTCACGCATAAATCCTTCCATATCAAGTCTTCTTTCCCTTGAGAAACTTTATGCCAATTGTCATACTTAACACCACAATGGCTCCGAGTGGTACACCCAATATAGTTCACAAAATTATTGCGGTTCACTCCAATTGGATTTCCTCCATTATCAAACTCCACCACCATTTTGGATCCACTACCACTTAGCGCTAATAACTTCTTCAACAGAGTGATGCCCCTTTTCTTGTTAAGTGTCTGGTGTTGCGCATCAAGTTGCTCCAGTGCTTCAGTGGGTACAGGTGCATCAACCTAAAATTTGACAAAAATAAAACACACTAACTTAGCCCAATATAGAAATATAGGATATATGACATAACTAGAAGATAATGAATTTTATAGAAATACAGGATATGTTTTTAGAACTTACATTAGTATCCTCGCCATGCTCGTCATGGACAGCATGCTCATCATGGACTTCATGCTCATAATGGACATCATGCTCATCATGGTCAGCCATCTGAAAATGTCATTAAAAAGGCAAACATTTAGCATTTCTATTAACTAGAAAAAGGCAAACATTTAGCATTTGTATTAACTAGAAAAAGGCAAACATTTAGCATTTGTATTAACTAGAAAAAGGCAAACATTTAGCATTTGTATAAACATACATGTCTCTAAAATTGTGATCTTTTATCAATTAACAATCCTTCATTGTGATCTCCGCGCACATATAAGTCATCATTAGCTTCAATATTTTGTGGAGTTGGCAACCCAACTGAGAATGGACTGGAGTCATCATAATTATCATAGTACTCTTCTTCATCTATAGGATCTTCAATGAACTGTCTTTTACCATGAAGAACAACTGACCATTTATCATTTGCAGGATCATCGATATAGAATATTTGTTTCTCCTGTGATGCCAATATGAATGGTTCACCCTTCTCGTCAATCTTTTCAAAGTTCACCAAAGTGAAACCCAATTCATCCACTATAACTCCTTTGGTGTTATCAACCCAATTACATTTAAAGAGCGGAATTTTGAAATCTATGTAGTCAAACTCCCAAATGTCCTCAATGACACCGTAATATGACATTTTAGCTTCACGTGGACTCTTATCCTTTGCACTTGCAAAGTACATAGTCGACGCTTGAAGAGTGACCCCACTATTTTGGACGACACTCTTATCATCTTGGCGCTTTGTGTAATATGTGAATCCATTAATGTCAAACCCTTCATAAGACATAACATTCGGTTTTGGTTTAAAGGCGAGGCATTTGATAGTTTCTGTAATATCATTTGGTGTTTGAGATAGTTGATGTAAGACTTTATCTTCAAACCACTTAGTAAAAGTCTTATTATGCTCTCTATCAAGCCACATTGAACTTGCTCGAGGATGTTGTCTCTTTATGAAATTGGTATGTTCCTCGATATAAACACTCACTTCGTCCATATTGTGTAAAATATACAAGTGAGCTTGTTCCAACTGCTCACGGCTGATTACTTTCACCCGTGATCCCAAAATTTCTTTGCCCTCCTCAATATTCTTTTCATTATCAGGAGTGTCATTACCACTGAGAAAGTCTTTGCAAAAATCCATAACCTCTCTCGCCACATAACCTTCAATAATACTCCCTTCAGGCCGATAACGGTTTCGAACATCACCTTTAAAAACTCTCATGTATCGTTCAAAGGGATACATCCAATGCAAGAAAACTGGTCCCAACATTTTCACTTCCCTAGTCAAGTGGACAACAAGATGTACCATGATATCAAAGAACGAAGGAGGGAAATACATCTCAAGCTGACATAGGGTAACAACCACTTCTCTTTGCAAATTATTGAGAGTATCAGGGTCAATAACTTTGCTGCATAGACTGTTGAAAAAGAAACAAAGTCTGGTAATTGCAAACCTTACATGCTTCGGCAATATAGATCGAATTGCCACGGGCAATATTTGTTGCATTAGAGTGTGACAATCATGAGATTTAAGACCTATCAACTTCAGATCTTTCATTGATACCAATCTACGGATGTTGGATGAGTAACCATGTGGCACCTTAACATTTACCAAGCATTCACAAAAAGTTTTCTTCTCCTTTCTAGACAACGTGTAACAAGCGGGAGGTAAGTATGTTCTTTTATTACCCATTTCACGTAATTCTGTTAATTCTGACCTTATTCCCATTTCACGTAGGTCCAGTCTGGATTTTATCCCATCTTTAGTCTTACCTGGTATATTTAATAGAGTACCAATGATGCTATCACAGACATTTTTCTCAACGTGCATTACATCGATACAATGCCTGACTGTCAAAGAACTCCAATAAGGAAGACCCCAAAATATTGACTTCTTCTTGAATGAAGAATTGTCACTCCGTGTGGCCATACTACATTGTGATTTCTTACCAAATTCATTGACAATGTCTTTTACTCTTTCATAAACAACATCCCCTGGTATAGGTTTAGGTGCACTCCGTTCATCATTCTATCCATTGAATGCTTTGCGCTTCCTACGATACGGATGGAATTTTGAAAGAAACCTTCGATGACCAAGATATACAGTCTTGCCGCCATGTTTTAGTCTTATTGAATCAGTGTTTTCTTCACATATAGGACACGCTTTAGCTCCTTTGACACTATATCCAGACAAATTCCCATATGCTGGAAAGTCATTAATAGTGCAAAACAACATAGCGTGCAAACGAAATGTCTCTCTTGCTGAAGCATCATAGGTCATCACACCTTCATCCCAAAGTTTCTTTAAGTCATCAATCAAAGGTTCAAGATAAACATCGATATCATTTCCGGGTTGTTTAGGGCCCGATATCAACAATGACAACATAACGTACTTATTTTTCATACACATCCAGGGAGGAAGATTGTATATAACAAGCATGACTGGCCAAGTGCTATGTTGGCTGCTCAATGTCCCGTACGGATTCATCCCATCTGTACAAAGCCCAAGTCTTAGATTCCTATCTTCTTCACCAAATTTAGGGTACAATAGATCAATCTTCTTCCACTGTGGGGAATCAGACGCATGTCGTAGGATCCCATCATTATTTTTCTTAACATCTGCATGCCACCTCAAATTCTACGCATCTTTCGGATTTGCAAACAAGCGTTGAAACCGTGATATTATAGGTAGATACCACAACACCTTGGAAGGAGAACCAGTTTTGGACTCCCCCGAAGTCGTCAATTTATACCGTGACGCACCACATTTTGGACAATCTTTCAAATCTAAATAGTCCTTTTGAAATAATACACAATCATTCGGGCATGCGTGTATCTTCTTGGCCTCCATTCCCATTGGGCACAACATTTTCTTTACCTGGTATGTTGAGATTGGAAGCTCGTTTCCTTCAGGAAGAATTTCTTTCAACAAAGTCAACAATGAAGTGAAGCTTTTGTCGCTCCATCTATTGTTAGCTTTCAACTTATACAATCTCAACACAGCGCTAAGCTTCGTAAACTTAGCACAGCCTGTGTATAACGGTATCTCAGCATCATGCACAATGTTTGTAAAGATAGGAGGTGGATCGGTGTGCTCTACCCTACAACTATCCAGCATCGCATCAACGATGTCTGCTGGAACTGGTTCGTTCACATTTACGTCATCAGAGGCAATTTCTTCTTCCACCCAAGCACTGCTATCGACATCTACTGGTTTCGATTTTGAAATCTCTCCATGCCAGTGCCATTCTGTATAGCCTTGTACAATCCCGTTGCACATGACATGACTTTTGATTTCCTCACCAGTGTTGACTTTCAAGTTGTTACCGCAATGCCTACATGGACAGTAGAACCTATCTGTAGGTTTTTTCCTATGTTCCTCGGCAAATCTAATAAACTGATCAAGACCAGATATAAACTCTGGGGTGCAACGATTACGAATGGACATCCATGATCTATCCATTCTATGATTAGAGAAAACAAGTATATATTAGGAAACAAGTATATATTAGGAAAAGATTAGGCAGCATTTCCCCGCTGTTCTCTAAGTACATATATACTTAGAGAACAAACGGGGAAATGCCAACAAACACATGTGATGTCATTCTTATATATAATAAATGTGTACCACCTATCCCATCCTTGAACACCTAATCTCACTAGTAAGTGTATAATGTGTATTGGGTTTTCGAGAAAATTTCGGCAGCATTTCACCGCTGTTCTCTAAGTACATATGTACTTAGAGAACAAACGGGGAAATGCAACCAAAATTTTCTCGAAAACCCAATACACATTATACACTTACATCCTAAGTGAGATTAGGTGTTCAAGAACAGTCCCAAACCGGGGACTATCCAAGATTTACTCCTAATGAGTCAATCTTGGACGGGTTTCTAGGCCAACAAACACAATAATAGATATCTACAATGAAGCCGGACTCCATACAAACAGTATATAATTTAGTGATTGTTCATTCTAATTTATACCAATGTACAAGTAATATAAAAAACAATGATTGTTCACATTCTAGGCCAACAAACACATGTCATGTCATTCTTATATATAATAAATGTGTACCACCTATCCCATCCTTGAACACCTAATCTCACTAGTAAGTGTATAATGTGTATTGGGTTTTCGAGAAAATTTCGGCAGCATTTCCCCGCTGTTCTCTAAGTACATATGTACTTAGAGAACAAACGGGGAAATGCTACCAAAATTTTCTCGAAAACCCAATACACATTATACACTTACATCCTAAGTGAGATTAAGTGTTTAAGAACAGTCCCAAACCGGGGACTATCCAAGATTTACTCCTAATGAGTCAATCTTGGACGGGTTTCTAGGCCAACAAACACAATAATAGATATGTACATGTTAGGGTTTCATCACAATTGATGTTAGGGTTTAAACAATGTTAGGGTTTAATCAAATCAAATTAGGATGCTAGAATGGACAAGGTTAAATCAAATTAGGATTTAAATTAGGGTTCCAATAGGATTCAATTTAATTAATTTTTATGTGAAAGATGTAATATTATAATACATACAATGGCAATGAAATGAAACCCTAATTGTATTGGAACTCATAAAAGGATGTCTCAAAGGTTGAATCTAATATATGCATCCTAAAAAAGGTATCACGTCACAAATGTGCATTTCAATAATCATATTTTATTTCCTTCCAATTAGTGTGGGTGCCAAGTTTGGAATTGTTTTCTAATCATGGGTCCCTTAATTTTATTTAGGATAGAAGATAAAATCAAGGATTTCAAATAGTATAAGGCGCACCCCCAAAAGTAAAAAAAATGGATATATATTATGCATCATACCTTGGTTGCTGATTTTGTTTTGATGCACGACAAATAGTTAACATTGGGTCTTGGTCCACGGGAGGATAATCTATCTTCTACCTATTTAGAATGCTTCCTTGTGTGCACATCCACATAGTATATGTGTCTAAATTGACATTCTCCTATTTAGAATGTTTCATTCATAAACACATATGTGTTCTTGAGTTTTGGGATTCTAATTATAGCCAATTTAAATCATGTTAGTTAGTAGTATTTTTTTTGGATCAATTATGCTTGAGATGCAGATATTTCTGTAAAGGATGGTCATTGACTCCTGAAAATGGGAATGCCACACGAACATGGATAGAATAGGTAGATGTTTTTGAGCATGGGCTTGACATCAGCCAAGTTATGGTGTGGAACGAGGAGATGAGACTATTACTGAATGGAAAGAATGGCAGAGGAAGGGCTTGATGCTAGTACCTTGTGAGCAACGGAGTTAGGGCGTGATCAAGGAGACGCAGAGTAGAGCAACAACAAGGAGGAAGGAGCAAGCGGCGGCGGCGAGCAGGAGTGGTGGCGAGCAGGGCAGAGAGCAGGCGGCTAGTAGGAGCGGCGGCGAGCAGGCGGCGGCGACGCAGAGCAGCAGGATCTTCGGCGAGCAGGAGCGGCGGCTAGCAGGTGTCCAACGGCGGTAGGAGCGGCGGCGAGCAGGAGTGGTGGCGGAGAAAGGGGCGCCGGAGAAGGGGGCGCCGGAGAAGGGGAGCTGGAGAAGAAATCACCGGAGAGAAATTGGCGGCAGTAGAGAAGAAATCGCTCACAATGAAACAGAAGAAAGGGGAAGAGTCAGGCGATCGAGGGTAATGAAGTTCCCAAATAGCGTCGGTTGTTTTAAACAACCGACGCCTAAATTCTTTAGCGTCAGTTGTTTGAAAAAACCGACGTCCAATTGGACGATATTTTCATGAAATTGTTTGGCGGGAACCACCTTCAGCGTCGGTTATCCTTGAATAACCGACGCTGAAGGTGACACTTTTCGCGCAAATTTTCATCGCACATAGGCGTCGGTTTCTACCTTAATAACCGACGCTAAAAATGACACTATTTTTTTTATCGAAATATGGATTTCGCGGGCGACTTTAAGCGTCGGTTTGTTATAAACAACCGACGCTGAAGACAAAGCGGTACCCGTGTCTGGCTGGTCTTCGAATATAGACGTCGGTTTTCGTAAACAACCGACGCCTAACATAGAAGGCGTCAGTTTTCCTTAATAACCGACGCCCAGAAAAGTGTCACTGAATGCTATTTCTGTAGTAGTGGACATCTTCAGTGCACGAGTTACCCCTACAAAGGGGTGAGCCTACTCCCTCAGTGAATGAGTACTTCATAGAAATAGTTTAAAGCACTTATATAATTATAGATATAATGTTGACCAACTGATATCAATTATAACAACCGTAAACTTTAAAGAAATTATTAATCATTCACAAACATAAATATGGAAGGATACTCTAGATATCTACAAGAATGAATCAATATATGAACATGCTTGACTAATCATAAAGAGAACTAATAACTCAAAAACATACAAAGGATAATTCAATAACTACACAAACTTTTTTAACCTCCCATTCATCTTATTATGCCCTAAACCCACATGAGGTGTACCACAATATGTGAAAGAATCACAGCAAGCTACCATCTCACTTTACAAGGCCTAGAAGCATGCCTAGGTTCCTAAGCCTATCTCTCGAGTAAGGCCCTATCTGCAGTGAGCCTTGGCACGTCTGCCTCTCGGCGGCTAATGGGAGCGGCTAGATATCTTAGACTTCACCTCTCAACCTGGGTACTCAAGCGGTGAGTTAAATCCCTCAAGCTTATTGTGCATCAGTGGACATACTGATCACTACAACATGTAACACAGGTACCGTTGGCATTCCCGGTTGGTGTTGGGTACCACACAACTAGAAGGAGTCAGTCCTACTGGTCAAGACCCACGCACCCTACTAGTGCGTTCTGGCATACCTTGATCTGGACTACCTCCAACCGGGAAACTATTTCCTCCCCATAGTGCATGCCTTATCGTGTGAGGATTCTATAGTGTTCAGGGCATCTAAATGTCTAATTCACTCTTTAAATTCACAATTCAATCATCACATCATCATATCTTAATTTAACTTTGTAAACCATTCTTTTCATAGAACATATGATAACATTTACCACAATTGAACTATTAAGCATCACCACTTCTCATTCTGAGAATACTGATATCACAATACTTGATTCATTGAACAACCTATCCTTAGGATTTCATTTACATCATTCACTAAGCACATGACTCACAAAAGGATTTAATGTTTCATAAATATTCTGCGAATAAAAATTGCTTTCAACAAGTCATATATAAGCAACATATGTATGAAAATCCTAGAATTGAGCTAAATTAGGGTTTCCACACCATTCACTAAGATATCATGGATCGAGAATATCATTGAATAAATAAAGTCTATAATGTCAAGAGAATCACTTCAAATAGATTTCATAATATCTATTCACAAACTTCCAACTTTCAACTCATCTAGGGTTTCACCCTCTTTACTGAGATATCAAGAAAACACGGATGACAACACATAAAATCCAAGATAGTATCTGACATATATGTACTATGCATTCAGATAAACAATCATTCATGAACAAGTAGATTTAGATAGACAAATTTCATGACTTAATTATATAGCAATTTCAGCAAAAACCCTAAATTTCAATATATTCATGCAACCTCTACAATAACTTTAAGAATTATCATTTAGATTGATTGTAACCATTTATAATGTGATTTCATAATCTGAAATTCATCACAAAAGAGAAATAATCCATTTCATATCATCTTGCAAAAGCTAGATCAAAAAGGCAATTTAGGGTTTGTACTCACATATTAAGCAATTGAAGATTGTTGATGACTTAACACATTTTCATGCAATATACTATTTAAAGGAAGTATCCACTCACCCTAAGGTGTGAAAACACATTAAAAACACATCCCATCTCTGAAAATCTCGAATCCATATCAAAATCCTAGCAAATCACTGATTTCTTCTCCCTTTCAACCTGGAAACCCTAGAAATGAGGGATTATGAAGAAAGAGTGAAAAAAGGGGAAGATTTGATATAATTTCAAATCAAATTATAGGAGGGACAGAATATTAACATGTGAGATAAGATTCACCATAAAAGTCTATGCAAATAAGCTAAACTTACTTGATTTCATCATATCTCGGATAGAGAAACCCCAGGTCAGCATCTCCACCACTTTCTCCTCTCAAAACCCTAGCTCTCTGCTCCCTCTAGAATTTCATTTCTCTAGAATAAATCACAAAATATGAGAGATCCTTGGGTTCTATATTGATCATATAGAAAAATGGAGGTGCTTGGGTAATTTACACACTAACCCCTCACTATACTTTTTCTTATTTCAACAAATTTTTCTGTTATAAAAAGTGACTGTAATTCGTTTATTTCACAGGTCAAACATCCTCCTAAATTTTGAAAATTTATCGTGATGTCTAAAATGTAATTTTATAGCTTCCATATGAATTTCAGATCATTAGGAGTTAGCAATATATAATTAAAAATCAAACACTACACTATTGAACAACACTTTGTCATCATTTCGGTCGAAGTATAGTTCGACCGAGAACCACATTTAGAGAACATCCAAATATTTAGAAAATTTTCTATAGAATGCATGATTGAGTTATACATATCATATACAAAATTAAATTAAATACAAATCTTAGAAAATGTGAAAAATCATTTACCACATTGCTATCCTAACCAAATTCCATATTCATGTACTACAAACCCTAATTTTTGTCGATTAGGGTTTACATTTCTCAAACCCTAATTCTTCAAACTAAATTCATAATTAAGTTTATTTTAGTTTTGAAACATCACAATTGAGCTAATATCTTGAATCAAGTCTATACGATATTCAATCTAATCAAGCATGTAATCATTCAGGTAAACCCTAATTTACCAATTAAGCACAAATGTGGTCATAACACTAAGAATGTTATCATTGTGGTATCTTGGTGCCATATGATATGAAAATCAATATACATGTTACTCTTACTTCCTAGGAGTTTATATGTAATGATCGTAAGTCCCTTATAAAACCATTATGCTTCTAAAATTTCATTTGATTCAGACCTATAGTCTCAAAATAGCTCATCTATGCCTAAGCGTGGCCTTTTCAAGTGTGATCGTGTACTTGATGTAACTCTATCATAACTTCTAAGTTTAAGTTGAAATTGGTAGGGAGACGTGTCATAATTATACGTGGTGGAATCCAAAATCTCAAGTGGTTATGATATTCCTATAAGATGTATCTGTAATTTGAACTTATGTGAAGAAATTAGACTTTAATGGAAAACTGTTGTGGTTTGTGCCCTAAGGAGTACCATGGATTACATTATGAGTAGTATTGTATCTCCTAAAATTAGGAAACTTTAATGATGAATCTATAAATCATTATAAACCAAGAAGCATAATTATATGAATGTAGATGCAATGCATCATGGGGATAATTAACAAATGAGTATGAAGCAACTTATAGGTTTCTTAATCCATGTGAGTTTCAATAACATATGAAAATATTTTATGAAAAATTGATACTAAAGGAGTAATTTTCTTACTAATATGATTATCTATGTCTTTCATGTCTACTTTTTCTATAATCTTAAGGGACTGAATAAGTATGTGATAAAATATGAATTATAATATGCATCTTGGATATGGGATATATACATGTAGGCTTGATGTCTTGAGTTTATTACCTTGAGTGCAATGGCACATAAGTTATTTATTTGATTAAGAAGGGACCAATGGTCAAGTTTAAACCATGGTTGAACTTGGAGGAAATATAAGATGATGGATAAGATGGTGAAACACGAAATTGGGAAAAATGATCATGTATAATTTTTTGTAACCAAATAGGATCTTAGATATATATGTAATGAGGATTGGTTGACTTAAAATAATGTTCCTAAATACCATACAATATGAAGGTTCCTCAAAATATTCTTACATTTGAATCATGATGATTACTCATGTCTTATAATCATGTTATATATTATATTACTATTATGAGATTTTCTATGTGTTAAATATGCCCTATCTTTTGTGATACAATTTGAACATTGAAAATGAAACAATGAAGGGAGAAATATCACTTTTTAATGTCTTGATTAAGGCTGATGTGTGACATGATATGTTGTGCCTTATAGTCATCAAGATTTATATGTTGATCCTTTTTGTAGCCAATGTGATTATTTGTACTGTGATCTCATGGTTTAATATATGTGACTACATCTTATATCTTTTGGAGCTATTGGACTTGATTAAGGTTCAACTATATCTTGTTACATTGTATTTAAATGTTTGACACAGTTAAAATATGAGTATTTTTTTATTAATCAAGTGTAGCCCTAATCATGTAGTTCCCTGAGCCCGGAGATCTGTTACCCTGGGTCGTTAGGGGAAATAGTAAAATGAGTTAATCTTGTAGTAATCTCTATATTGTAGGAAGATGCTCAGAGCATATATTTTTTAATATAATGGGGTGTGTGGGATTGGTACACCCAAACCTTCACAAGATTTGTTGGTATTCAATTGTGACAGATGGTCCTATGATATGTAACGAAGACTGCTTGGAGTCGTGTCTCTATTTTTTGGGTTTGACATCCTATTTTTTGACATTGTGACTTGTGTACCCAAGGTAGGTCTGAGTTTAATGAATTTTCCATTGAGAAATTCCATGATAAGCCTACATGTGAGCACTCTACCTTTTGTGACCCTCACTTCAATTTGAGGTTTGTAGAGAGTATAATTGAATCTTGTTATCCTTGGATCTTATATAGGGATGATTTCAACTTTAAAGTGGTCAACTAGTAGTTTGAGTGGTACTCCTCAAACTACTCAGGGCATAGTTAAAAATATAACTCTGCCGTGTAGTATATCTGTTTAGGTTTCATTGACAAATCACATGGATGTGTAATCGTATTCATTTATTTATTGAAAGAATCATACATATATACATACATACCCATAATATATACATACCCATAATATATATATATATATATATATAGAGAGAGAGAGAGAGAGAGAGAGAGTCAGGCTAGAATACACTCGAGTGTATAGATCGCATGAATACACTGAATTTTGTTTGCATATCAAGACTATTTTTTGTAAAATGTAAACCATTGATCTTCACTGTCATACTATAACTAGGCTACATACAAATTTTGAGCCCATTTGGATGAGTGTAAGTCACTCATCCAAGGGCAACAAAATTGATGCAGGAAACTAATTTGAAATGCATAATTTCTGCGGTCTTTATAACATGATCTATAAATGTCCAAATGTTCTCAAATTTTGTGTATGAGCTATTCACACGATGTTTAAGAAGATCAATAGATTATATTTTTGAAAAAAATATTGCATCATGAAAAACTACTTGAGTGTATTCTGCTCCGAATACACACGAGTGTATTCTAGCCTGACTCTCTCTCTCTCTCTATATATATATATATTATTACTATTTACAAGTGTATGTATCATGTATAATTATAGTATACCCCTTTTCTACTTGGTGAGTATACATCCATGAGAAGAGAATAAGTACTTGATTCATATATGACGTGTGAAGATTTAACTATTTCTAAATCTTCCTTTAAATTACATGATCATCATGTGCATGTAAGTAATAAGTATGCCAACGTTTGTCAATTCAAATTGACGGGACTTGAGGTATCACTCCTGTGGTTATCCACATATTTTAGCTATGTTGGAGATGTAACAAGGGCGTGTTGATCAAGATGTAACAAGCAACAATATACTAAATTCTAGAGTGTCCCTTTACTCTCACTTTCCTAAGTTATAGGTGGGTATTTGTTGATTCACTTGTTAGGTAGTTTGTGTTAGTGTTTGTTTATGATCATGAGTTGTAAACTAAACCACTCATTTTATGTTTCTAAAGTTTCACAATAATTGATATATTCTATAATTTTTTTGATCAAATAAATAAAGTCACATTCAATTTATTCTCTATCATGTCTACATGTGGAATGATTCATAAGTAAAGTAGTATACTTTTACATATAATTTGCAATATTTTCAAAAATTCTTGTAACCAGGTGTCTAAATCAGTCGCTTATTTGAAATGATTCAAATTGATTTTTGATGACTGTTAGTTCTTAGTTGGGTTTTTGCTAAGGATTCATCCTGATGATTAATTAGGCTTTCATCAGCATGATGGGTCCTTACAAGTGTGGTACCAAAGCCTAGGTTAGGTGAGTCTACATGGACAATGTAAATTAGGATTAAAATGATAACTAAGTGATGAAACTAACATGAGCACTGTGTATATTGCTAAAACTTAGTGTTTCGATGCCATGGTTAGGTATCCGAGTATTGAGGTAAAAGTCAATGTGGAACTCTTTTTGAGTACTTTGACCAGGTAATAAGTTTCAAAACAACCCTAGAGTATAATAAGATAATAACTCATGATGAAAAGAATAAGAAAACAATTGATGAGAGATGTGGAACCCAGATTAAGTCAATATATGATGAACCATAACTATATAGAAAACTAGGTTAAGAAGTTAAGGGAAGTACTAATTGGATCACTTGAGAAATGTAAACACCAAGTTTTAAATCATCATATCCTAAGAGTTTGATGACTAAAGTTAAATATATGACCTATGATGTTTAACATGAAAGTATATGTAAAAAGGGGTTCTTAAACTTGAAAGGATGTCTTGTATGCATATGAATCCCAAGTTTTAAGCTGAGTTTCTAGATAGTAACGAGACTAAGGAGAGATAACTCAATATTTGAAGCTTTAATCATGAGTAGAAGTCAATGAATCATTGTATAATATTTTCAATATACATATGTACTCATGGAAGTTCATAGAGAATGTAATGACCCTAACATGGGTTATGAGGTAACCCTGTTTGTTTTGGCTAATTAAGTTTCTTAGAACTTTAAAATAATCCTCTAAGGTGTTTTTTTATCATGTGACACACTTATGTTCCAAGTTTGGTCTTGGTTGAATGTTGTTTGAGCAATATTCCTTTGTTTTGGACCAAAGTGCAATTTACCCAATTTGAGGGGTGATATTGCAAAATGTCACATGTTGAATGTACCCCATGTGTTTTAGCATCATAAGAGAGATATTTATGCTAAGGGGAGGCTTTTGGAAAGCCTAAATTTCAAGTTGCAACTTGTTTGAATAATGCTAGTACCTTGTGCACCAATTTTGGTACAAATTGTAAATTACCCAAAATGTAGGGTTGATATGAAATTTAACACCTATATAGTGGCCCTACTCCGTCCTAGTATCATTTAGAGGAGAGAGAAATAAGGAGGCACCATTTTTTGATTATGATTGAGTGATGGTAATCTTGGTGATGAAATGACCAAGAAAAGAGTTGAATATGAAACCTTAACTTGAGTTGTATCAAGTTGAAAAGCTTATATATGAGTGCCTATCGGTCAAGGAGCCATAGGAGGAGTCTCATATAGGTTTTTGGACTCTTGGAAAAGGCCATGTCGTGCAAAGCACCTCAAGGAGGTGAAGTGTATCTGGTTACAACTTCCTTAGAAAAGTTATATCGGGTTGTGAATAAAGTGATGATTTAATTGATATATCTTATTCAAAGGGATATGTAATGGACAAATTTTCATCCCTATATTATCCTCTACTATTTTTCATGTCAAGATAAATGTTGATGCATGAATTTGCACGTGCCATCCATGCATGGACACGTGGCACCTACTAGCTCAAATTGATGACACCTCATATATGCACTTTTTCATGAAACTCAAGTATATATACCCTTCCTTTCACCTCTTAGTGAACGTTTTCGAATTCTACCACCTCCTTGCTCTTAGATATCTTTCATGGAGTCTTTGTTTCGTGCATAGGTGATGTTGTATCATGCATGGGCCTTGGGTATCAGCCATAGAAAGGGGTATCGGCCATAGCATGTTGAAATTGGCCATGACATGTTGATATCGGCCAAGTGAAGTGTTTTTGGCCAAAAGTGAGGGGGATATCGGCCACAAGTGGTGGAATATCGTGAAAGGGTTGTGAGGTATCGTACAAAGGTGATAAGGATCAAGAAGGAGCTAAATACTCAACCCTAAGGTGAGGCCATGATCATCTTCAACCTTGGATTGAAGAATGATTTTAGGGTTATGATCTTGATTTCTTTTCTTCTTCACCAATTGCTTATCCATGGTGACGCTTTGTATATGAAGGAGTTGTGAACGAGACTTGTACTTTTGATAAGTCATATTCAACCTTAGGGACATGGAAATTTGGATCTTGGAGCTTTGAAGTTGTTCTTAAGGCGGGTTATATAACTTGAACTCAACCATGTTATTATTCATCACCTAAATTGTTATACTTAATGAGCTGCTTTTAATTACATAATTTTCTAAAATAGTTGATGCCATTATGAGTTCTAGTAGTTTCTTAGACCTGTTTCCATGAACTATAATAGTTATAACGAAGGTCTAGAGCTTGAAGATGATGGTATCACCTTATAAAAGTGATATCGGGTGCAAGCACACAAGCAATCACCTCTAACTCGATATGATGATGCACCTACTTCACTAAAATGATATGGATATGATTTTATACCTTCTTGGACGATATGGTAGTGTAGTATACACCTCTTTCACTATAGGAGGTCAAGCATAGACCTAAAAAATGATATTGGGTTAAGCACACACCTCAAACTTGATATGGTGATGTAACCCTATATGATAGGATAAACAATATACCTTGTAACCCCACACCCTTATGATTTGTATAATGGGTTGACAAAGGTTAAACCAGTTGTCTATCCTGTCACTTAACCCATGGTGAAGTGTAGGTCGAGGCCATGAAGGGTTGAAGAGGCATGAGCATAAGGGTCTGCCCGATATGGTGTGACAATCCCACATACACCTTAAAACAGATATGGTGTGGCAAGCTCACATACACCTTAAAACTGATATGATGTGGCAAGCACACATACACCTTAAAACAGATATGGGGTAGCAAGCACACATACACCTTAAAAACGATATGGTGTGGCAAGAACACACACACACACCTTAAAACCGATATGGTGTGAAGCAAGCACACACACACCTCTCTGCCCGATATGGTGTAAAGCAAGCATACACCTCTTGCCCGATACAGTAATCATACATACACCTCTAAAGTGATATGGGTAGCAAGCATACACCTATAAATCAATATTGGGTTAGGCATACACCTCTTGGAAGATATGGTGTTGAGCAAATATCTCTTAAATGATATGGTGGGTAACCCAATATACTAGATGAAAAAAGTGGTAAGGTGGTTAATACCCTAGAACATGTGATGGATCACACACTAAAGTATGGTGTGGCCAATATCTTGAAGAGAGGTGAGGACGTTAAACTGATGTATGGTGAAGTTGATACACCATATGAATGGTAAGGTTTGTAACATCCCAGGATTTGAGGCCTCGAATAACATGATCTTAAAAGGAATGATTGGACTACCCATATCACCAAGGTGCACCTCCTTTTCCAGGAGACCATCACTAAAGAACTCCATAGTTAAGCGTGCTCATCTTGGAGTAGTACTAGGATGGGTGACCAGTCGGGAAGTTGATCCTGGCTTGCACGTGAGTGGACAAAAAGCGTGCAGTTAAGGCTAGTGGTGGTCTGTGGGGCCAGTCGTCATTCCTGAAACTCTACTAGAGCCTTGGGCAGTGGGCCCAGTCGTTACAAATGGTATCAGAGCCATAACCCCTCCAGTAGGTGGGGCCCACATGGGAATGTGGCATTCCAGTCTTGAGCCGTGCGGTCCAGGCATGTAGGAAAGGGCTGTCCGTGGTTGACGTAGCCACCCTTGTGCTGGTATTCCGTGATCGGGAGCTGGGTGTCCATGAGCCATTATGGGTCTGCACTGAAATAGGGTCAGATTATGAGGCCATATAGTTGAGACTTGACGAGGACGTCAAGAGTCTAAGTGGGGGAGATTGTAACATCCCAAGATTTGAGGCCTCGAATAACATGATCTTAAAAGGAATGATTGGACTACCCATATCACCAAGGTGCACCTCATTTTCTGGGATCCCATCACTAAAGAACTCTATAGTTAAGCGTGCTCAGCTTGGAGTAGTACTAGGATGGGTGACCAGTCGGGAAGTTGATCCTGGCTTGCGCGTGAGTGGACAAAAAACGTGCAGTTAAGGCTAGTGGTGATCTGTGGGGCCAGTCGTCATTCCTAAAACTCTACTAGAGCCTTGGACAGTGGGCCTAGTCGTTACAAGGTTGATACCTTAATGGGTAAATGTCTGAGGGATATGATGATTCCGAGATTGATATACACCTAATCCGATACATGTTTTGAACTTGACATACATGATTCAATCTGATGCACCTTATAAAGGTGAGGGTAAAACACTCTTAGGAGTGATGAGTGTAAAACCAAGTAATGATGTGGTTTGGTTAATACCTTGATAGGTAGAACAACTAAAGTGGTTGATAATGGTATATCAACAATGCCTTAACTCGAGATGAGTCTGTATCACTTGATGATAGTTGGGTAATTCAATTGTGTGAGTTATGGCCAATACACTACATGGTAAATGTGATGTGTTTGTGCATAAAGTATTAGGATGGGATATAACCTAATACAAGATAAGTTGATGAACTTAAGTAAGTAAAAAGCAATGAGGGAAGTAATAAACCAAGGCATGATAAATATCACATCCAGCACCTTAAGGTTGATACACCTTGATGCACCTTAAATCCAATAAACATGAATGAGTAACACATGAAGTGTGTCATGTCAATTGTTACATTGAGATGTAATGAGATTAATGCACTTTGATAAGTGTAGGCTAACATGCCTTGAGAAAAAGGGTTAAGCCAAGTTAATAAAGTATGATGTAATCAATATCCTAGTGAGGATGAGAGAGAAACTCATACTTTGTGTTGATTATCATTTAATAATAAATGATGAGAATAAATATGTATGATGGAATACTTATGATATCAATGTATACTCCTAGATGTGTTGAGCAATGAATTAGGGTTTGAATTAATAATATGAACTTGAAACCCTATTCGGCTATAAAGGGAAACCCTAACCCTAATAATGAGAAGGTTGTATTTCTCTTATTGCATAATCCTTGTAAGGCATGTTAAATACTTGTATGACAAGATGTGTAATGGCCTTGTGTGCCATGTGAATAAGTTGTTGCCTAGTGAGAGGTGAAAAGATGTGTAATGGCCTTGTGTGACATGTGAATAAGTTGTTGCCTAGTGAGAGGTGACAAGATGTGTAATGCCTTATGAGCCGTGTGAATAAGTTGTTGCCTAGTGAGTGGTGACAAGATGTGCAATGACCTTGTGAGCCATGTGAATACTTGAACAACAAGTAAAATGAATACCTTGGTCTGAGGACCTAGAGGTAATAGTTACCTAAAAAGTGGTAACAATGTTTAGTGATGAACTAAGGGTTTGAATACCAACATCTAGTAATCATGATGATGATAATGTTAAGGGATGAGAATTCCCAGTAATGAAATAAAGGATTGATATCCTAAATGTTATATGTATTTTAAAGATTTGAAAAGTACCTGATACATGTATTGCACCTTTCTTTGTAGCATTTGTCATAATAATTCATGTTTGAAAACTTGACTAATGCTAAAAGAATATGGTAATGCACTTAATTAATCAAGTGGAATCTTATCATGTAGTGCCCTGACCATAGATCCATCATCGTCAGGAGCTGGTGGTGGTGAAATAGGTTTTCCCATGGGATCTCCTAGAGAGCGCATAATTTTGAATATGCGGGGGTGATGGGTGTGAATATCCTTACGCCCTAATGTGGGATTGATGTGAGATAAACACGAGATCTCTCAATCTTTCATTATATGTGCCGAGATGGATGTATCATGAAATTCCCGATGATGATTAATGCCGGGATGGATGGTAGATAAACACGAGATCTCTCAATCGGCGGAGGAGTGTAGCCGCCACTATAGATCTATAGCGAAGTTTCCAGTATACCTTGGAAAGCTATTTAAGAAGTTGATGTAGTCCTGCTTGTGGTCTCGCACTGACCGAGACGACAGAGGTCATGGAACCCGGCTCTTCCATTGACCTTGTATGGTACCAATTTTGACTTTGCAGTGGTCGGTTGGAGTATGAGCGGTATACCTTATCTCCTTAGGACATAAGTGTGATTGTAAAATGTAATCGACCATGTAGCATATTTGCTTAAGAATTGATTACAGAAATCATTGATTGATGTTACATTTCTTTTATACATCTTAGATGGATAGATGTTATACATGTTCTTCATAATCATTATAAAATGAATAAGATGATTTACTACTTTATCATATATAGCTGCAATGCTTCAGAAAATGATATTGCTCTACTCTGATTAAATAGTGATTAAATCCTTCTTATTAATGAAAAAGAATCCTCTGCTCAGTTTATTGCTATTTATCTACAATGATAATATGGTTGGCGGAGAGTTATATCTCTCGCTAGGACAATTGTCTCACCCTGTGGGATCCACATTTTTTTTAGGTGGACATGCACGAGGTGGCGAAGATCTTTCTGTAGAGGAGGAATAACAGCTGAGGCAGCAGTGACAGCTCAGGTTGAGTGTACTATGTGTCGTGTCTTGTAGATAGAAGTCCTATGTGTCATCTCTATACTCTCAGGGCCTTGGAGTTTGTTCGTACTGGTTTCATAAATGATATGAGATTTTGGCTTGAATGGCTTGAGGTTTTATGTTTCTACAATATGTCTTTTGATAGAGCAACTGTTATATGTTGTCCTCGAGATGAGATGAAACAATGTTGTACAATGTAAATCATGATATGTATTAGTTTTGGATCTTTCAATAAAAGTTTTTTGTACAAAGATCTCCTTGAAAATAGTTTTAAGTTTTAGTGATTTTTGTTAATCCACTGTTTATGGTTATTCTGCTTAATTAGTGATGATTTGTTTGTCGGTTTGATGATGGTCATTTCAAGTTTTGGTATCAGAGCTTAAGGTTCGCTGAGTCTACAGAGACATAGGACTAAGGTGTTGAGTCTGTTCTAGTGTCCTCTAGTACACGCTATAGTGACTTCTATTTATGAAGAAGAAAGGGTGAAGTTTAAAAATGATTGGAGAACATGAGGAACACGCTGCTGAGAATAATGTTGTCACACCAAGATATGGTGCAAGGGATCAGGCAAGAGAAGAACGAGTGCCTGAGAATTCCCATCTTAACCCAATCAAGATAGAGAATCCTATTTTTATGATCTTATTTGATCAGTTAGGACAACAATGATACATATAGTAGACTGGATTCTAGCATTACAACCTAGGTTACCAATTCTTAATACAGAAATGTTGGGCTCTATAAGGGGTCCTGAATGACATAGTCATGTTAGAATAGTGGAAAATGTGGGAAAGATTAACATATGGCAAGAAAATAGACTCTTCCATAAGTATAGACAAATAGTACATCTGTGATGGTAATGCCTAAGAAGGGGAAATAAGCTGAGAATTAAGGTAAGGTCTCTATAATTCTAGAGACATTTGCCTAGTTGTTCTAAAAGGGCTAAGTTTTTGGTGTCATCAGTGCAATAAATGCCTAGTGCACCAGGGCAGTAGTCGCTAAGTAAAGGAAAAAGTCCTAACTTTCCACTTGTAAGAACCCATGGCTTAGTTTCTACATCGGTAATAAGACTGATTTGACCATGGTACGAGGGCAAGACATGTTATATGTATGGACATGTTGAGCATGCTAAACTCTTTTCTTTGAAAAGAAGGGAGGAAATGACTCAACAATCAAGGTAGACTCGGCATGGCTTACGAAAGTTACAGCTCAATAGTGTAAAAAGGCAAGAGCAACAACATGAAATAACTAGACTCTATGGGTCGAGTCAACCTAAAGCGATATATAACTGCAAGGGGTAATAGTCAGATAGAGCTTTTTCATTTTGATATGCCTTATCTTGATGTTATCTGATAATCATAATAAGGATTGCTATTATGGATTTCCTTTTATATTGTCCTATGGGGACATAGGGAAGAAATTATGAGAACTAGAATTTATATTATATTCAGTATTCTTTTAAATGTTCTATAATTGCTCTTATCTATGTGAAAGAGAATGAGATATAGAAGTGATGCTGGAGAAAATACAGAAATGCTAAGTCCTATGTTTTTGATGATACGAAAAGTAAGGAACATGATAGTAAATAAAGTGCATACTACCTAATCGCAGTACTTGTATACCCTGGCCATGTATTCAAATATTGAAGATAAGGTGAGTATGGAACTCTTAGATTGTTATCTTTCTTATTACTCTGATCAAATAGTCATTTTGAGACAATCTAGTGAGCATAAAACATTGAAAATATGGCATGATATTTTTTTATCGCATCCTAAGTGCATTAAATGGAATCTGAGATGATCTCAAATCAATATGTGTGTATAAGGAAGTAAAAAGTATAATTATCATGATAAGAGAATGAGAACAAGGGAGATGATCCCTGTCTGATAAAGCCTGTGTGAATAGTAAATATCTTTTCCCATGATGTGGAAATGGGAAATGTGATAAAATCACAAAATGTTCATGAACATGTTAGACAATAACAAAGAAAGGAGTGATCACATGTAATCATACTTATAATTCCTATGCTGATGGCAAGGAACCTAGGATGAAATAAGAGTAAGTGACTCATGAATAGTTGAAAGTTCATGCAATAATCAGAGGAGATGATAATCTCTTCTCTTTGATAAACAACCCTGGGTAATGATGGGGTGATAAGAGGAATATGTTTCTTTGTGTTATCTCCTTTTAGGGACATGGCAATCAAGTGAGTACTATGACACTGGATTAGCATGGATTGGAAATAATCCATTGATGGCTACTTAGAAATGTATCGGTTCATCTTGGACTTTGGTTCCAAGATAAAGATATGTGTAATAAATAATGTCCCAAAGATGAAAGAAAGACCCCTTTATATGTGTGACTTAGGTAATAACGACAGAGAGATGGAAATGATGAGGATATGATGTGTTTTTGACACATGTGACAGATACCAAAGTAAGGAATTTTGGTATCTAAGAAATATTAGGTGGTTTGGGAAAGTAAAAACATAATTCCTAATCTGATGATTTATGTTGGTTACCTGGTATGGCCAACTGTGAAATCATTCTAGTTACATAAAATTGTATGGACATCATATGTTAGGGGTTTATGCTCTGCATAAACATAACATCGATAATTATGTACTAATTGAAGGAACAATTAGAAAATCATTGTGGGAAAAGCTTATCAAGCAAAAATAATTCCTTAGAATACCCCTATCTAGATCTGTTAAGGCAACTTATACATAACATCTAGAGATACCTCTAAGATAAGTTCTTAATTGATAAGTAACCTCCACTTATGACAAGAGAATGTACAACTAATGAGATAGTTGGTACAAGTAGTAAGAAAGTTTAGTGTTGTGTCAGTAGATTAGATGGCACAATAGATGTATGATCAGACTTGTAGTCCCAAGTGGGTGACAGAACGTAACTCTGGTCTTTCCTTGGAAGTGAAATGCTAAACTGAATGAGGAGTATGGAAGACTCCCTAGAATCAAGAATCTTGTCACATGAAGTTGTAAGTTGATAAAGGTGACAAATCAGTGAGGTTTGACACCTGAGTTAAATAAGGTATGTATAATGTTTCTCTGACTAAGAAAAGTGTTACCTGACACAGAGTTGACTCTACAGTCAATAATGAAAAAGACAGTGGAGTATGTGTCCTGTGTGACAGATTCTATGATAACCCTGTGTGGAATAACTTTGTGTTGATCGAAGTTCTATGGCATTTCCATGACATTAAGATGTTATTTGGAGACTTGATGATATTATGAATGAATAATATCTATCTCCCTTTACCTGGGATTTAGGGGACAAAATCCTTGTTAGGGGTTTATAACTTATAATGACCCTAACCTGGGTTATGAGGTAACCCTATTTGTTTTGGCTATGTAAGTTTCTTAGAACTTTAATATAATCCTCTAATGTGTTTTTTTGTCATGTGACACACGTATGTTCCAAGTTTGGTCCTGGTTGAATGTTGTTTGAGCAATGTTCCTTTGTTTTGGACCAACGTGTAATTTACCCAAGTTGAGGGGTTATATTGCAAAATGTCACATTTTGAATGTACCCCATGTGTTTTAGCATCATAACAGAGATATTGATGCTAAGGGGAGGCTTGTGGAAAGCCTGAATTTCAAGTTGCAACTTGTTTGAATAAAGCTAGTACCTTGTGCACAAATTTTGGTACAAATTGTAAATTTCCCAAAATGTAGGGTTTATATGCAAATTACCACTGCTAGAGTATCCCTACTCCTTCCTAGTATCATTTAGAGGAGATAGAAAAAAGGAGGCACCATGTTTTTATCATGATTGAGTGATGGTAATCTTGGTGATGAAATGACCAAGAAAAGGGTTGAATATGAAACCTTAACTTGAGTTGTATCAAGTTGAAAAGCTTATATATGAGTGCCTATCCACCAAGGAGCCATAGGAGGAGTCTCATATCTGTTTTTGGACTCTTGGAAAAGGCCATGTTGTGGAAAGCACCTCAAGAAGGTGAAGTGTATCGGGTTACAACTTCCTTAGAAAAGTTGTATCGGGTTGTGAATAAAGTGATGATTTAATTGATATATCTTATTCAAAGGGATATGTAATGGAAAAATTTTCATCCCTAGATTATCATCAACTGTTTTTCATGTCAAGATAAATGTTGATGCATGCATTTACACGTTTCATCTATGCATGGACACGTGGCACCTACTGGCTCAAATTGATGACACCTCATATATACACTTTTTCATGAAACTCAAGTATATAAACCCTTCCTTTCACCCCTTAGTGAACGTTTTCGAAATATACCACCTCCTTTCTCTTATATATCATGCATGGAGTCTTTTTTTCGTTCATAGGTTATGTGTTATCGTGCATCGGCCATGGGTATCGGCCATAGCAAGTGGTATCAGACATAGCATGTTGAAATTGGCCATGGCATGTTGATATCGACCAAGTGAAGTGTTTTTGGCCACAAGTGAGGGGAATATCGGCCACAAGTGGTGTCATATCGTGCAAAGGTTGTGAGGTATCGTGCAAAGGTGCTAATGAGAAAGAAGGAGCTCAATATTCAACCCTAGGGTGAGGCCATGATCATCTTCGACCTTGGATTGAAGTATGATTTTAGGGTTATGATCTTCCTTTCTTTTCTTCTTCACCAATTGCTTATCCATGGTGATTACTTGTATATGAAAGAGTTGTGAACGAGCCTTGGACTTTTGATAAGTTATATTCAACATTAGGAACATGGAGCTTTGGAGCTTGGAGCATTGAAGTTGTTCTTATGGTGGGTTATATAACTTGAACTCAACCATGTTATTATACATCACCTAAATTGTTATACTTAATGAGCTACTTTTAATTCCGAAATTTTATGAAATAGTTGATGACATTATGAGTTATAGTAGTTTCTTAGACCTGTTTCCATGAACTATAATAGTTAGAATGAAGGTCTAGAGCTTGAAGATGATGGTATCACCTTATAAAAGTGATATCGGGTGCAAGCACACATGCTAGCACCTCTAACCCGATATGATGATGCACCTACTTCACTAAAACGATATAGATATGATTTTATACCTTCTTGGACGATATGGTTATGTAGTATACACCTCTTTCACGATAGGAGGTCAATCATACACCTCAAAAAAGATATTGGGTTAAGCACACACCTCAAACCCGATATGGTGATGTAACCCTATATGATAGGAAAAATGATATACCTTGTAACCCCACACCCTTATTGATTTGTATAATGGGTTGACAAAGGTTCAACCAGTTGTCTATCATGTCACTTAACCCATGGTGAAGGGTAGGTCGAGGCCATAAAGGGTTGAAGAGGCATGAGAATAAGGGTCTGCCCGATATGGTGTGGCAAGCATACATACACCTTAAAACCGATATGGTGTGGCAAGCACACATACACCGTAAAACTGATATGGTGTGGCAAGAACACATACACCTTAAAACTGATATGGTGTGGCAAGCACACATACACCTTAAAACTGATACATTGTGGCAAGCACACATACACCTTAAAACCGATATGGTGCGGTAAGCACACATACACATTAAAACTGATATGGTGTGGAAAGCACACATACACCATAAAACTGATATGGTATGGCAAGCACACATACACCTTAAAACCGATATGGTATGAAGAAAGCACACACACACCTCTCTGCCCGATATGGTGTATAGCAAGCATACACCTCTTGCCCGATATGGTAAGCATACATACACCTCTAAAGTGAAATGGGTAGCAAGCATACACCTCTAAATTGATATTGGGTTAGGCATACACCTCTTGGACGATATGGTGTTGAGAACATATCTCTAAAATGATATGGTGGGTAACACAATACACTAGATGACAAAAGTTGTAAGGTGGTTAATACCCTAGAACATGTGATGGCCAATACACTAAAGTATGGTGTGGCCAAAATCTTGAAGAGAGGTGACGACGTTACACTAATGTATAGTGAATTTGATACACCATATGAATGGTAAGGTTGATACCTTAATGGGTAAAGGTCTGAGAGATATGATGATGCCTAGATCGATATACACCTAATCCAATACATGTTTTCAACTTGACATACATGATTCAATCTGATGCACCTTGTAAAGGTGCGGATAAAACACTCTTAGGAGTGATGAGTGTAAAACCAAGTAATGATGTGGTTTGGTTAATACCTTGATGTGTAGAACACCTAAAGTGGTTGATAATGGTATATCAACAATGCCTTAACTCGAGATGAGTCTATATCACTTGATGATAGTTGGGTAATTCAATTGTGTGACTTATGGCCAATACACTACATGGTAAATGTGATGTGTTAGTGCATAAAGTATTAGGATGGGATATACCCTAATACAAGATAAGTTGATGAACTTAAGTAAGTAAAAAGCAATGAGGGAAGTAATACACCAAGGCATGATAAATATCACATCCAACACCTTAAGGTTGATACAGCTTGATACACCTTAAATCCAATAAACATGAATGAGTAACAAACGAAGTGTGTCATGTGAATTGTTACATTGAGATGTAATGAGATTAATGCACTTTGATAAGTGTAGGATAATAGGCCTTGAGAAAAAGGGTTAAGCCAAGTTAATAAAGTATGATATAATCAATATCCTAGTGAGGATGAGAGAGAAACTCATACTTTGTGTTGATTATCATTTAATGATAAATGATGAGAATAAATAAGTATGATTGAATACTTATGATATCAATGTATGCTCCTAGATGTGTGGAGCAATGAATTAGGGTTTAAATTAATAATATGAACTTGAAACCCTATTCGACTATAAAGGGAAACCCTAACCCTAATAATGGGAAGGTTGTATTTCTCTTATTGCATAAGCCTTGTAAGACATGTTAAATACTTGTATGACAAGATGTGTAATGGCCTTGTGTGCCATGTGAATAAGTTGTTGCCTAGTGAGAGGTGACAAGTTGTGTAATGGCCTTGTGTGCCATGTGAATAAGTTGTTACCTTGTGAGAGGTGACGAGATGTGTAATGGCCTTGTGAGATGTGTGAATAAGTTGTTGCCTAGTGAGAGCTGACAAGATGTGCAATGGCCTTGTGAGCCATGTGAATACTTGAATAACACGTAAAATGAATACCTTGGTCTGAGGACCTATAGGTAATAGTTACCTGAAAAGTGGTAACAATCTTCAGTGATGAACTAAGGGTTTGAATACCCAGATCTAGTAATCATGATGATGATAATGTTGAGGGATGAGAATTCCCAGTAATGAAATAAGGGATTGAGATCCTAAATGTTATATGTTTTTTAAAGATTTGAAAAGTACCTGATACATGTATTACACCTTTCTTTGTAGCATTTGTCATAATAATTCATGTTTGAAAACTTGACCGATGCTAAAAGAATATGATAATGCACTTAATTAATCAAGTGGAATCTTATCATGTAGTGCCCTGGCCATAGATCCATCATTGTCAGCAGTTGGTGGTGGTGAAACATGTTTTCCCACGGGATCTCCTAGAGAGCACATATTTTTGAATATGCGGGGGTGATGGGTGCAAATATCCTTATGCCCTAATGTGGGATTCATGTGAGATAAACACAAGATCTCTCAATCCTTCATTATATGTGCGGCGAAGGATGTATCACGAATCTCCTGATGATGATTAATGTCGAGATTGATGGTAGATAAACACGAGATCTCTCAATCACTGAAGGAGTGCAGCCGCCACTGTATCTCTATAGTGAAGTTGCCAGTATACCGTGGAAAGCTATTTAAGTAGTTGACGTAGTCCTGCTTGTGGTCTTGCACTGAACAAGACGGTAGAGGTCATGGCAGCCGACTCTTCCATTGACCTTGTATGGTACCGATTTGGACTTCGCAATGGTCCGTTGGAGTATGACCGGTATACCTCATCTCCTCAGGGCATAAGTGTGATTGTAAAATGTAATCAGCCGTGTAGCATATTTGCTTAAGAATTGAATACAAAAATCATTGGCTGATGTTTCATTTATTTTATACATCTTAGATGGATAGATGTTATGCTTGTTCTTCATAATCATTATAAAATGAATAAGATGATTTACTGCTTTATCATATATAGCCGCAATGCTTCAGAAAATGATATTGCTCTACTATGATTAAACAGTGATTAAATCCTTCTTATTAATGAAAAAGAATCCTCTTCTCAGTTTATTGCTATTTATCTGCAATGATAATATGGTCGGTGGAGAGTTATATCTCTCGCTGGGATAATTGTCTCACCCCGTGGGATCCACATTTTTTTAGGTGGACATGCATGAGGTGGCGAATATCTTTCTGCAGAGGAGGAATAACAACTGAGGCAGTAGTGACATCTCAGGTTGAGTGTACTGTCTGTCGTGTCTTGTAGATAGAAGTCCTATGTGTTGTCTCTGTACTCTCAGGTCCTTGGAGTTTGTTCATACTGGTTTCATGAATGATCTGAGATTTTGGCTTGAATTCCTCAAGGTTTTATGTTGCTACAATATGTGTTTTGATAGAGCAACTGTTATATGTTGTCCTCTAGATGAGATGAAACAATGTTGTACAATGAAAATCATGATATGTATGAGTTTTGGATCTTTGATAACACCCAAATTAGCGCATATTTTCTATGCTTTTTATCTATAGGTTTGTACCACTTTAGTCCTAATATGCACCATTTTGCGTATGTTTTAGGACTTTTGTCTCTCATTAGATAAAATAGTAAAAATAGCCAATAATGTAGCTAATTAGCCTATTTTAGACTTGCAGGCACCAAAACTAGCCAATTTTGGGACTTTCAAGTACCAGACCAGGAAAAGACAAGAATCGCAGCAGCTGGCCGATATGGTTGCCCGATAAGGGTGCCTGATACAGATGCCTGATATGGTCTGGATGAGATGGCCGCCCAACAAAGACGCCCGATATGGCTGCCCGATATGGCCTGGCCGATACGGACGATGGCCGATACGGTCGATGGCCGATACGGCCGCCGACCGATACGAGTGCGCCGACCGATACGCCCGTCGACCGATACGACTGACTGATACGGTCGTCGAGTGACAGTCATATTGGCTGACCTGGTTCCTCAAGATTGAAGCCACGGATTAAGGACACGTGGACCAATAAAAGCTACAACTCACATCAACTCGCTGCCTATAAATAGCAGCTGCCAGCCTACAAGAATGCTTCTTCGGAGAACGAGAGAGCCGAGGGCTGGAGGGAGGACCCTGCAAGAGCTAGTTCCTAGACCAAGGAGCTAGTGTGTCGGGTTCCCCAAAGGCCGCCGCCCGATACGCCCGCCGACCGATACGCCCGCTGACCGATACGCCCGCCGACCGATACACCCGCCGCCCGATACGCCCGCCGCCCGATACGCCCGCCGACCGATACGGCTGCTGCCCGATACGGCTGCTGCCCGATACGGCCTAGAGAGAGAGAACCGAGGAGTCCAGAGGGACAAAGAGAAGACCCAAGGGGCGAGATCCGGCCTACACAGAGGCCAAGGAGTGAGAGCCACCTCTCCTCTACGGGCTATATCTCTTCCCTCTTCTCTTTCATTCTACTGCATTCCTTTGTTTCTTGTACAAACGATGTTTATCCATCTTTGTTCGGTGCCAGCTATGCTTGTCTATGGCTAGTTAGCTCCTTCTTGGCTATGCAGCCCGATCTGGGCATGTTTATATACTTTTGCCTTAAGCAAGTAGATTCATATCAGATCTAGTATGTTGCATGTTCTATTTTCTCTTTCCAAGTTATGATTGCTAGTTTGGTTGATCTCTTACTCGCTTGAACTGCTATTTCTGCCTGTATTGAGAGATCCATTGTAGAAATAGCTAAGAGACGATAGTTTGGATCTGAACCCAAGAGGAGGATGATCCAAGGTATTCTGTTCCTAACACCCCATAATATCCTAAGACCCGAGAGGGAACTTAGCATATACTGAGGTGTTGATATGTCATCCCTTGAGAGAGGGTTAATGACGTATCGTTGATGGTTTTAGTCACGCATCGCGAGAGTGAGTGGGATGACCCCACAGGACAGATGCCGCTGTGCGTGCTAGATGTTTGCTTGGGTGTTCAAGGGTTGTCTACGCCCGAGAACGAGTGCATAGACTGCCCCTTTTGTGGTTACATAGCCAAGAACTATCTTTCTCTAGTTAGTAGAACCTCGTGCTCTATCTTGTTTTGCTTTTGTTTTCTTTTCTTTTCCTTATTTTAATCGTGACAACCTGCTAGACTAGTTCTAGCAATTTTCTCTTATCGACTATCGTTTTGGCTTATCTGGCTCAAGAACAGAGATCTGTGGCGTCCTAAACGTCACCACGTCCCTGTGTTCGACCCCGCATATCTACTTCGACCCCGTAATTAAGTTGCGGGGGCGTAGAAGGTTTCGGGTTATAAATTTAAAGCTTGATTCCTTCCTTTGTCCCACGTTCGTTTCCAGACGTGTGAAAAAGGCCGATCAACTTTTGGCACCGTTTCCAGGGACGTGGGTTTTCCACATTTTCACACCTAGTAGATTTTTGTTCTGTCACTATAAGCCCGTACATATATGCAAAGTTTTTCTTTTGTTTCAAACTTACTTGTTCATATATGCTGAATACCTTTTCTTTTTCTTATATCTTTTTTCAGCTATGGATCTTGCTTCGGCGAGACAAGTTATCTTGTCCACCTTTCCTCCCGAGTTTTTCCATAGTTCCGACTGCTGGCAAATAATTGAAGGTCGTGCTCTACAGCTAGTCAAGTTATACTCACCTCCACCGTCGTCATATGTTGAAATTACAACAAAGGAGACTGCCAGTCAACCACCGACTCCCGTGCTATCATGGGATCAAGAACTGATTAAGGCAGTGGAGTTGGCTAGGGAAAGTATTCAAGCACTCACCTCCTTAGCCCCTCATCTCTAAGAAGATGTCGATCCCATGCAACAACTGCTAGAAGAGCAGGATCGTCATCTCAAAGTAGGCACCGAGGCTGCAGACTGCAATAGAAGTCTAGTTCAAACTGTTGAGCGAGGATTCATTCAAGCGCATCAGTTTGGTATAGTAGGTCAGCAACCGATGTGCATGGCATAATCGACGGGTCTCGAAAGCATTGCTGCTCAAGTACAACAACTTCATGATAAAGATGTTGAACAAGGCAGGAGGCTCCAAGAGCTCATCGATTTGGTTACAATCCAATTACAAATGCCATCACAAGATAATGAAGACGTTAGTCATCAAGGCCATTCCATTGGATCTGAATCGAAGTATATCTCACCATCCTATTCAGACCATCAACTGGATTCGCCAGGATTTTTCTGTGAAGACCAACCCACTTGGGGAAGCCCTTCATTCTATCCAGATGACCCAGCTGATGAACCAATGGAAGATATGAGTCATAGGCATGAATGGGTCTATGATGACGATGATGAAGACTCTAAAAGCCAAGTTTCCTCACATCCAGAAGGTTGGTTTGAGGAACCAGAGTCGGATATTAAACCAGACCAGAGTGATATTTCTCATATTGAGACTTGTCACTTCGCTTTGAGCAGTACGTCAACCATGGTTTGGAACAATTTGTTCGACGACGACGACGACGATGACAGCTGCTCGACATGGAGCAGTGAGTATAGTAACGAAGACGAGTTGTAGCAGCATGAGCCATCGTTCGCCACCATACCTTTACAAGGTAGGGTGGACGTCAAGGGGGCAGGATGGACGGTGCACTACAACATGGCTGCTGAGCACGAAGACACCCTGGACTCCATGCCAAGTGATAAGCTTGCGGTGGTAGAACCACAAATAGATTCTTCAGGGGGTACCTTTTGTTCAGAAGATGATTGGATGACTCAGACTGTACATGATGATTTATCTGAGCATTCAACCTCAAGTTCAGAGATGGAGGGAGGAGAAATGGATCCCACCCAAGTCATTCAACCTATCCCCTCCATCTCATACTGTGTCGACATCCCAAGACCTTCATATTCAAATTCATATAATGAAAGGTACCCTGTGGATGATATGCTGAAGAATTCATCCCAGTGCAGTTCAAGCCAATTCCAGCACAAAGATGACTTCACTGAGTCGCCAGATTTTATTTTTCTTCAAACTCGGCAGGGCCAACACATCTGCCTATTCTACTCATATTATGTGGCGGAACCCGTCGGCAAGACACAGGTGATACTGGTCCCAAAGTTGAGAATTTGGGATCCCAGTGTCGGTATCGTGGGGCAACCACCCCCTTTTCGCTTACCCACCCTCCCACCCTTTTATTACAATAAATTTTGCTTTTCATGTTCTTGTTGGTTAATTTCTTTCCTCTAACCGTTTTGATATCCTTGCACCCATGCATCATCATTAGAACTTCAATAACTGTCGTTAAAATCATGCATTCCTGCCTCTCTATTCCAAGTTTAAGTCTTGCTCGAGGACGAGCAAAATTTTAAGCTTGGGGTGGTAGGCTTCGCCCTTCTTCCTCTTCACCCTTCTTGCATGCACGTTTACACCCTGCATTTAGTTTAAAAGAAATAATGGCTATGTGGTGTGAATCTAATAGATAAATGCTTGATTGTATGCCTAGATGCACTTTTTTTATCTTAAAAATTACATGACCTCTTGCTTGACTTGCTCTTTGACTCTTTCCTTGAGTTTGGTAATAAATCTAAGGTTATGTCCCTTTTTCATAGCTTAAAGCTAAATTCCCTTGATCTATGTTGTGAATGGCAAATCCATGGTAAAGGACCGTTGGAATGAGCTAAATCATGATTAAAGTCTCCTAGCTGTGAATTTCACAAGGTTGCCTCTATTCTAAGGATTCTTGAATCATAATTGCTACTTCTCACACAGGTATCAAGCGGATTATGATGGGCTTTGAGCTATGATCAAGATGAAATGTTTCTGCTTGATGGACTACGTGCCTTCTCACATTAGATTGAGTCAAAAAGATGAAAATTATAAAAATGTGCAAAAGAGGTTTGACCGCCCATAAAATCCCAAAAATATCTATATAGTTCTCACCCAAGCCTAAAAATAGAATGCAGATGATAAAAGCCTGAGTGTGAACAATAAATGAGCGCTTGTTTTATCTTTTAGGAGAGTTGAGGATGGTGCCCAGCCGGTGTATGACTGCGCTCATGAACGCGGATATGTCGTGCCTGGTAGTACCACTCTAAAAGCTCAATAGAGAGTCACTAGGAACCCACTAGGTGACCTATGAGATCATCTCAGTAGCAGGGTTGGTTTGGGCGCAGTACGAGGAGTTCATCTCAGTGCTTTGGACCAACTGGTTCGGACTGCAGGGACTGTTGCTCGCTACATGGACCAACCTGACGCAGATCGGGATCCTCAGAAGTCATTCGAGTCTTTTTGCTTTATTTCTTAGGACATGAATAAGTGAGAGGCATGGTATTCCTGATTGGTATGCATGGATTCATGGTGATGGCTCATTACTCATCACCCGCGTGATCACCTAAGTAACAACTCTTTCATGATCAAATAATTATGATTCAAACCCTCATGAGTATTGGCAGGCTATAGTGAATTCGCTTAAACTTGCCTGGAAATTCTTTGATCTTACTTTGGCAGGATTGTGCTTGTTTGGTGGGGGTTTGTTCTGAAATGACATGGATCAAGAGTATTGATGCTTTGAACTATTTTTCTTAACCTTAGCATTTATTGCCAAGCTTAATTTGGATGTTATCTTTTGTTCTTTGAGCACAGTCTTGCTTGAGGACAAGCAAGTTTTAAGCTTGGGGTAGTTGATAACACCCAAATCAGCGCATATTTTCTATACTTTTTATCTATAGTTTTGTACCACTTTAGTCCTAATATGCACCATTTTGCTTATGTTTTAGGACTTTTATCTCTCATTAGATAAAATAGTAAAAATAGCCAATAATGTAGCTAATTAGCCTATTTTAGACTTGCAGGCACCAAAACTAGCCAATTTTGGGACTTTCAAGTACCAGACCAGGAAAAGACAAGAATTGCAACAGCTGGCCGATATGGCTGCCCGATAAGGGTGCCCGATACAGCTGCGTGATATGGTCTGGATGAGATGGCCACCCGACAAAGACGCTCGATATGGCTGCCCGATATGGCCTGGCCGATACGGCCGCCGACCGATACGCCCATCGACCGATACGGCTGCCCGATACGGTCGTCGAGTGACAGTCATATTGGCCGACCTGGTTCCTCAAGATTGAAGCCACGGATGAAGGACACGTGGACCAATAAAAGCTACAACTCACATCAACTCACTGCCTATAAATAGCAGCTGCCAGCCTACAAGAATGCTTCTTCGAAGCAGGAGAGAGCCGAGGGCTGGAGGGAGGACCCTGCAAGAGCTAGTTCCTAGACCAAGGAGCTAGTGTGTCGGGTTCCCCAAAGGCCGCCGCCCGATACGCCCGCTGACCGATACGCCCGCCGACCGATACGCCCGCCGACCGATACACCCGCCACCAGATACGCCCGCCGCCCGATACGCCCACCGACCGATACGGCTGCTGCCCGATACGGCTGCTGCCCGATACGGCCTAGAGAGAGAGAGAACCGAGGAGTCCAGAGGGACAAAGAGAAGACCCAAGGGGCAAGATCCGGCCTACACAGAGGCCAAGGAGCGAGAGTCACCTCTCCTCTACGGGCTATATCTCTTCCCTCTTCTCTTTCATTCTACTGCATTCCTTTGTTTCTTGTACAAACGATGTTTATCCATCTTTGTTCGGTGCCAGCTATGCTTGTCTATGGCTAGTTAGCTCCTTCTTGTCTATGCAGCTCGATCTGGGCATGTTTATATACTTTTGCCTTAAGCAAGTAGATTCATATCAGATCTAGTATGTTGCATGTTCTATTTTCTCTTTCCAAGTTATGATTGCTAGTTTGGTTGATCTCTTACTCGCTTGAACTGTTATTTCTGCCTGTATTGAGAGATCGGTTGTAGAAATAGCTAAGAGACGATAGTTTGGATCTGAACCCGAGAGGAGGATGATCCAAGGTATTCTGTTCCTAACACCCCATAATATCCTAAGACCCGAGAGGGAACTTAGCATATACTGAGGTGTTGATATGTCATCCCTTAAGAGAGGGTTAATGACGTATCGTTGATGGTTTTTGTCACACATCGCGAGAGTGAGTGGGATGACCCCACAGGACAGATGTCGCTGTGCGTGCTAGATGCTTGCTTGGGTGTTCAAGGGTTGTCTACGCCCGAGAATGAGTGCATAGACTGCCCCTTTTGTGGTTACATAGCCAAGAACTCTCTTTCTCTAGTTAGTAGAACCTCGTGCTCTGTCTTGTTTTGCTTTTGTTTTCTTTTCTTTTCATTATTTTAATCGTGACAACCTACTAGACTAGTTCTAGCAATTTTCTCTTATTGACTATCGTTTTGGCTTATCTGGCTCAAGAATAGAGATCTGTGGCGTCCTAAACGTCACCACGTCCCTTTGTTCGACCCCGTATATCTACTTCGACCCCGTAATTAAGTTGTGGGGGCCTAGAAGGTTTCGGGTTATAAATTTAAAGCTTGATTCCTTCCTTTGTCCCGCGTTCATTTCCAGACGCGCGAAAAAGGCCGATCAATCTTTCAGTAAACGTTTTCTGTACAATGATCTCCTTGAAAAATGGTTTTAAATTTTAGTGATTTTTGTTAATCCGTTGTTTATGGTTATTCCGCTTAATTAGTGACAATTTGTTTGTCTGTTTGATGACGGTTGTTTCAGAGAACATATGTAATGCAAAATAATCTAAGGTGTAAGACCCATAGAATAAAAGGAGAACTAAGATGATGAGTACGATTTGAGATGATATTGATGCCAAACTATTAAATGAGCAGCGTGGAGCATGAGGTTTTCTCAGACTAGACAAGGAGTTTTAAGAAATAATGGAAGTAAATAATCATGACACAACTAGTATATTAGGTTACTTAGGAAATGATCTCTTGTGAATGAAATAATGCAATTAACCATGATGAATTGAAGTGAATAACAAGTAAGATGAGAAGAGAGAAACTATAATATGATATATAATTAGATTGATGTCCATGATTTTTGGTGATAATTAGGATATAAATTGAGATTCAATGTCACAAAGAGGGGCAACTACCATGTTTTGGTATGATAATAATGAAATTAGTAGGTTTTTCCCAGGAAGAAATGAGTGTAGATGATGAACTGATGGTGGAATATGATGTTGTCCCTCCTTTGGTATGTTTTGAGGATGAGAAGTGTATGAATAAGATGTTTGAGGAGTAGTCTTGATTGGTAAGAACACATTTCAACCATAGAACAAAGCCAATGTGTTGATGTTTGCTAGGAAAGTAAGAATATGTTGCATGGGTATCCATGTGATGGCGAATTTGATGTGGATCAATAATAAACCTAAAGTTGTTACCTAGAAGGTATGAGTGGAACTGTACATAATAAGTTTCCATTAATTGTATGTGATTTAAGAACACACGAATTGATAACCATGTTGTAAGTAATCTTGTACATATATATCTAATAAGGAGAAGTAAATTGCTTGAGAATGAACATAAAATATGATAATTCAACCCTTAATGGGAAATGAAAAGTATAATAATAAGGGAAGAGACATAATAATGATTAAAAAATAGCAATGAATAATAATGGAGTGTGACCATATCATTAATTCCTAAGCAGATGCCAAGGAACTCGAGTAAACAATAAATGATGCATAAAATGTTGAAAATGGGAATAAATAAATTAGATATATATGAGAACCTAGAAGACATTTTATTATAATCATGCATTAATTATAATGAGGTATCATAATCCATGCTTAAGTGCTTTGAGATAGGGTTATAGGTTGCTTGTTGTTGTCCTCTTCTCTAGCTTGGGATGTAGGGGATGAAATCTTTTTATTTGATTGCCAGGGGAAACCCACCCCCTAGGTGGAGGCCCAAATAGTAGGGATGGTAAACATGAGAGAGTTGTGCGCCCATACATACATATCTTAATAAGTCACATCAGAGGCTGGTTGACGCTGTGGGAAATTCATTTCTATGTGGTGCTTCCAGTAGGAGTTGAATCTGGGACCCTTCGTGAGGAGCCTCATCCTATGAGTAGCTGGGATACCAGGGGATGAAATCTTGTTGAGGGGTTTATGGTTGTGAGACCATGACCCTAGATTAACCCAAATCTTCATCTAATATTAATTTATTGTCATAATTGTGTTCTTGATTAAGTATTGATATCAATTGATTAATACATACCTCTACTTTTGGTTAAATTTTCACTTTGGTTGCTCTAATTTCAAGTTTCCTTACAAGTTGTGGACCTACTTGTAAATTTAAAAAATTTATGAGGACCTACGTGTAAATAAATATCGGAAAATGAGTCTTCCTTCATACTAATTTTTTTGAGCCTTGAATTTAATATGTTAAAATATGACTCAAACCTGACTTCAATTGCGGACTAATGTGCAAATTCACCCTAATCAAGGACCTAATTGTAAAATGAGTATGTTTTTATCTAAGTGCATGCTTCTGATTAGAATCATACTTAGATTTATAATATTAAGATTTTACCATAGGTTTATAACCCTAAACTAGCGAGTGGTGGTTGAGGAAGATCGGTGGAACTCATCAATCGACAGAGGTACTAGACTCGTCAATCGAAAAAGTTCCTGGAATCCTCTACCAATGGAAATCATGTAACTTAAGTACAGATGGTTTTGGTGGTTTAATACTAATGGGAGTATATGACATGTGTACTGATGGAACCGCGGTGTTACCTACTGATATAAAATAAGGCTATGACAATTGATGAGAAGTCGGGTCTTGGTAACAGACAAAGACACTAAATGCTCGAATCGAAGAAATCTCAAGTGTGTGAAAACTAATAGAATGACTACGTTAACTGTATATAGAAGTTCTAGAGATTGGAAATTGACAAAAGATATATCTTTGTAGACCAATGTCAGGTTGGGTACTTTGGTAGAAAACTTTTCTAGTTGAGAGCTCCTTAGATTCTTCGACCACACAACCTTATATATACCCCTCCCTTTCACCCAAACATGTATTTGAAACCACTACTTACTGTTAGAACATGAAGGAGATCTTGTCTGGTCATTGAGAGCTCCAAGTAAGGTGTTGATCATGGATGGAAGTTTTCATGTGGATGCATGTGTTTGCATGCCAAAGATCAAGCAACTCCTTAGAATTTTTTAGCTTCCTAACCTTGTTACTTGCATAAAAAAATGTATTATCATCTACCACAGTCCTTCTTTGTTATGTTCTTCATACCTCCTTCTTCCATTTCAGAAGTACATGGTCTTCCATGGTTGTAACTTTCTCATCTAGATAAAGTACCTTTGTTTCTCTTCTTTTGCCCTTGTTTTCTCTAGATCCACCATGGATGAGTCACCTTGTTGCTGGAGAGGTGATTTTGGGTGTTGTAAGAATGCTTCTTTGTGGTGTTCTTATTGTTCCTCAACTCATATTCTCCCTCTAGTCGAGCCCGATAGACTTTTGTTGTGGGATTTACCCCATCTAGCTAAAGAAATTTCCTTTCTCCTTTGTTATAAAGGATGCGAGAACTTGCTTCGAGGTTTGATTTTGGGGCTATCTAAGAGATGATATAGGATCTAGAATCTTGTGTGTGGCCCTCTAATTTGTAAGTCATGACCATCACTATGAGAGTCATGTAATATAGCATTTGTTAACATTCTTTTGCCAACTTCTGCATGCTAATCCCTAAACTTAGTGTAATATGCCCCAATCTTGATATATGATCACATAACATGCTAAAAGATGAATTCTTAATAACTATCATTAATAAGTGAAAGGGAAACCAAAAATTTTATATTATTCTCAATCTCCTAAAAGTGAGCCCGGATGTTAATCTCACGTCCACCTAAACATGTTTGTGTGAAATCTAAAATACATGTGAAATATTACTAAAAAGGTTACTATTATTGTACCTTGGTACCATACAATGTGGTAATCATTATACATGTTAATATGAATTCTTGAGAGTGGATATATAATGATTCTAAGTCTCTTAGAACCATTCTTCCTCTAAAATTTAATTTGAGTCAACCTATAATCTCAAGATATCTCATCTATGCATAAGTGCGTCCTTTTCATGTGTAATTCTATATTTGATGTAACTTGTCACGACTTACAATTTTAAGCTAAAATTTAGTAGAGCAGTGTGTCACAATATTATGAGGTGGAACCCATAATGTCAAATGGTTTTGATATTCCTACAAGGTGTTTTCTATAATATAACCTTATTTGAAGAAATTAGACTTTCACATGAAACAATGATGGTTTGTGTCGAAGGAGTACCTTGGTTTGCATTATGAGTTAAATTATATCTCCTAAATTGAAAAAAATATAAAGAATTCATAGATGAAGCAAAAAGTCATTATGAATCAAGAAGCATAATTATATTAATGAACATACAATGCATCATGGGTTAATTAATAAATGAGTATGAAGCAACTCAAAGGTTTCTTAATCGATGTGTGTTTTAATGATGAATGATAGTTTTTAATGACAAAAGGATCCTAATGAAGTAATTATATTCCACATATTATTGATTATGTATTTCATGTCTCCTTTCTCTTAATGTTAAGGGATTGAATAAGTATGTGATAAACTGTGATATTCTCAGATATATCTTGGATATAAGATATATACATGTACACTTTATGCCTTGAGGTTATTACCATGAGTGCAATGTCTTGAGTGTCATCATTAGGATCATGTATGGACTCAATGATTAAGGTTAATCCATGGTTGAATATGGATGAAATATAACATGATGGATAAGAAGGTGAAATATTAAATTGGTAAAAGAATGGTATACACTTTGTTGTAACCATGTAGGATCTTGAGTATACATGAAATGAGGACTGGTTGACTTTAATTATTATTCCTATGATATAACAAATATGAGGTACCCTTACACTTGAGTTATGATGATTAATCATGTTCTATAATCATGTCATGTAATGTATGATGATTATTATGTAATCTATGTATTGGATAATGCCCTATCTTTTATGATACTATTTGCACATTGAAAATGAAATAGTCGAGGGATGAATATCCCTTTTCATGCCTTATTAAGGATTATGTTCCATAACATGATATGTTGTGACTTGTAGTGACTGAGACTGATACATTGGGCCTTGTTGTGGCAAGGTGATTATTGGTATTCTGATCTGGTGGTTTGATGTATGATGGATATGTATTATATCTTTTGGAGTAGCTAAGCTTGATTAAAATGTCAATTATATCTCTTTACAATGTTTTTAAATGTTTGATATAATTAAAATATGACTATTTGTCTTAATTAATCAAGTGTATATGTAATCATGTAGTCTCATGAGTTCGTAGAACTATTTGCCTAGGTCGTTATGGGAAATAGTGAAATGAATTAATCTTCTAGCAATTTGTATGTTGTGAGAAAATGCACAGAGCATTTATTTTTAAATATATGTTGGTGTGTGGGGTTGGTGTACTCTAATGTCCACAATATTTTTGGTATTCAATATGTGGAGAGAGGTACGTATGTGCTTAGTTTGTTGGTTTTGACATCCTATTTTATGGATTTTGACCTTCGTGTGCAGGGCGAGTCTGAGTTTAGAGGATTCACCTTTGAGCGATCCATGGTAAACCTAGATGTGAGCACTCTACCATTTTGTTTTCCTATCTTTGAACTGAGGTGTGGAAAAAGATCTAATGAAGTTTAATAACCCATAGATCTTATACGAGGCTGATTTTGAAGTTGTAGAGGTCATCTAGTAGATTTAGTGGTACACCTCAAACTATCCATTGCATATGTAACTCGATCATGTAGTATGTTTGTTTAGGTTCAATTGATGGATCACATGGATGTGTAATTGTACTCATTTATTTATTGCAAGTACTATATATGTTCCCTTTGTGTACATGTAATTGTAAGGCTCAAGTATATTAGTAATGTAGTTCTTTTCTACTTGTTTAGTGTACATCCATGAGAAGAGAACAAGTACTTCATGCATTATCTTGTGTATACATTTAATTGTTGTTTAATCTACCTTTAAATAATTTGATCACCATATGCTTGTAAGTAATAAGTATGCTATCTTTTAATATATTAAATTATTGGGACTTGGGGTTTCACCCCTGTGGGTATCCACATATTTTTGGTATGTCAGATATGTAAAAGGGATGGGTACACAAACTCTATCAAGCTCAGGTGTATATCCCAACTGCTCAGAAACTGCAAGACACAAGCTCTCAACATATCCTCTAACATCTGAAGGGTCCTCTCTGACTGACCATCTATATGTGGATGAAAAGTTGTACTAAACCTCAATTGCGTCCCCACCACTGTATGCAAACGTTTCCAAAGACAACTGGTAAATTGTGGATCTCTATCAGACAATATGGTAACTAGGATACCATGCAGAAAAACTATCTCATAAACATATATATGTGCCAACTTCTCTGCTATATATGTCTTCTTTACTAGAAAGGAGTGAGCTGACTTAGTCAACCTGTCAACTATCACCCAAATGGAATCATGGCCTTTGGCTCTCCTAGGATGGAAAACCACAAAGTCCATAGTGATATGATCCCATTTACACTATGATATCAGCAAAGGTTGCAAGTTCCCTATAGGCTTCTGATGCTCTACCTTGACCTATTGACAAACAAGACATCAAGAAACGAACTCTACCACATCATTCTTCAGACCAACCCATCAATATAGTTCCTTCAAGTTATGTACATCTTAGGACTACCAGGATGCATCACATACATCGAGGAATGAGCCTCCTCAAGTAGCATCTTCTTTAGACTATAAACATCTAGAACCACTATCCAGTTCTGGAAACAAACCATCCCGTCATCCTACTCATGAAAGTCATCATAGTTATTACTACCAAACTCTGCCTAGATATTTTGTATCATGGTATCATGTTGTTGCACATTTCTAATTTGCTGCATCAACATAGGATTCACCTGTAACTGTGCTAGCAAGCCTACCAACAAGGAAACCTACAGTTGTACATTCATCTGGCGAAGCGACACCAACATGTCATGTTTATGCCATAGTAAAACATGTAACTATGCCTTGTCTACAGATGATGATGAAGAAAACTTCTTTCTCAAAGCATCTTCCACCAAGTTCGCCTTCCCTGTATGATAGTCTATTATGCAATCATAGTCCTTCATCAACTCCATCTATCTCCTATGTATCATGTTCAACTCTTGCTTTGAGAAGATATACTGTAGGTTCTGGTGCTCTGTGAAGATCTGACATTTCTCTCCATCTAGGTAGTGCCTCTAGATCTTCAAGGCATGAACCACTATTGCAATCTCTAGATCATGTGTCAGGTAGTTGTACTCATGTTTCTTAAGCTATCACAAAGTAAAAGAATATGTTCTTGTCATGCATTGGCACACATTCCAAACCTTTCTTTGATGCATCACAGAAGACAATGTAACCTTTCCCTTATTTTGGCAGAACTAGCATTGGTGTATTGGTCAACTTCTCTTTCAACAGTTAGAAAGAACACTGACACTTGTCATTCTATACAAAAGGTACAACCTTCCTTGTGAACTTGGTTAGGGGTACATCCACAACACTGAAGTTCTTGATGAACCTTCTGTAGTAGTCTTCCAAGCCTAGGAAACTTCAAACCTTTGTCAGCGTCTTGGGCTATTCCCATTCCAATAGTGGTTGTACCTTCTTTGGATCTACACAAATTCCCTTAAAAGATATGATGTGCCCAAGAAAAGACACCTCCTTCAAATAGAACTCACAATTGCTAAACTCAGCGTACAACCTGTGTTGCCTCAATAATGTCAATGCCAGGTGTAGATGTTGCTCATGCTACTGACTAACTTTGGAGTATATCAAGATGTCATCTATGAACACTACCATGAACTAATCCAGATATGGTCTGAACACCCTATTCATCAGGTCAATGAATGTTGTTGGCACTTTGGTCAACCCAAATAGCATAACCACAATCTAGTAGTGACCATACCTAGTCTTAAAAGCTGAATTGAGATGGAATGCACCTTGATCCTCAACCGGTGATTTCCTTACCTCAGATCTATATTGGAGAACATTGTTGCACCTCTCAACTGGTCAAATAGATCATCTATCCTCGGTAGTGGGTACTTATTCTTGATCATGACCTTTTTCAACTGTTGATAGTCTATGCACAACCTCATACATACATCCTTCTTGTTAACACACAACACGGGAGCACCCCGAGGGTAAATGCTTAGTTAGATAAAACCCTTCTCCAGCAACTCCTGCAACTGCTTCTTCAACTCCTACATCTTTTTCGTTGCCATCTTGTAGGGTGACTGTGATATATGTTGCATTCTAGGAACAAGATTGATCTCAAAATCAATACTCTCTAGGAGGGGAAACACTAGGAAACTCTTCGGGAAAAAATCCTCAAACTCACACACTTCATGTACCTCCTAGATACTAGGACTCCTCACCTTGTTATCCATAACATGTGCCAAGAAATCCTTGCACCCTTATCTCATCAATCTCTCTACTGCCACAACCGACACCAAAAATGTAGGAAGAATCTTCCTATCACCATGGAAGATCCACGAGACATATCCATCATGGAACATCTCCATCTTGGAATCACAATCCAAAACAACCTTGTACTTCTCCAAGGTATACATACTAAGGATCACATTGAATCTGTGCATGTCAATTGGCACAAGGTCCACTTGAATGTTGTGTCTCGAGAAAGAAAGAATGCAAGATGGACAAACCTCCCGCAACTCGGTGGAACCAACAAGAGGGGTTTCTAATCAAAACTATTAGGTCTACTAGAAGAAAGCAAATATCATCTATTCATCACCTATTTGGTGGTAAAAGAGTGCATTGCACCCTGGTCAACTAAAATAGATACAAAAGAAGAAGAAAGCAAATCAGGATGAAAAAAATTCCATATAACCTATCATGACTTGTGAATTGACCACTCCCTCCAACTGGCTCATAGCATAGAATGTAGTTGTTGCATGTTTTCATCCACATCCTATTCTCTCTTGTCTAGAAGGCCCCTCCTGTGACCCTTGGCCACATCCTCTACCACCACCACTACCGAACTATAGTTGCTGAGAACCAAACTGACTCGACCTCAGTTGTTGTGTCACTTCTTCATACTTTATGGGAAAAGACCACCTAATATGCCCCACTTTTCCACACTTGTGACACATATGTGGATCACACTATGGCCTAGATGACCCTATCACTGATACTGATGTTGCACTATGATCTCTAATTGGAAGAAAACTACAACCTCTACCCTTGCTTGGGGACCACTATGATGACACTAATGATCTCGACTCTGAAAAAATTGACCTTTATTGTGACTATAGTCATGAAAACCCTAGCTTATTATATCCACTAGATGATTGATCCTAAAATTTAGTTGGCCTCTTCTTAGCACTGGCTTCATGCTTCTAGATAGAAAACTACTCTATCCTCATCACCCACTTCAAAACGGTAGAGAACCTCCCCCTATTCTCCAAAGTAGATGTCATCGTTGATAACTTTGTACTCAAACCTCCATATCCTCTCTTTATCTATTGGTCCACCATGTGATAGAAAAACCTCATCATGTCAATGAACTTCACTTCATACTCGTTGATTGACATTGAACCTTTTTAGATCTTCTCAAATTGTGATATCTTCTTATCCAGGTACGACTCCGAGAAGTATTAGCTCACAAACTCCCATTGAAATTCTTTCCAACTGATCACGACTTCATGTATCTTCTCTTCCTCTATGGCCCACTAGTGTCCAACACTACCCTTCAGCAGATAAACATCGTGCTTCACCTTGTCCTCTTCTGGGATATTGAGGATCTTGAAAGCCTTCTCAAGCTCCATCAACCACATATCCACATATGCTAAGTGTGTTGTACCTGCATGCTCAACTGCTCCAACACATCTCAACTGCTCAAACATCTTCCTAGAATCTTAGGATTTTGCATTAGGGAAAGCTACCCTGGCTTGGGGTACGGATGCTCAATCTGCCATATTCAAAATCATGGCCATTAGCTATCGAAACATGGATTGAAAAACTGGGTTGGCCATGGTTGTTGGGTCAAATTGAGGCATTGTGGGCTTCTACGACCATATCTCCTACACTCTATCATCACATGCATGCCTCCTTGCACCAACTCTTGGCACCACATAACTACTCTAAGCATGTTCTTCAGGTTCTCTGGACATATTTGCATAAGCATAATCTACAATTAGATAGGTTGGATTACTTAAGAACAAACACAAACCTAAGTCATATGTCCCTATAGAATCAACGAACCTAGAGAGATCCTGACTCAACATTGGCTTCACTTGTGATTGTGCCAACATACCTGCTAGCAAATATACCTCTAGCTGTACATTCATCTGATGTAGTGAGACCAACATGTCTCTCTTATGGCATACCAAAGCACTCAACTATGCCTTCTTAGCAGATGATGATGAAGAAGACTTCATGTTTGAAGCATTTTCCAAAACATTTGCTTTCCTTGGATGGTAATTTATGGTACAATCATAATCTTCTATCAGTTCCATCCAGCATCACTGCCTCATGTTCAACTCCTACTTCAAAAAGATGTATTGCAGGTTCTTATGGTTGCTAGAGATCTAAAACTTCTCACCATAAAGGTAATGTCTCCATATCTTCAAGGCATGGACCATACGACCAACTCCAGATCATGCGTCAAGTGGTTCTCCTCGTGTTTCTTAAGTTGTTGTGAAGCGAAAGAAATCATGTTCTTATCCTACATCAACAAAGAACCCAGACCATTCTTGGATGCATCATAGAAAACAATATAACCATTTCTTTGCTCTAGAAGCACTAATATTGGTGCAATGGTCAACCTCTCCTTTAAAAGTAGAAAGGAACATTGACATCTCTTATCCCAAACAAATGACACATCCTTACTTGTTAACTTTGTTAGGGGTAATGCTATCACATTGAAGTTCTTAATGAACCTCCTGTAATATCCTACCAAACCTAAGAAGTTGTAAACCTCCATAGGTGTCTTTGGATGTTCCCACTCTAGCATTGACTCCACCTTCTTTGGGTCTACACATACTCCTATGGAAGATATTGCTTGCCCTAGGAAAGCCACTTCCTTTAGGCAGAATTCACACTTACTGAACTTTGCATACAACTGATGTTGCCTCAATAAAGTCAACGTCTGACGTAGATGTTGCTTGTATTGTTGGTCATCTCTAGAGTAGATTAGGATGTCATCTATGAATACAACAACAAACTAATCTAGATAGGGTCTGTACACTTTGTTCATCAGATCCTTAAATGTTGTTGGTGCATTGGTTAACCCAAATGACATACCACCAACTCGTAGTGACCATACCTCATCCTAAAAGCTGACATTGTTATGTCATCTTCCTTAATCCACAACTAGTGATAACCTGAACTTCATTCTATCTTGGAGAAGATTGTGGCACCTTGTAATCTATCAAACAAATCATCTATATGTGGAAAACCTTTCTCTATTCTCTAAAGCCAACACCAATGTTGTCATCTCGGTATTCAAACCTTTCTTGAAATGCATAATCCTTTCTTTGTTCGTTGCTGCCATGTGCTGAAAAAACCTTAGAAGATCCATAAAATGAGCTTCATATTCACTGATAGACATAGATCCCTATCCGATCTTCTCAAATTGTATAATCTTCTCATCAAAATATGTCTCTATCAGATCCCAACTCATGAATTCCCATCAAAATTCTTCCCAAATAATCACAAAACCTGGACTTTTCTCCTCCTCAATGGCCCACCAATGGCCAAAACTCCCTTTCAATAGATACACAACATGTTTCACCTTATCCTCTTTGGGGATGTTGAGGATCTTGAAGGCCTTTTTCAGCTCAGTCAACCACATATCTACAACAACCATATCAGATGTACCAACATACTCCAACGCCCTTAAATGTCATAGTATCTCAAAAGTCTTCCCAGAACCTTGGGTTTCAGCACCGAGGATAGTTGCCCTGGGTTGGGTTGCAGACATTCTATCCACCATGTGTATCATTGTAGCCATAAATTGTCCAGTCATGGACTGGAAACCAGGGTTGTCTACATTTTTTGGTTCAACTTGAGGCACTTCTGGCATATCATGATGCCTCTCTTTCCTCCTGGCACCACCTCCTGGTGCAGCAACACTGCTCTTAGCAACATGTTCTTCATATTCTCTAGACATATTTTCTTTTCTTCTTCTTCTTCTTCTTCAACATAAGCAGAAGTTTCCATAAGATATACTGGAGGACATTAGAACAAATTTAAACCCTATTCATATGTCCCTATAGACTCAATGAACCTAAAGATCTGATACCAACCAAATTGTGACACCCTTCACCACATAAAGAGAGATTACTCAAAACAAAGTGCAAATTTATCACTAGTAGTCATTTTACCACTAAAAAGGGTAAATTAAATCCATTCTCAAAACAATATCAAAACTGATATATATATATATATATATATATATATATATATATATATATATATATATATATATATATATATATAATGTACAAACCTCAATTGAGGCCACCTGTATTTTATATATGAAAAAATATTTTACATATCATGTTCAAAGGTTGTCAAGCCACCATTTGTTACATATTACAACCCATGTAAATATACATGCCATTTAAATACACTCATGGAAAAAATCCAAAATAGACGTGTCGATATAAAAAACAACAAAATATCCCCAAAGACCTGAGACTATATGGATGACACATCAGACCCTACTATAAAACACCAGTAGCATGTCCAACTTTCTGATAGCTACTGCTCTCATTGCTTCTCTGCATTGGCTACATGACCTCTACCTCCTCATGTACGACCACCTAAAAGATGTGGAAACCCATGGGGTGAGATCAAACATCCCAGCAAGAGATATAACTCTCCTCCATCAAAAATTATAAGTACAACAAGATAACAAAGCTGTTAAGTAAGAAGTTATTACTGGCTAAGCAGATTAAGCAATTAAAATTGAACAACGGAAGATATTATACTTTTAGAAGGAATATGGAGAACATGATAACTGTTATAAAATAAACAATATAAGAAACAAGGCATTGGATCATTCAATGTGATTCATATTTGACCCTAAGCAAATATACTACACATCTGTATAACTCCTTTTAATTAACATGCCTTGAGGATTTGAGGCATACCACTCAAATCCAACTGACCACTACTAAGTTGAAATTAGTACCATACATGATCTATGGAAGAATCAGAGTCCATGATCATCACCTACAGTACTAGGTCAGTTCGAATATGCAATGTGGTGACATGTCAGTCAAACTGCAAGACATCAACTAATAGTTAAAGCTATAGTCTTGTAGACAACAACTCATAGTCGGAGCTATGGTCCTGTAAAACAACTAGCCTGCCTTGGTACATGGAAGAACACTAGAGAATAATCTCACACATGGACATTCTAAAATAAGACATCATACTAATGTAAACAACAATCTAAGGATACAAGAAGATGCCTCCATTTGCACCCCACATATTCAATAATATGCACTCTATGTTTCCCATATCGTTTATTCATTTCACCATCCAGCTAGATACGGACGCTGAAGATGGACCTATGGTGCATGCCAACTACATGATTAGGGTTTCACTTGATTATATGTTCCAATTTGGTATATTTTAATACATCAATCAGGTTACAACATATAAAACCTAAACAAACTCTACAAATTTAAGGGTTGGATATAATTCCAAAAGATATAAAACTTCCAAAGTGAGAACTTCACTCATCGTCACAGGACACTTGTAATACTTCCATTCACAAGGTCGTCACCAATATCACATCACTACGGGATATCAATCCCTCAATCGCATCTCTAGAGGATTCTACCTCAAACTAGGCACAAGGCTCTTATCAGGTCGTTAGACCCAATCACATAATTATTATACATCCATTATCACATTTATGTCAACAATGCTCATAATAACCACCCTGTACAATGTAAGTATTACCATAGCATTCACATAGCTATGTCATTCATCTCACCTACAAAGTTAGTGTTACACATGTAGGAGAGAGGAAACACTATCATATGATAATAACTTCAATCAAGTTCAATAATTCATTTGACATCTCAAGATTAGGGTTAGGATTTCATATGTTGCAGATTAGGGTTTCATAAAATTATTCAATCATTAAACCCTAATTACATCACCCCCACATGTTTAGGGTATATAGAGTTAAGTACTATTGTTTGGATAAGCATTCATGTCCACATCGTCATGTGTAAACTGTTAATAAAGTGTTACGATTGATAGAGTAATAGGGGTAGTGACCATCTCTATGTAGCAACTATATGTGTATGTGTCTACCTTGACTCTCAACAATGTGTTACGTCCACAACACATATATAGGCTTTAGAGACCGTAACCTAATGTTGTGTTTCAACCTTGACATAAGGTCATGCCTAAACAAGGCATTGCGACTGTTACAACAACATGGTGTGTCAACCATCCTTCCATAGTGTTATCACTGTAACATATAAAGGTATCACGACCAAAGCACATACCAACTCCAACCTATCACAACCATGACACAACATGGGCATGTGTTTCAACCATTACACCATATTCAATAGGTGTTACGACCAACACACCTTGACTGATTTCGACCACACCATCAACAAAATAGATTCATGTATAAGCAGCAACACTGCATTGACACCAACAACCCTTAGGGTTGGGGTTGTTGCGGTCGCAACAACCACCCATAGTGTGTCAACTGAAAAGGAAGTCCAAAAGGTGTAGATACCGTATGTCAGCCATGTTCCCAACTCCATAATAGGTCCAAACATGGTCAAAATAGATGATTGAACTCAGGAATACCAAGCGTCATCTAAGAACAACTCTCTATTCAAAGATGTTCCTTAAACCCTAGAACATGGTCATAGAAGGTTACCAAAATAACTATGTTTAGAGAGATAAAATCAAATTTCTTGCACTGTAAATAAATCCAAAACCTCTTGTTATTTAAATGTAAGTGAACCATACAAAAGGTAACATAGTTCCATAGATCAAGATTCAAATATTAACTTTTCAATCACCAAAAAATTGGGTATAAAAATTTAGGGTTCATAAGAAAGAGTAATCTTCTTGAGAATACTACAAAATCTAAACCATAAAACATTATCACTTCTTCTCCCATAAAGAACACATTTTAAAGATTTTGAGCAGCAACATATGATCCGGTTTAAGATGCAAATAATAGATGAGGGGACAATTATATAACCCACCTTTGATTGATGATTAAAGCTTCCAAAATCTCATGTTTCAAGAGAGAGAAAGAGAACTCCAACCAAGTGCAACTCCATAACCAAAGGATCACCTCCAAATAAAAGAACACCATTGTCACAAAGGGCTCAAGAAAGAGGGGACAAGAAACCCTATGATGAACCAAAAGAAGAAGAAAGAAGACAACTTCTTCTCACTTGGGTACCACCATGTCAAAGATCGTCTCCGACCCTTACAAAGAAAGACGATCTTCAAAGAAAGCCACCATGGTATATCCATAGTCTCATGGCTAAGAGGAAGAAGAAGATACATATTTCAGAAAGTGTAGACATGATCAAGAGAGGAATATCACTTACCAAGAGAAGAAATCACCAAGAATCACCACCAAAGAGTTGATCAAGCACAAGATCTTCAACATGCAAGGTTGATCAGCCACCCAAGGTTCAAGATCAGACCTCCTTCTCTCCCAAATCTCCAAAGTCAGTTACAAGAGAGAAGGAAGAAATTAGGTCTGAAAAGATGATTGCAAGTAAAGAGGAGGGGTTATATACACAAGGTAGGAGAGAAGTAAAATGTTATGATGTATCAACATAAGGGATTATCAAGGGACACATGTCCTCCAAAGAAAACAACCTTATCCCCACTCACATGCATATCTCGAAGGGTGATTTTTATCCAAAAAGTGTAGCGACCATCTAGGTCAGCTACCACCCTTTGTTTTGGTTGAAACACTTTTATGCACTTATTACGACCTACACATGAGGACATCATACACACATGTTTGATACACTTCACTAGAGGACAACCCATCTCGACCAAACCACCTATAGGTCATCATGGTAGTAACAAAAACACCTAAGGTATGTGTTGCAGTTGCTATGATCATCCAAAAGTAGTGTAATAGTCACAACACTCAAACCCTAACAAGGTCACCACATCAACTGAGCAAACCCTAGAATGCCTAATATCACTATGTGGTGTATCATCACACACTACAAAAAAAACATGAATTATCTACAATTTCTCTAACTACGTCTGTTCCATTTGTAGTCAATAACTACTATTCTTTATATATTAAAAAAATGTAAGTAATACAAATATAGTTAATGGTAATGGCTAAAAAATTGACTACAAATCTCATTTGAACTCATATAACCTTCCTCTCAACGCCCGTTGTAAATAACTATTTTGATTTTCAAGGTTGATGGTGCAACTTGTTGCCCTCCTACTTTCAAATCAGAAATACATATATGTATCTTTATGTATACATTTTAAAAATTATCCATATAACTTTTCACTTATTTTTTTGGGTGGAGCCAACATTAGAATCCACTTATCCAGCCCGCACGCACGCCCCTAGCCGAGCCTCTTTCTCTTACGTGAGCGTGATCGATCTCCGTAATCGGTCTTCTCACGATCGCTGCTTATCTTCCGTAACCCATCTCCGCAGGCAACACTCAGTCTCCGTACGCTGCACGCCGTCCACACACAGCTATTCCCTCGCCCTCCCTCCGATTGCACTGTGCTCCCCCAGTGGTTGTCTCCCACTGCGTTCTCCCAGCCGCAAGCCGTCCAAGGAAGGCTTCGGGGTGAGGAACCCCCAATCGGCATCAACGTCCAAGGAAAGCTTCTGGCGGGAGATTATTTCTTCCCAATCGGTTAGCCACTTTGAGTTCTCTTGGTCCCAGATCCATCACTCTATGGCCATCTATGAATATTTATCCTGGTCGCATCCGACAATCTATCTTCGAAACCACTCGCAAGGTCCCCATTCCACTCCCATTGTCCCCGTCCACAAATGCAGGTCTGTTCCCTAACTTGCGGTCCTTCTCACATCTATATTTTCCTGTGGTAGGGCATCTTCTCCAACTATCGACTCTCCTCCAACCACCTGCGGCTTCCTCCCTCTCAAGAAAGTCATCCAATAGTGGTTTTATATCTCTTTATTAGCTCAAAGGATCAACTTAAGGGCACAACTACTCCTCCTCCTTACGGTTGGATTCATTTTCCTTCAAACTTTGACCAGGTTTGTGTACTTTATGGCATATCTATATATTTTTGGAGGGAATCATGAAAAAATATATAATCAATGGTCTGAATATATATGCCAACCATTATTTTTGTACGATATCATAGGTTTGAACTGCATCAACTGATACATGACTGAGTGTTACGTCTATAATCTAAAACATTACAGTAGAAATAGCAAACAACTCAATCTCCTACTCAATAACTGTCCAATAGATAATTACCATAACTTCTTATTAGACTCCAACATGCCATATGATGTCTTTCTGCTATTTGACGTACATTGCACATGTATCGAAACTTGGCACACTACTTAAATGCAGCAATACATGTTAAGTAAATTTTTTATATATTAGCTCTATAGTTCTATATACATGAAATGGTCTCTTTATTATTCAGATATTTTATTTAGGAACAAAAAATGTTAGATATGTATACATTTCTATCTAGGAAGAACAGACACATCCCGGAGGCTACCGTGTCCATGTCCGACATGTGTCCAACCCAGATACACCTTGGACACATGTGGACATGCGGCAGACACTCCTCCAGTGTGTCCAGATTCATATTTTATATATTTGCAAACTGGACATGGCGTGGACACATGTAGCACACTTAGTGGACACGGACAACCCAACCCACATAAGACCAAACTAAAAAGAAAATAGAAAATAAGATCCAACCATGAAGATTCCTCAATCAAACCCCAACTCCTCACCAAAACCCCCATCCCTTCCCTATAGTCCACACCCCCATTAGTATTGGAACCTTTGGATCATTATTTGTAATTAAGTTCTAATAATTTTCTTGTATTTCATTTCATCATTCTTGGATGGTATAATAATTTAATATATCATTTTGTGTGCTAATTTTATAGCATCAGCAACATGAAGTGGATATCATGGTGATCTTTGTTTTTGCTTGTTTCTAAGAATAATGGAGCTTCTCACAAATAAATTATATACATGTGTCTATAGCTGTATATATTTATGTAAATTCACAAAGAATGAGGTAGTTCCATAGTACAGTTTGTTGATAAACTTTCAAGACAATCACTAGGGTGCATGACTAAAGCCATTGAACTAATGAGAGAATACATAATTCACTTCATTTGACTACATTTAGAAATTACTTGTAAGGTTTTTATATTTTTACAGTTTGGAAAAAAACACTCAAGGGCACTCTAGAGTATTTGGCATGTCTTTCTTTACCTCCCCTGATTGTGGTGGCCTATGATCTTTATGTAGAATGGCCAAGTACTACTTGACAAGCCTCATTGCTTTTTTTGCATTATTATTTTGTATTTACTTACTTGTGGGTGATTATATTAAGATATTTATTGTTGCAAATTTGTTGAGTTTCCATTTATCATGATCTTGTGTTTCATCTGAATAGGGGCTAGTGAGACATTATTATTTTGTATTTACTTACTCATTGGTTGAGGTATATTTCATCTTAATAGGGGCTAGTGACCTTGTGTGTTTATACTCATTAATGTGGTTGAAATAGTCTTTTCTTTAAGTATTTGTGGCTCTAAAGCTTGGAAACTGTTGAGGTCTCTATCATTAAGGCCGATTGTTGAGTCAAGTGACCAGGCTGGATGGGATCCTAACTTGTGTGATGATTATTGATGGGTGGTCACGTCATCATTTAACTCAAATGTTACACAATTACTAATTCCAAATCTCACTTTGAAATAGTCTTTTAGAATTTGGTAATTATGGCAGTGTAGGATCCCAATCACATTTAAGTGTTTCTAGTGTCCCATTCCACCACTAGTAGGTTGGTTCTTTCCTCCAAATAATCATACTTAGTTTTTCCAATGGGAACCATTTGTCAAGGGGATAAAATTATTTCGAGTTGCACTAGCTCTATAATGCAAACTTAGTAAGCCAAAGTCTTGCAATGTAATGGGTTTTGAACATGAAACTCTGGACCTAATTGGGTTAAAGCACTATGTATCAGATACAACTCATGGTAGTTATCATTGACATTCCTTGATATAGTTTATACAAAAGAATATGTACTTATGTTTTGGGTTCCCTTTGGGCTTTATAATTGAATAGATATCCTTGTTTTTCATATTATAGTATTTTGGATATTGATGGTCAAAATCCTTATCATGGACATTGATTTCTTTTCTTTCATAATGAAAGGGTTATTACTTTAAAAGGTTCCCCCATTTACAGACCCCATGGTAGTTTACAAGTGGGACCTCCCTATTTTTGTGAGATGAGACATGTACATGCCTCGACAGATTCTAATTTCTTTTTCCAGTCTCTCATTTTTTTTTCATTTTAGTGAGTAAATTAATTATTTTCTTTATTAATGTCCATGCCATACTTTTGAATGTGTTTAGGTCTGTTTTGGTTTTTTGGGTCTACTTAATAAATTTAGGGCAATGGCCTAGAAGCACAAGAAAAATGAAACTACAAAAAGGTTTTTTACATGCTTAGTTGTGCTCGAGGCTAAACTATAATAAGGTTGCACAATAATTTGTTGGATGTAAGGGTCTATTACCCCTACAACTTCTAGAAAATGAAAGGATAACACTGCAACTGGATGTTCGGCTAAAAATTATGGACTGGGTTGTGTAATATATGGAAGAGGTGAAACTAAAGGTATACTTTAGAGAAACAGAGAAAAGGAAGTTTGATGCCCAGTAGGACTCATGTTTCTATCATCATGCAACACTATTGTTGGTCGAATAGGTCACATGATAAACATACATGTATGTAACATAACATAAGTAACTAATTTTGGAATTCACATGATCAATTTCATAGTATATGAATGCTATCACAACACAACAACGAGTAGGTGACTATAGTTGGCTAACAGAAAATTAGATCTGTTAATTTATAGAAATATGTCAGTTTCATGAGTACTGACAAAAATAGTTGTGTTATACCTGTTTCACATCAGAAGCATATGTAGGAACTATCTGGAAACTACATGCTCGACTTCTAGAATTTTAAATGCCCTGTAGTTATTTGTCAGTGAGAACATAAAATTGTAACATGTGGTTAACAATTATGCTCAAGAAAGAAATATCGAATTCACCATATATGGGTGTGTGGTGTTTTCCATGCTCACCCTTATAATGGCAATAGAGTCAACAAAGTTTTCCTTATTCACCTTGACAGTAGAATGCATGGAAGGAACAAAGTTGGACCATCACACAGGAAACGTGACGAGATGGAATTGATAGAATTAATATTAAGATTATGGATGTGCACTAACTAGTTAACAAATCTGGGAAAAGTGTAGGTAGATATGATATGTTTTCACAACATGAATTGTTGGGTATATCAATATTTAGAAGTTATTATGTACAGTAGTATAAATACATATAAACATAGTAAATTGCTAATGATACACAAGTTAGCTCACAACTACTGTATCAAATGAGTCTTGACAATGACACAGTGGTTAACAGTTGTATCAAACAAGTCCTCGATGAGCTTATGTGACAATCAGTAGCATTACAACCATAATTCATCTAAATGACCTAACAGTTAGTAGCACGACGACCGTAACTGAAAGTAGGTAGTTTAAATTGATAGATGACATCTGACCTGGAGTCACAAAATCTAAAACTTCAATGCACTTCCCCCTTGTATTTCTTAGATCCTTATTCAGCTAAAGGATAAAAAAATTTCAGTGTGCATCCATTTCATTTCTAAAGGATCATCAATTGTCAAATCAAGAATAATTAACAAAATGGGGCTCTTTAAAGCATCTAAGAATACTTCCACTTCATGCCACTGATAACCAAATGAGGGTGAACTTCCTTTAGTCCATCATCGGGTCTTCAACTCTTTTTCTTGATGATAGTTTCTGTTCTTGGGGATGGTCTCTATGTTGAAATTTGGCAATATATGGGTTACTTGTTATGTATTCTCACTAAATCCAAAGACAAATGTGTTGACAACCAGATTTTTACCTCTCAGTTGCAAGAATGACTCCCAAATTGCACATAATTCATTTTTATGTATTATATGGTTTGCTTTAAAATTGTGATTAATTATCTAGTACATGTAAGTGCACAGTATTCCGTAAGGAAATCTGATGTCGTGATAGTCATTATACAATTTATAATTTTTCATTAAGCTTGTATAGAATATATTAGTATGTTGGATTGTCAAATGATTTATGAATTTGAGATGTATATCTCTTGCCATATAAGTGCATAGAGATAGTCCAGGGTTCCAATTTGTAATTATTGCATATGTAGGCACTAAGAAAACATTATGATGCATTAAACAAACAATAAATGTCACTGGTGAGTGTCTGGATACCAATATCATCTTTGCATTGTAGATTAAAATTTTAAAATATCCACATATAGTGGTATAAAGGCTGGGTGTCCATGAGTTATGGATATGAATGATAATGGGTATGAATGAAATTCACCTATTGCATGGGACCTAGACCTTGTGTTTCTTGGTCAATAATAGGTATAAGGAATCAAATTTTAGGGTCCATGAGGCATCTATGTCAATGTTTGTAGAAACACTACATTCAAGAGAATTAAAATTCAATTAAAATACATTCTCGAGTAAAAATCATCTAAGTTATAGAACCTATCTCATATCGATACATTAAAAGAACTAACTACTAACTCTGAGGACCTGAGAGTATAGATATGACACATAGGACTTCTATCTACAAGACACGACAGACATTACACTCATCCTGAGCTGTCACTGTTGTCCTTGCTGCTATTGATGTTCTTCCTCTGCAAGATATTCTCAGTCTTCTCCATGCTTGTCCACCTGAAAATGTTGGATCCCACGGGTGTGAGACAATTTTAATTGATCCAGCGAGAGATATAACTCTTTGCCAAAAACATTATTATTGCAGTTTAATGGTATAAACTAGGCAGAGGATAAGCAGTTTAAATCATTCTCATCTTTTAAAGCATTGGAACTATTTATGATAGAACAATAAATCATCTATCCTCTTAATAAGGAATAGGAAGAGCATGTATATCATTTATCTACCATATCATTTCAACATCTCAAGCTTTTCCTTATTATCCTAATATATCACCCATTATTCATTCTTGTTTTCATATGTTGGCCTTAGCCAATCTGCTAAACAAATATTGAATTATTCCAGACATAAGAGTATACATCATCATATTCTATCTAGGCATTGGACTATGCCAATCCCTTGGTTATAGGCTTCATGCCTCTGCCAGGTATTGTACTTTAACCAATCCTGATTACACCGCCAGGCATTGGACTCTACCAATCCTAATTACACAGCCATGCAGTGGACTCTAACCACTCCTGATTATAGGCTTCATGCCTCTGCCAGGTATTGAACTTTAACCAATCCTCATTACATAGCCAAGCAGTGGACTCTAACCACTTCTAATTACACAGCCAGGCAGTGGACTCTAACCACTCCTGATTACAGGCTTCATGCCTCTGCCAGGTATTGGACATTAACCAATCCTGATTACATAGCCAGGTAGTGGACTCTAACCACTCCTGATTACACAGCCAGGCAGTGGACTCTAACCACTCCTGATTACAGGCTTCATGCCTCTATCAGGTATTGGACTTTAACCAATCCTGATTACACAGCCAAGTAGTGGACTCTAACCACTCCTGATTACATAGCCAGACAGTGGACTCTAACCACTCCTGATTACAGGCTTCATGCCTCTGCCAGGTATTGGACTTTAACCAATCTTGATTACATAGCCAGGAAGTGGACTCTAACCACTCCTGATTACACAGATCCTGGGATATACACTCCTTTAACTCATCATGGATCATCACATCCTTCTCTAGGCTCTGAACCCTGAGGTTAGCCTTCATAGCTTTTCACATTCTTTATTGAATACAATTGTGCCTTTTATTAAGTTTATTAAAACGTTATCATTTCTTACAATAAACTTTTATAATCATCTTGGTACCTTTCACTATGCCACAATTGTTCTCATGGCTCATAAAGCCCATAAAATATCTTGTCACCTCTCACTAGACAACATCTAATCATATGGCTCACAAGGCCATTAAACATCTTGTCACCTATCACTAGGCAACATCTAATCATATGGCTCACAAGGCCATTACACATATTGTCACCTCTTACTAGGCAACAATAACATATCACCTCATTTAATACAATAGTAACACCACTATTCCCTCAATATGGTTAGGGCTTACTATTCACATCACATTAGGGTTTCTCATGTCCCATTACCCAATTTAGGGTTAGGGTTTCCCATCTCACATTAATTAGGATTTCATATTTATCAAATCAACCTTAATATATTTCTCCACACCTCTAGGAGCATCCATTAACATCTCGAGTATTCAATCATGTTTATTACTTTTAACATTTATCATTAAATGATTATCAATACAAGGTATGAGTTCATTTCTCATCCTTATCATGGTTTGATTACATCATACTGATTAGTTTAGCTTAACCCCATTCTCAAGGTATATTAGCCTATTCTTATCAAAGTATATCAAACTCATTACAATTCATTGTAACAATTTACATAACATACTTCATGTGTTTCCTATCCAAGTATATTGTATTTGAGGTACATCAATGCTTATCAACCTTGGGATGCTAAAAGTGATATCAATCATATCTTGATGTATCACTTTCCTCATCACTTCCAACTTACTTGAGTTATCAACTTATCTTTGATTAATGTATTTCCCATCTTAATGCTTTCATCCACTAACCTATAACTTTTACCATGAAGTGCATAGGTCACACACAAGAATGGTCCAACTATCTTCAATGATATGGACTCATTTCAGGTTAAGGCATTGCTTACTATAAAGTTGCCTATGATCAACCATTTGAGATGTTTCATCTTTATAAGGTAATACCCACTATTTTATCATTAGGGTTCTCTTATTAGGGTTATGGTTTATCATCATATTACCTATGATTAGGGATTCACTTATTATAACTCAAAATTTGAGTTTCACATACCTTCACCATGTATTATGGCTCCTCATCATACCATTGCATAGGGTTTCACGTGGCATCACCCTCAATTAGGGTTTCACATGACATCACCCTCAATTAGGGTTTAAATTCAATTATCCACAATTAGGGTTTGCTATTCATCTTAATTAGGGTTTCCATTCAATTACCCATAATTAGGGTTTACTATTTATCTCAATTAGGGTTTCATCTTCCATTACCCATAATTAGGGTTTCTTATATCATCACCCTAAATTAGGGTTACATCATTACTCTAGACTAGGTTTTCACTCAGGATTGCCCAGCTTTTAGGATTATGGCTTATTAACCCACTCAATTAGGGTTTCATGATCTCTTTACTAAGGATCATACCCTAATCACATATTCTTCATAATTAATACTCATGTATGAATTCCTTTCTATCATCCACTCAACTTGATTAGGTTACATCAACCTTTCAATCAAATATGTACAACTATGGTTGACATAGTGTATTGAGACATTGCTTTCATAAGCTTATAGGGTTAACCATTCTAAAGGTACTAATCATCTAGGTACTTTAGGATTTCAACCTTTGTACCTATCATTGATAATCATTATTATCAACCATTGGATCAATGGATCAATCATCACATTAAATCTCCAAATGATTTGATCACTTTAGATCTCCATTCGGTTTTGGCATTTCAACACCAAATGGTTTTGAAACTGTTTGGGCATCTAGGGTTTCCTTCCACCAATCAATTAGGACCATTGGATCAATGTCCAACTACATCAGCAAGTATCTCCAACTAGTCTTAAGATCAATTACCCATTTGATCTTGAGAGCAATTACCCATTCGGTCTTGAAATCAATTATCCATTCGGTTTTATAACCGAATTAACTCAATCGATTTTGAAAACCAGTTTCCCATGTTGAGGTGTGTTCTTAAGATGACATCATCATATTCAAGCTACAAACCCACGAAACTTTCTGTAATTTCCATGGTGATTTCTCCAATCATTCAAATCAATTATTGTAAATGAAGAAAGGATCATTATTTGATAAGGAATTGAATGCAATAACAATAATAAGGATTCAAGTTATAAAACCTGCCTCCAACTGAGCTCCAAAGCTCCAAGCTCACGGAAACAATGGTTGATACAACTCCTTTCACCATTCCAAGGCTCGTCCTCAAGGTTTGACTGAAAAGGAATGGTTAGAATTGAAGAGGGGATCAAATTAGGAAGAATTTATGCATTGATTTGTGATTTCCACCATGGATTCAAGGTGAAAAGGGATCAATAAGCTTACCAATAGGTAGGGAGTCGTCCTCCTGGTCCTCCCAAGCTCCTTGGTCGTTTTCTAAACAAAGGAAAAGAAGTGGGTTCGAAAAAGCCTTTCATTTGGCTTGTAAATGGTCTTTTTATAAAAATTCAATGAGAGAGAATATGCTTTATAAAAAATCATTTAATCCCAAAAATAGGGCCGCCTCTTCCCCCTCAACTTCCTTGTATCCGAGTCTATCTTGGTTGCCTCATATTCCTCTCAATTATCCATGATTTAAAGAAAAGCAATTTAAGCACCTCAAAACATATTATACTAATATCCATATGTGAGTGGATATTTCTTTTTCTTATAAAATTTTGAGTGAGTTATCCACTCCCTTGGATATTTTAGTGGTCCTTGCAAATATCAAGGACGTCCACACACATCTGAATCCAACCATTTTAATTTTGGTTGAAGTCCCTTTTATTAATACATTTATTTTTGCCCTAAATTGAATTAGGGTTTCAATTAGGATTAAATCTTGATTATTTTAATATCAAGATTCTCTCTCCTCCAAATTAATTCAAATGAGGCGCCCCTCTCATTTTATTTGCTCTAAATGATTCAAAGAAACATTAGGGACCTTATTAAAGTGGTAATTTGCATATTGAACCCTAGGTTTTGGGTAAATTGCACATTACATCAAAACTAGGTTTTAATGCACATACATTGCTTTATCAGCTCTTTCTTGGTACTCAGGCTTCCATAAGCCATACCTCTGCATCATTTTAACTCTCATGATGCTTCAACACATGTGGAACATATTATGATGACCAATTTGCAATTTAACCCCTTAACTTGGGTAATTTGCACTGTGGTCCAAAACAAGCAAACGTTGCTTCAACATTATCCAAATAGGACCAAAATTGAAACATAAGTTCCTCTTGAGCCTTAATTACTTTTCACAAGATAAAATTAAGGATCTAATTAACTTGCTTAGGCAAAACTCCCAGGGTTAAGGCATAACCCAGGTTAGGGATGTTACATTCACCTCCTCTATCTGATAAGCTCTACTTAAGGTACTCTCAGCTTGATCTATTAATTATATCTTATAGACTCTAAACTTCTCTATCACTAATCTTTATATCACAACAAGAATATTTGACAACATTTGGAAAATCCATCTATAAAAGTTAAAAAGTGACACATATCATCTCTAATAAGAACATTATTAAGATCGCAAACATCAATATGAACAATATTAAGAAACAAAAACATTTTATTCTATTGTGTCATAAGAAATTTTTAGGGAGTTTATCTCATACACATATTTGGAATGTATCACGACCAAAATAATCATTGTTAGGAATCTAATCCATTTGAACCATACACTTCACTGTATTTTAATTCACATGTCCTAAACAAGAATGTTAAACATAATAAGAAATGAAAGTACAAAGCATATTGATGTAGTTATCATCAATGGAAGGAGTATCACTACATGAAGAAATGCCAAGTATTATAAAAAAACCATAGGTGTATCCTACTCCTATGAAAGAATCAAATCTAGATATTACAACTTTGTTTTCCAGACTCAAAAAATAATATTCAAATAACATCACTAAGGCCTTAGTGAAAAAAGGTTCTTTATAAAACTTGTAACATGTAAAAACATTTTGTTGTTTTTGTACTTTTTCATAAGAGATCATCAGGTACACACGTCCAAAATAACAACTTATTTTAGGAGACGTCATTACCCTAAGAGATTGATAAATACATTGTAATATCCTCAATTTTGGTAAATTTGAATGATATAAATTCAATGCATGATTTGATAAATATTATTCAAAAATGGTTTCAAACACAATTCTCCTCCAGTAGGTGGGGCCCTCATGGGCCCGTGGCATGCCAGTCTTTGAGTTGTGCGGTCCACGCATGTTGGAAAGGGCTATCTGAGTTGATGGAGCCGGCCATGCACTGGTAGTGTCTAGGCATGTTGGAAAGGGCTATCCAAGTTGATGGAGCCACCCTTGCATTGGTACCCGTGGTTGGGATCTAGTTGTACATGGGTCATTTGAGTCTACACTGAAATGGGGAAAAGATTATGAGGCCATATAGTTGATCCTTGATGAGGACGTCAAGAGTCTAAATGGGGGAGATTATAACATCCCAGGATTTGAGGCCTTAGATAACATGATCTTAAAAGGAATAATTGGACTACTCATATCACCAAGGTGCACCTCCTTTTTAGGGAGCCCATCACTAAAGAACTTTGTAGTTAAGCGTGCTCAGCTTGGAGTAATACTAGGATGGGTGACTAGTTAGGTAGTTGACCCCAACTTCCATGTGAGTGAGGATAAAGCACACAATTAAGGCTAGTGGTGGTATGTGGGGCCAGTCATCATTCTTGAAACTCTACTAGAGCCCTGGGATGTGGGGCCATTCGTTGCATAAATATTTATCCATTTTATTTACATCTTCTAGATATTTTGTTAGGATTGTTTTCTTGATTATTTTCCTAGTTTTAGAATTAATTGTCTTAGTTTAGATTTTCTCTCTTTAATTGGAATTTTAATTATATATTCTTGGATTTTTTAGGAAAATGGCCCAATCACTGCAATGATTAAATACTCTTGGAATATACATACACAATTTTTAGTAGTCCAGATATATATACATCACGCCAAAAAAAGTCATAACTTCTGCATCCCATGGTGGAATGTGATATACAAATATACATTAGAAAGGAAATTGAATCCGCTACATGAAAACTGTATATTTTACGACTTTCCATCCAGTCGGATGGACATACAAGATGATCTTTTTGTAGTTTTGGGAATCAACTGCAAAGACACTCACATAGTTAAAACATTAAAATAAGGAAACTTGATAAATACCTCTATTTGGGGGAAGAAATTAATTTTTAAACTCTACTAGAGCCCTGGGATGTGGGCACAGTCGTTACATATATATTTATCCATTTTATTTACATATTCCATATATCTTCTTAGAATTGTTTTCTTGATTATTTTCCAAGTTTTAGAATTAATTGTCTTAGTTTATATTTCCTCTCTTTAACTGGAATTTTAATTATATATGCTTAGATTTTGTAGGAAAATGGCCCAATCACTGTAATGATTAAATACTCTTGGAATATATATACACAAGTTTTATTAGTCCAGATATATACGTTAGAAAGGAAATTGAATCTGCTACATGAAAATTGTATATTTGACAGTTTTCCAGCTGGTCGGATGGATTATGAGATGATCTTTTTGTAGTTTTGGGAATCAACTGTAAAGACACTCACATAGTTAAAACATTAAAAGAAGGCAACTTGATAAATACCTCTATTTGGTGGCAAGAAATTAATGTTGTAAAAAGTTACTCTTTTGACTCGAAAAGTTGGCCAATTTCATATTATTTTATGTGGTGGAAAAGATTCAAATAAAAACTAGTCAAATGTCGAAACAATAAAATTATCAATGTGGTCAAGGTATGAGTAATGTGACTTCAGACTAAGATAAGTGATTTAATACAATATACAAACTGGCTTAAAAGAGAAGGCTATTTAGCCTATGTTAAGTGACATTTGTATAGTATTTTCCCCCTCATCCTCCCTATAAAAGGAGGGGGGACTCCAAGAAAAAGAGGCATCTCTTCTTCTATTACATTTTGTATCATTACTTGTAGAATTCTTGTATCTTGCTTTAGATTTAGATTTTATTTACATTCTTCTTCTTGCATCTTGTACTCTTATTCTTCAATAAATATTTTTGATACTTTTTCCATTCTTGGTGTTCTTTCTTTGGGCAAGGAATTAAGATGGATGGTCATTTTAGTGTCAGTAGACCAAGATCCTTTGAGATTCTTCCGCTTTCCAGTCAATGTTTTCCTTTCTTCTTTCCTTTGTTACATCTTTAATTCCTATATATTGTGAGTAGTTCTTATACAGGACTTTGGGGAGTAGCCACATAGCCATAGTGTAAATTAGATTGACTTCTATATGATTTTATTTGTTAGATGGTATTTGGTTTAGATAAACACACATTTGAAATGACTTGATCTCTTGTTTTTTTGAGTGTTAGTATTAGAAAATGTGAGCGCAGAATCTAAGGCTCAAAATAACTGAATAAATGTATAAAGATCCATATGAGACCTCAGAAGGGTATTTGTTGGAATGATCGGTCTAGGATCTGTAGACACCAGGTTTAATGGTTTTGTAGAGAGCTCGTCTTTTGTAGATATATTTGTGAATGCTTTCACATACCCTCTCTAACTTGTTTCATTTCTATTGATTCTATCGATCTAATTTCCACACAGGCTATGATGGCAAACTCCATAATCCCAATATCTTTTATCATCGAATCAATCTCAACTTTTATTTTCTTGTTCTTTAGTGCAAACTTTCCATTATGTGTACTTAGCATAAGCAAACTCTCAGAATGGGATTTTTACTTCCTTGTTTCCTGATCAGATCTAAACCTCAACCATCCTATTTTTTGACATACCTTGGACCGATACTTATCTATACTAAGTTGACGTGTTGTTACAACAAGTTGACAACTTGGTTAGAAGACTAAACTCTATAATTTTTCATAGTGACTGCTACGCAAACAACACACATCAATTTGGATATGTTGTCGCAAAATACAACTTATATTTATTAGATCCCCATCATTTGTGTATATTTAAGATTTCTTCTTTTCATAATTTTTGTTTGGTTTTATACTTTTTAATTTATTCCATAATTTTAATAGTGTTTCATAATTTTTAGACTTATTCTACAATGATGTTCCTTCCTTCTAGTTAGTCTGTAATTTTTAGTTCTTTGATAATCTCTTAGTTTACTTTCGCTAGTACAAATATCACCTTTATCGTCGGTTAAATATGACTTTAGAAATCAATTTCCAAGTGACACACAATTTGGTGATACAAATGTAGATGCCTTCAACATCGATTTCATAACTGATGCCACAAAGTCATCCCCCAACTGCAAACCCAAAAAATGGCCAGCGGGGGGGTCATATGTGCCGATTATCAAGTCATAAATGATGCCACATCCCATCTGAAAAACAATTTGGCCCCAGGTTAGACCATAGGTTTCGGTCAGCAACATAAAACTAACTTCATTGACCTAAAATTATTGACAGTGTGTAAGTTAACCAAATAGTAACTAACACATTTAGCAGTAGACTCAGTACCAGTAGCAGCCTGTAGTCTTTGGTGAATACCTGCATAGCCTTTTTGACCCATTGTGTGGTCATGCACATTCAGTGCACGCCTTTCTCTTTGAGCATCATTGATAGCCTTGTTAGTGAGCACATTGATTTGGTTAGTAACACTAAAGGTCAATCTTGAATAGGTGAATACATAAGAATGTATATTAATTAAATTGGGAGTGGTGCTTAATACCTTGAATTCATCAGTTTTTCTTTTAGCAACAAACTCCGCTCAATCATTGGGGTCCAGGTAGTTTCATTGCTCAGTGGATGACTTCTTCCTCTTCTTAGCATCTCATATGTAATCTCGGATGAGATTTGTCCTATAGTTACGTAGGACCCTCCCATAGCCCTGCATCATGCATTTATGATGTGGACTTTCATCCAGTTCAAATATACTCTGCAAACTTTCATATATTTAACTAGTATCCTAAAAATTAGTAATCTACAAAATAAAATTGCAAATAATAGTAACTCATGCATAGTTCCTTACATACTAAGTCTTTCTTCCCCTTAGGAATTTTATGCCAAGATTCTACATAGGGACTACAATGTCTATGAGTAAGAACCCCAAGATATGAAATAAATGACTTGCAGTTTACTCCAACTAGATTTCCTACATGATCAAACTCCACAGCCAATTTGGGTCCATTGCCCCTTTGTTGGAGTAACTTTTTCATCATTGTGATACCCCTCACATTTTCAATTTTTTTTGCTGCTCATCAAGTCCCCCAAGTTCTTCAGGGGGTACATCATCAACCTAAAATTTGACAAAAAAACACGCTTACATGATATAACTTATAAATGGACATATAGATAGATATATAGGATATATTTTAAAATTTTACATTGTGAGGCACTGCATTGATATCCTCACCCTCACAGTAATCATCATCACGGTCATCATACTCATGCTTAGCCATCTGAAATTGTCATTAAAAAATCAAACATTTAACATTTAACATTTAACATAACTAGAAGATAATAAAACATTGTAAAGTTTACATTCATAAAAATAAAACATATAAAAAAAATAAAAACATGTCTCTAATATTGCGATCTTTTATCAATTAACATTCCTTCGGTGTGATATCCACACACATACAAGTCATCTTTAGCTTCAATATTTGGTGGTGTTGGCAACCCAACTGACAATGGACTCGAGTCATCATACTTATCATAGTACTCTTCTTCATCTATAGGATCTTCAATGAACTTTCTTTACCATGAAGAACAACTGACCATTTATCATTTGTAGGATAATCAATATAAAATACTTGTTTCACATGTGATGCCAATATGAATGGTTCACCCTTCTCGCCAATCTTTTCAAAGTTCACTAATGTGAAACCCAATTCATCCACTGTAACTCCTTTGGTGTTATCAACCCAATTACATTTAAAGAGAGGAATTATGAAATCTATGTAGTCAAACTCCCATGTGTCTTCAATGACACCGTAATATGACATTTTAGCTTCACATGGACTCTTATCCTTTGCACTTGCAAAAAACAATGAAGCTGCTTGAAGGGTGACCCTATTGTTTTGGAGATGCTCTTATCATCTTGTCGCTTTGTGTGATATAAGAACCTGTTTATGTCAAACCACTTAATTTTGGTTTAAAGGTGAGGCATTTGATATTTTCATCATGATTATTAGGTGTTTGAGATAGTTGATGTAAGACTTTATCTTCAAACCACTTAATAAATGTTTTGTTATGCTCTCTAGCAAGCCACATTGAATTGACTCGAGGATATTGTTTCTTGATGAAATTGGTATGTTCCTCGATATAAACACTCACTTCGTCGATGTTGTGTAAAATATACAAGTGAGCTTGTTCCAACTACTCATGAATGATTACTTTTATTTGTGATTCCAAAATTCCTTCTCCAGAATACTCCCCAATATTCTTATCATTAACAGGAGCATCATTACTACTTAGAAAGTCATTGCAAAAATCCATAACCTCTCTCACTACATAACCCTCAATAATACTCTCTTCAGACCGATAATGGTTTCAAACATCACCTTTAAAAATGCTCATGTATCATTCAAAGGGATATATCCAATGCAAGAAAATTTGTCCCAACATTTTCACTTCCCTAGTCAAGTGGACAACAAGATGTAAAATGATATCAAAGAACGAAGGAGGAAAATACATCTCAAGATGACATAGGGTAACAACCACTTTTCTTTGTAACTTATCGAGAGTATCAGGATCAATAACTTTGCTGCACAGACTGTTGAAAAAGAAACAAAGTCTGGCGATTGCAAACATTACATGCTTCGGCAGCATAGATCGAATTGGCACAAGCAATATTTGTTGCATTACAGTGTGCCAATCATGAGATTTAAAACATATCAACTTCAGATCTTTCATTGATGCCAATCTACAGATATTGGATGAGTAACCCTGTGGCACCTTAACATTTACCAAACAATCACAAAAAACTTTCTTCTCCTTTGTAGACAATGTGTAACAAGAAGGAGGTAAGTATTTTCTCCGATCACTACTAACTACTTCTGTTAATTTTTTCCTTATTCCCATTTCACGTAGGTCCATTCTAGATTTTATCCCATCTTTAGTCTTACCTAGTACATTCAACAGAGTACCAATGACGCTATCACAAACATTTTTCTCAACGTGCATGACATCGATACAATGCCTGACTGTTAAAGAACTCCAATAAGGAAGATCTTAGAATATTGACTTCTTCTTGAATAAAGATTTATCACTTTGTGTGGCCATGGTACATTGTGATCTCTTACCAAATTCACTGAAAAAGTCTTTTACTCTTTCATAAATAATCTCTCCTGGTATAGGTTTCGGTGCACTCCATTCCTCATTCCGTCCATTGAACGCTTTGTACAACCTACACTATGGATAGAATTTTGGAAGAAACCTTCGATAACCAAGATATACAGTCTTGCCGCCATGTTTTCATCGTATTGAATCAGTGTTATCTTCACCTGTAGGACACGCTTTAGATCATTTGACACTATATCCAGACAAATTCCCATATGCTAGAAAGTCATTAACAGTGCAAAACAACATAGCATGCAAATGAAATGTCTCTCTTCGTGAAGCATCATTGGTCATCACACCTTCACCCCAGAGTTTATTTAAGTCATCAATTAGAGGTTCAAGATAAATGTTGATATCATTTCTAGGTTATTTAGGGCCCGATATCAACAACAACAGCATAACGTACTTATTTTTCATACACAACTAGGGAGGAAGATTGTATATAACAAGCATAACTGGCCAAGTACTATGTTGGCTGCTCAGTGTCTCGTACAAATTCATCCCATCTGTACAAATCCCAAGTCTTAGATTCTTGACTTTTTCACCAAATTTAGGGTACAATAAATCAATCTTCTTCCACTGTGGGGAATCAGATGAATGTCGTAGGATCCCATCATTATTTTTCTTAACATCTGCATGCCATCTCAAATTCTTTGCATATATCGGATTGGAAAACAAGCGATGAAATTGTGATATTATACATAGATACCACATCACCTTGGCAGGAGAACCAGTTTTGGACTCCCTTAAAGTCATCATTTTATACATTGACGCACAACATTTTGGACAATCTTTCAAATCCACATAGTCCTTTTGAAATAATACACAATCATTCGGGCATGCATGTATCTTCTTTGCCTCCATTCCCATTGGGCACAATAATTTCTTTTATTGGTATGTTGAGATTGGAAGATCATTTCCTTCAGGAAGAATTTCTTTCAACAAAGACAACAATGACATGAAGCTTTTGTTGCTCCATCTATTGTTAGCTTTCATCTTATACAATCTCAACAGAGCGTTAAGCTTCATAAACTTAATACAACCTATGTATAATGGTCTCTCATCATCACGCATAATGTTTCTAAACATGGGAGGTGGATCAGTGTGCTCTACCTCACAACTATCAAACATTGCATCAATGATGTCTACTAGAATTGGTTCATTCACATCTACATCATCGGAGGCAATTTCTTCTTCCACATAAGCACTGCTATCGACATGCATTGATTTCAGGTTTGAAATCTCTCCATGCCAGTGCCATTCTGTATAGCCTTGTACAATCCCATTACACATGACATGACTTTTGATTTCGTCACCAGTGTTGACTTTCAAGTTGTTACTGCAATGCCTACATGGACAGTCGAACCTATCTCCAGGTTGTTTCCTATGTTCCTCAACAAATCTAATAAATAGATCAAGACTAGAAATAAACTCTGGTGTGCAACAATTTGGAATGGACATCCATGATCTATCCATTCTATGATAAAAGAGAAAACAAGTATATATTAGTGTTTAGGGTTAAAAGATTAGGGTTTAGGGTTAAAATATTAGGGTTTATGGTTAAAAGTTTAGGGTTGAGGGTGTTATATATAATAAATGTGTACCACCTATCCCATTCTTGATCATCTAATCTCACTAGTAAGTGTATAATATGTATTCAATTTTCAAGAAATTTTAGCAGCATTTCCTTGTAGTTCTCCAAGTACACCGATGTACATGGGCAAATGCCCACTGACATATGTACTTAGAGAACAAACGGGGAAGTGCTAACGAAACATCTTGAAAACTGAATACACATTATACACTTACATCTTAAGTGAGATTAAGTGTTCAAGAACAGTCCCAAACTGGGGACTATCCAAGATATACTCCTAATGAGTAAATCTCAGACAGGTTTCTAGGCCAACAAAACACATGTATATATGTTGTCATTCATATACCTACAATCATAGTATCATCATTCATATCCTAGGTTTTATGTATCATCATTTAATTCAATTTATTCTTCCATTTGGATAAGTTCATTAATTCATCATTAACCCAAATCAATCATTAATAATCAACTACACAATTTTGAAGAACAATTATATATTGAAATAAGTTAAATCAATCACTAACAAGAGAGAAAGAAAGTAGTAACAATTTATTATATTCATTCATTCATCATTAACCCTATTTAATCATTATTAATCAACTACATAATTTTGGAGTACAATTATATATTAAACTAAGTTCATTCATTCCTCATTTAACCTTTTTTTATCAATATTAATCAACCCTAATTAATCAATATTAATCGTACAGAAAACTCACCACACTGGTGGAGCAGGCTGTGGTGGTGGTGGCCGGAGGTTGAGGTGATCACAGTTGTGGCTATGGAGGTGGTCGCAGTTGTGGCCGGAGGTGGAGGTGGCCAGAGGTGGAGGCAGAGATGACTGAAGCTACGGTGAAGTAGGTGGCGAGTGGTGGCAAGATGGTGGGTTGTGGCTGTGGTCGTTGGCGGAAATGACTGAGCAAGTGAGTGGTGGTGGAAGTGGTCGCAGTTGTGGCTATAGAGGTGGTCACAGATGTGGCCGGAGGTGGAGGTAGAGGTGAATATGACTGAAGCTGCAGTGAAGCAGGTGGTGAGCGATGGCAGGATGGCAGGTGGTGGTTGTGGTCATTAGCAGAGATGACTGAGCAAGCAAGTAGCGGTAGCAGTGACTGAACTACTGGAGCGGTGGCGGCGATGAATGATCGAACTCCTCAGTGGTGGTTCCTCTCCACAGTGTCGGCGGAAAGCTCCTCTCCACAGCGGCGGCGGCGAGCTCCTCTTCACATCATTAGCAGCGGTGGTGGCGAGCGGCAACATAGAATTACAAGACCTAGCTTGAGCGGAAAGAGAGAATCGGGAATGAAACAGAGAAGGAGAAGAGTCTAGCTCACACGGGTATTATTCAGTTAATTACTGGCGTCAGTTATTATGTAAAACTGATACTTAACACCATCTACAACTTAAAACAAATACCATTTCGGGGTGTTTATCGTCGATTTTAATGTATAATAATCGACATCTATCCACATACGTTGAAAAAAAAATGTTCTTGAGTTACAATCATAGTTGTCAGTTTCTCCCTAACACCGACGCCGATTAGGCAAATTGGGGGGAAATGTTTTTCACAGGGACAACATGCGAACAAATATCCTCGTCAGTTCCTGTGCAACAACCGATGCTAAATAAGGTATGAATTTTTGCCTCGTGAGGGATAGTTAGGTGTCATTTATTTTTTAAACAACTGATGACATAAGGGGGGGGATTCACGGGGCTTGGCGCGGAACATGAGGCATCGATGTTTATACAACCGATGTCAAATTGAAAATTTTGGAGGCAATTTTTCCCCTGGAAAATTGTATTTCATGGGTGATTTTGGATGTCAATTTTTATTTCGACCATCCACGTTAAATAAAAAGTGATACCCATGTCTTTTGTAAAGTGGTCAGCCTTCACATATAGATGTCGGTTGTCGTGTTAAACCAACATTGTAGTTTATTAGCATCAGTGTTTTATTTATAACTGATGCCAACAAATGTGACATTATACGTCATTTTTGTACTAGTGTTTCATAATTTTTAGCCTTGTTCTATGATTTCTTTGTTTAGATTTTTTATAATTTTTTTCCACCTACTAAGTCCCATTCTGGTAGTATATATCCTCCTTCTACCGAATTTTCATTCCCGCAGTACTACTTTCTAGTTTATTTTGTAATGTTTAGTCTTGTTCCATAATTTCATAAGCTTACCTATATTTTTAGTTCTTGGTAACTTATGACTAACCCCTTATCTTGTTTTAGTTCTTTCCATAGTATTTAGTTTCTTCTAGATTCTATTTGTAATTTTCTTCTCTGAAAAAATGAGCTTTCAAAATGGAGTCATCAACTCATTATGGTTCACATCTTTCATTGTCTAGTTATTACAATTATATATAATTGAACTACCCTAATGTGACCCCTAATTATGGCAACACTTTATATAATCTCGAGTCCTACCATCCTAGTAGGTATGATGTAAATCTAACGCACAACTTCTCGAGGGTCATTATAAGGAACCATGCTACCTTTATCTATATTCAAATGGGGGGTATGACTAAAAACTTTGGGGATATGAATCTAATTTTGAAACCCAAAAGCGATGGAGGGCCCAAGAAGGGATAGTTGTAGGATGACAGGAAACAATAGACATGCATAAAGCCTTGATAACTACCTTTCTAGAAGCTTAGTCAAAGAATCTTGATGGTTCAAATGTGTCCCCTCATGTTATGGGGACACCTTGTAATGTGGAGTCTTCCCAGCAAGGTGGATGTAATGTAAATTTCAATCAACCATATCATGAAGACTATTATTAGGAAAAATGTCAAAATCAATATGAGGGGTACCATGACCATGATCATTACGGGGGCTATGGCGAGGGTAACCAACAAATTCTTAGGGGCTATGCACCTTATTATGAAAATCAATATACACCTCAATGGGAGAAATGGATCAGTGTCCTAGAAAAAATAGCAGTGGTGCAACAGGAAATAGTAAAAGAGCAATAAAAATCATTAGAACATCGACAAACCATGCTAGATATTTTCATAGAGGCCCAATCACATAGACCCCGTGGAGGAGTTAGAGAAACCCAAGATAGTTCCTCGTGATGATGATGATGATGATTCTATGTTTACGCCATCTATGTCAGATTCCATTGAGTTAGCTCTAACCAATGAATGGTAGTTTTAATGTAATGGGGATGTTGGCATTCCTACCTCTCCACTAGAGGCTTTACTACTAGAGTATGAAAAGTCAAAGTGTGAGAGTCAACCTTATCTTGAATATATGAAAAATCCTCCCATTATTGACAAAAATATAAATGTTATTAAAAACCAATCCTCTATGGTTGAATCTATTCTAGATATGAGACAACTCTCCCCAATGATAAAATATTTTCTTCAATCTACCACAACCAATTCCTGTTTTGCATACGGCCGATCTAGAAGGGGAGACACCACTCTTAGAAGAAGTTCATGTACCCCCTTTTGTTGTTTGCAAGGATGATATTCCCATTCTTATCCCTCTTGAACCCTTGTGAATATTTGCATTGAGGATCTTGAGCTACATGTTATATCAAGAGGAAAACCCACTAATCCCATTAACAACAATGTTGATTGCATGATTTTTTAGGAGAGAAAAAAGATTCATAATGTTGATTTAAATTGAATTGTTCCTTTCATATCAACACATCTTATCCTATACATAGATCAATATGATAGGCGAAAATCAGAGCCACATCTTCCGCTTGATCTTGTACATATGACATCACATGTGTTACCTATCAGGCACATACTAATCTCCCCAAATCCACATTCATCACCAAAACTTTCTTCACTCCTAAAGGAAAATGTGTGGATGATATTGGAGGGACTATGAGACAATAAGTAATATGAAGACCCCATTTAGATTCCATGACCACCTGACTAGTAGGTGCACTATGAAGCTTTTCTAGTCAAGGTTCCAGCCTTCATACATATTTCATTCAGTTGGACATTTTTTGAGCTACCAGGACCCCCTGGTGATCTCCACATTCTTCTTTCCTCCATTCTGGATTTAAGTTTTTCTCATGATGAGTAAAATTTGAAGTTTGGATCGATATGGGTGGTACATACTCATTTCACCGACTCTATCTTAATTTTTATGCAATTTCCATTATGTTAAGTAGTTTAGTTTTAAAAAAAAATCAAGAATTTTCCTTTAATTTTGGCCTTTATCTAGTCGGACATGCCTTTATCTAGTGGGCCATAATGATATGCGTATTTATCAATATACCCCCTTGAATGATGCAATGTTTTTTGTAATTTAATTATCAAATCTGTCATTGATAGAAATTATATTATCACCTATGATCTGAATAATAATATTCCGTATAAAAGATGGCAAACTATAGAGGAATAAAAGAATTCAAAAATAATTCTTTCTTATCTTTTATGGATTGACTTGAAAAATTTCTTGATTCAACATAATTCAGAATTAATTGACCCAACGTATGATACTTCAATTGCACTTAAATTCAGAAAAAATTGTGCTAAGAAAAACTTTTTTCTGCACTTCTTTCATTACCTTTTTGTCTCTCCATCTGCAAAGAAAAATAAAAAGTCAACATGTCAAACATCAAGTTCAAAATGGCACACCCCCTTTTCCTCCTTCTATCTCTTATTCCATACCCCTCATAAATTTAGTAGGTACATATCATCAAGAAAAGATGCCAAAAAGAGCACACCAAACATGTGGTCAATGTAACTGCAAACAAAAAATAAATAAAAGGCCTCAAGTCAAATTGAGGAGACACTACTTCCTTCCCTACCTCCTTCACTCCAATTTTATGGCCAGGGAAATCTAGAAAACCCCATCAAATCCTTGAGCCCTATTTTGTGCAAATAGCTTGAATAAATATGCAGGAGTACCAAATGAAAAGGGAATATGAAATCTATTTTATTAGAGTTTGAAAATAGAACCAACTTTTAAAATAATGTTGAAGTAGAGGATATGAAATTTATTTTTTATGAATCTAGAAAGCTAAGGTTACTTGATCATATAAGGTAGAAAGACTCAGTTAGTGTTATGCAAGTGAGGATGTTAGGTAGAAAGTATTATATGGAAGTATTTTTAATTCAATATTGCCCGAGGATGAGCAATGTTCAAGTTCGAGATAGTTGATAATACATATTTCTCCATTTTATTTACATCTTTTCAATATTATTTTAGGATTGTTTGCTGATTATTTTCCTAATTTTAGAATTAATTGTCTTAGTTTACATTTTCTCTCTTTAATTGTAGTTTAAGTAATATATGTTTGGATTTTGTAGGAAGATGGCCCAATCAATCTAATGATTAAATACTCTTGGAATATATTTGCAAAATTTTTAATAGTCGCGGTATATATACCTTGCACCAGAAAGATCATAACTTATATATCTCATGGAGGAATACACCACACAAACATATGTTGGAAAGGAAATTGGATGTTTTACATGAAATATATATATATATATATATATATATATATTCGAAGGCTTTCCAAATGGTCTACTAGCCTTATGAGATGATCATTTTGTCATTTCCTGAATCAACAACAAAGAGATTCACATAGTCAAAATATTAAAAGAAAGCAACTCAATAAGTGTGAGAACCCATTACACTAAACGAGATTACTCAAAACATAAAACACAATCAATCACTAGTTAATCACATACCCAAAAATATGGGTAAATTAAAATTGATTTCAACATCAACAACCGCTCAAAAACATTTGCATAAGAGCCCCACATCTTTCTTGTATCCATACTATGCCAAGAATTGGATACAAATTGGTCTATCGCCTTAGTCACAACATATATACATAGGAGAACAATATTTGTATATGTCACACAAACAAGCATTAACATGCTAACAAAAGTCTGATTCATTTGAAACACCATATACAAACTTTTCCTACCCGAACCTGAGAGTACAAGGACGACTCTAGGACACACTAGACATCTAATGAACTTTATCAAAGATTCATTACTATAGCTCATCTTTACTGCCACATGTTTGTTTTCATCACTTCCGATTACCTAAAAAAATGTGGCGAACCACAAGGGTGAGACCCATGTCCCAACAAGAGATATAACCTCCAACAACATTTATTGATTACACCAATTTAAAGAAATTAAATAGTTAAGCAGTTTAATCAGAGATAACAAATAAGATCAGCAATATTGATGATTACCAAAATACATAAAGGAGTAGTTAATAATTATCATCATTAGCCAGACTATCATCCTTTATCTTGTTGACAATATAAGAAATTCAGTATCAGATGCAGTTCTAGCATCATAAGCAAGTCTACTAACATAGAATAGCTAACAACATGAGCATGTTTAATTGGTTGAACATATCAACATCATAAGAAGAGCTAGTAACATAAGCACAACTACATGGATAAGCATGATTAGCAGTATATGCATCTTTAGTTATAAAGGCATGCCTAGCATGCTAAACATTACTAACAACATCAGATATCTAGCATCATGATTATAATCAACAGTAGTTGTATAGTTATCAACATAAGTATGGCAACCATATGTATGCATCTACAATCTTAACCATATCCACAACATAAGTATATTTACTATCTCTTAATTGCACTAAGCATCATCTTTATCTAAAGATTACAAATAAGGGTTATCATCCAATGTGAAGTGTCGTGTATAACCCTAAAAAGATATGCTACACGGCTATATTATATCTTTTATTATGCCCTGAAAAATTTGAAGATACCACTCAAAATCCAATTGACCACAGCTAAGTCAAAATCAGTTCCATACAAGATCTAGGAAGAGTCAGACTCCTAAGATCTTCTCCGCCCCCGGTCAGTACGGGTCCTCCACAGTGACACATATGGTCAATCTGCTAACAACCTAGTCCGTCCTTAGTATAGGTCACGACACTAGTGAAAGGAGGTGGGTACACATAACCTGCCATCCGAGGTACAACCCCAATTGTCCTCCAATCTCATCACATATATAATCATTGAGACACGACCACATCCGTTCTCAAACTAAGGGCTAGGTATGACCGTAGTCATCCTCCCTAAACAGTTGAATTCAAGATGACAAGCACCCCGCATACACATCAGTATGCACTCCCAGTTTCCCTTAGGAATACTCATTTCACCATCTGGCAAGTTCTGACACTCAGATGGATCTATGGCACAAGGCACTACATGATTAGAGTTTCACTTGATTAGTTATGCCAATTGGGTGAATTAAGGCTGCACCAAACAAGTGGGCATACAAACCCTAATTCACTTATAGCAAGCATACAAATATCACAACTTTGAAAAGATATAAAATGTGTGAAACATAATTTCTCATCTCATCATCACATGGTACTATTCACTTGCTACTCATGTGACCACACTAGTCATCATACTATCACAAGATATAAATCCTTTTCACAATATCACAGGGTATCAATCCTTATCAATATAAGAGGATTACACCTCATTCAGGGCTCAACCATGTCCAAAGGTCATTAAGACCATCATCTATTCCCTGTAAGATCATCATTATCTTTGCATGCCTTATAACAAGGCTCAACAACATCACTTACATATAGTACACCATATCAACATAATATTGCATTAATGAGCTAGGAGATATTCATAAACAATCATAGCATGTTTATATTAACATTAAGAACATTCATTTATTACATTAACATGAAAGGAATCTATACATGATTCACCCTCATCATATTCATAATGCACATGTTTCGCATAAGCAAGTATCAACCATGTGGCTAGGACAAGCAGCAATTAACACATTAAGGTTACGATCATGTTAAGGAGGTTATTTCACCATCATGCCATCATATAAGAATGATAAACATGAATACTCATATTTATCTATTTGCATTACAGTTCGGTTCAACATGATAAATTATATCAATGTTAGTAATCATCACTTATACCCAAACCCTAACTCACGACATCCCCATTGGATCATGGATACATAAGGTGAAGCATCACCATCACATTCCATACTATTCTCAAGTATGAACCCACACATAAATCAAGATGTAACCATCAGGTTATAGCATACAAGGGTTTCAACAACAATAACAGAGTATTCCATGATTGTATTAGTCATTCAAGGACTATTCGTACCCTATTACCATCATTTATTTATATTAAAGCTAGGTGTAACAAGCTATATCTCATTAGGGTTACATATCAACACAATATGATTATCATACATTCTATTAATATGAGTGAATAGGTAAGACTAGCTTATTAAGGGTAGCCCTCCATTTGCTCCATCATCATTCAACCAATATCACCATACCACAATGTGACCCAGAATCATTGGATGTTCAAAAGGTAATACCATTGGTTGTGTACATAAGTAAACACCGTGGATAAAACACCTATGAAGTCCTTGGTTTGTGCTCTAGAAAGAGTCACCATTTAACCCTAGATATCCCTTGACTAAAAACACAAAAAGTTCCATTGAGAGTAGGGTAAAACCCACAATCGATTGTTCATTTAAAACAAGCCATCTATTGTCAACAAGTAAGCTCTTTAAGTTGATCATATAAAGGAAACCATCTATATCACATTATTAGGACCAACATATTATATTAGCTATCATTCCACTTTATTGGAGGAATAAATAGTAGATCTTGACCATTGGGTCAAGTTCATATGTTAAAACCATCAATTACAGTATAGGTCTGACCATTGCATCAAGTGACCCAAGAAACCATTGGTCTAAGGATTAATTGATGCTAAAACTACAATGCTTAACTTAACATAGGTTGTAGAGACCTGATCCACCATCATTAATGACCATTAAATCACGATAGGTTGTTAGATCAACACTATACTCATTAGTCAACATGAAATATTAAGCTAATGTCATCATTGATTGATAATATCAGTAAGGTACTGAATGATTGATCATTAAACTTCTAATTGATCCAAAACCTAACATAAGGGGGTGACCATAGATTGTCACCATCATTTGACACCTTTGATCATGACCATCAGTTGTCATGAAGAAAACACCATAGGGTTGTTGTAATGGTAATATCATTGGGTCATGTATTTATATAAGAAATCAGCTTTAATCGCTAAAATTGACCATTGGTTGATAGGTTCTTAGCACCATAGGTTGTCAAAACAACCTGATCCAAGTCATATTATACCTTAGAAATAATGTACACATGATCATAGGTTCACCTAGAACTGAAATCAGAACAGGGAATATTATAAAAATTGAAATCCAAGTTAAGCATTTTCAAGTAAGAACATGAGCTAGCAAGCTTATGGTAAGCAATAAACGTGGAGAAAGTTATACAAATTACCACTAATGAGAATATTAAATCCCACACATAATAAATCTCGAGCAGGTAGGATAGAAAATACAAGAATAAGCTATGAACTCTTCCATCTAGCACCTTTCTTCATCAAATGAGCAAACCCTAAGCATAAGGAGCAAGAAAGGTAGGGTTTTAGAGCTTTAGAGCACATTCTACCATGGAACAGTAAGGTTACGACCTGGAGGAAGGTATAAGGATGGATAAGATCAAGAGAAACGGAGAAAGAAAGAAGAAAATAACTTGCTTTGGTCGGAATCCCTAGAAGATGACCTTGGAAACCTTAGGTAGGGCTAAATGGAGCTCTAGGAGACCTTCTTCTCCAAAAAGAGGTTGTATTCTACCTTAGAGTTCTTGGTTCCGCTGAAAAACAGAGGGGAGTCATTTATCCAGGTTAAAGGAAAGACAAAGCAAGCATAGTTTCATACTTGGGAAAGGAAGAGGCAAATATAGCCCATGGATAAGGATGGAAGCAAGCATGAGGAATAAAAGTAGCTTCCCCATGTTTCTATGGCCTTAAACTATTAACAATATACAAGAACACACACAATAAGCTCTCCCACCATCCTTATAGACCTGATTAGATTTCCTTTGTCGAATTTCCCAGCCAATCACATAATTCATTAGTTGATAGCTACTAAAGGTAGCTCATCCGTGAAGGGGTAAACCCAAAAATATCCTTGGAGAAATCACCTTCAAACCAAGGTTTAAATATGTGCCCCATGGATCCAAAAGATCAATAATGATGAGATAATATCCTTAGAACATAATTCAAGTGATAAATTGCAAAGAAACCTCTCAATTGGGTAAATTGTAGAAAAGTCCAAAATGTGCATAAAATTGCATAACTTGCTCAAACAGTGTCCAAATTGGACCAAATTTGAAACTTAAGCTTGTCTTATGATTTAAAAGCATATCACAATATTATATTAGGGTTATAAGAATTATATTATGATAATTAAGCTTATTCAACTCATTAATAAAGTTTAGAGGCCTTACAACTATAAACCCCTAACAGGGATTTCACCCCCGAAATCTAAGGTAAACAAAATGGGTACTTCCTTTTCACCTCATCCTATTACCTTCACATAGTTACTTGCATATCATGGTGATGTCAAATCATTCATACATATATCCTCTTAGGTCAGCACAAAAACCCCCACCTAAGAAGACATTCTCAATATAGAATGTAGAAACTTGTTGTGCCACCTGTACAAATCTAATAGTAACTTTCAACTTTAAATTCCAACTATCGTCCTGAAATTATATCTATTGTAACAACACATTACTCAAAAGTCATACTTTCTAGCTTTTTACCAATCATTCCATGTGTCCCATACCATTCCTTGAAGCATAAAAAATAACGATGTATCCATCTTTTTTTTTTAGATACACTGACATTGGAACACTTGTCAGTTCTTTTTTAGCATCAAAAGAAATGCTGACACTGGAACCTGTCATTTTATACAAGGAAACATCATTCCTAGTCAACCTTTTTAGGGTTGAAACAACAATATTATCTTCACCTTACTAGGATTTACACAACCTACTTAGAAGACATATCATGATCCCATCAAGAAATTTAATCAACCCCATCTCACTCTTATTCAACTTATCTCATAGCTATTGCTGCTTTGGCAACCCTAAGGTTTTTGAAGAAATTTGATCATATTTTTGACCATATTTGAAATACTTTGACATGTCATCATTCAAAGCTTGATATAACTTGTATGACATCACTGGAACTATCTGTTCCTCCTATTCATAAATTCTACTTGTATATTGGTTAGTTAAAAGGACATAACTCTAAAGTCATCATGGTCATGTGAATAATGTCATCCAATCTAACTCTTATGCATTGATATTTTATCATAGGTTTATCTTAGAGGAACACAGTATGACACATATATTAACCAAAAAATCATCTATACTTGATAATGGTCTTGCCCAACTATCACTTAACCATACACAACATTATAGAATCACTTTTGTTTTTCCTTCCAAATAACATTTATAGGGTCATCATCAACTCTATCTCCCTCTCTCTCTACAGAAGTGCAATACTTGGAATGTTCATTTAATGAACATCTCCAACCTTCACATATTTCTCATATTATTAATACATCTTGGATACTAGGATTCATTACCTTGGTATCCACCTCATGTGCTATAAGCAACTCACATCCTTATATCATCTAATTTTACCAACATAACAAATATCAAGACATATAAGAGGAGTCTTCCTAATTATTGGAAGGCTCAAAAGAAAAATCATCACAAACTTTATGAACTTGGAGCCATAGTCCAAACAACCTTATGCTATAATAAGCTATCCACCCTCATGTTTACAACGAATCCACACATAACAAGTGGCAATGATCCACTTGAAAGTTGTGCCCTGGAAAGAAAAGACACAAAGGGAAACACACTTCCCACATCATAGCAACATTTTTCAAGGGTCACTAGCAAAAAGGTAACCAATTCTATTTTCATTATGTAGGTTACAACTTATCATTTTACCTTTTTTATTTCAGGTTCCTTGCCATTAGCATAGGAATCATCATGATTAACATATCGCATTACTCCTTCCTTGACGACTATTTATCACATTTGAGTATGTTCTCTTATTTTATTATGTTCTTCAACCATTTATCGACAGGTAAATCATCATATTCAACATTTTCTTCATTAAATTAGGATCATCTCCCTTAATTTCTTTCACATTCCATGCTGATTTTTCATTAACACTTTCTTACAAACATAGGTTGGTCTGAGATTAACTCAGGTTCCACCTTATTCCTTTGCCATTGTTCCCATTCATCTTCTCATTTTGTACTTGTTATAGGAGTTCTCTCTATCTTATGTGGATTTCATACCTTGATTCACTTTATAAGCATAGACTTATCTATCTTTTACTTTATTATCTTATTGAATCACATCTTCAAGAACTCCTCTTTTCCTTATTTGTATTCAGATTCAGATTTCATGGTGTTGTATCTCTCTCTTATATTTACCAAACATTCAAGTTTTGATAGATAATGATGCAATTCTCATCTTCTTTAACGTAGGATTGAGATATTCACACCATGATTTCTTATTCGTTATGCTCTTTAGATTGTCTGAAAATGACTACTTGATCAGAGTAATCAGAAAGATAAAAATCTAAGAGTTCCATACTTACCTTTCTTCAATAATTGAATACCTGGCCAGGGCACCCAAATACTGAGATTAGGCAGTATGCACCATATTTTTATGTCATATTCCTAATTTTGACATCATCCTAGTCCTAAGTCCTGGTTTCCCTGTAGACTCAATGAACCTAAAGCTCTGATACCAACTTGTGAGAACCTGTTACACTAAACGAGATTACTCAAAACATAAAACACAATCAATCACATACCCAAAAATATGGGTAAATTAAAATCGATTTCAACATCAACACCTGCTCAAAAACATTTGCATAAGATCCCAACATCTTTCTTGTATCCATACTATGCCAAGATTTGGATACAAATTGGTCTATCGCCTTAGTCACAACATATATACACAGGAGAACAATATTCGTATATGTCACACAAACAAGCATTAATATGCTAACAAAATTCCGATTCGTTTGAAACACAATATACAAACTTTTCCTACCCGGACCTGAGAGTACAAGGATGACTCTAGGACACACTAGATATCTAATCAACTTTATCAAAGATTCATTACTATAGCTCCTCTTTACTGCCACATGTTTTTTTTTTGTCACTTCCGATTACCTAAAAAAAAGTTTCGAACCCCAAGGGTGAGACCCATGTCCCAGCAAGAGATATAACCTCCAACAATGTTTATTGATTACACCATTTTTAAGTAATTAAATAGTTAAGCAGTTTAATTAGAGATAACAAATAAGATCAGCAATACTGATGATTACCAAAATACATAAAGGAGTAGATAATAACTATCATCATTAGCTAGACTATCATCCTTTGTCTTATTGACAATATAAGAAATTCAGTAGCAGATGTAGTTCTAGCATCATGAGCAAGTCTAGTAACATAGCATAGCTAACAACATGAGCATGTCTAATTGGTTGAATATATCAACATCATAAGAAGAGATAACAACATAAGAACAACTACATGGATAAGCATGATTAGCAGTATATGTATCTCTAGTTATATAGGAATGACTAGCATTCTAAACATAACTAACAACATGAGATATCTAGCATCATGATTATAATCAACAGTAGCAGTATAGTTATCAACATAAGCATGACTACCGTATGTATGCATCTACAGTCTTAAGCATATCCACAATATAAGTATATTTACTATCTCCTAATTATAATAAGAATCATCTTTATGTAAAGATAACAAACAAGGGTTATCATCCAATGTGAAGCGTCATGTATAACCCTAAACAAACATGCTATATGGCTATATTACATCTTTTATTAAGCCCTGATGAATTTGAGGATACCACTCAAAATACGACTGACTACTGCTAAGTCGAAATCAGTGCCATACAAGATCTAGGAAAAGCTGAACTCCGAAGATCTTCTCCACCCCTGGTCAGTACGAGTCCTCCACAGTGACACATAAGGTCAAGCTGCTAGCAGCCTAGTCCGTCCTTGGTATAGGTCACAACACTAGTGAAAGGAGGTGGGTACGCATACCCTACCATCTGAGGTACAACCGCAGTTGTCCTCCAATCTTATCACATATATAATCATCAAGACACGACCACAGTTGTTCTCAAACTAAGTTCTAGGTATGACCGCAGTCATCCTCCCTAAACACTTGAATTCAGGATGACAAGCACCTCGCATACTCATCAGTATGCGCTCTGAGTTTTCCTTAGGAATATTCATTTCACCATCTGGCAAGTTCTTACACTCATATAGATCTATGGCACAGGGCACTACATGATTAGAGTTTCACTTGATTAGTTATGCAAATTGGGTGAATTAAGGTTGCATCAAACAAGTGGACGTAAAACCCTAATTTACTTCTAGAAAGCATATAAATATCACAACTTTGAAAAGATATAAAACATGTGAAACATAATTTCTCAACTCATCATCACATGGTACTATTCACTTAACACTATTGAGACCACACTAGTCATCATACTATAACAAGATATAAATCCTTTTCACAATATCACAAAGTATCAACTTATCAACATAAGAGGATTATACCTCATTCAGGGCTCAACCATGCCCAAAGGTCATTAAGACCATCATCTATTCCCTACAAGATCATCATTATCTTTGCATTCCTTATAACAAGGTTCAACAACATCACTTACATATAATACACTAGATCAGCACAATATTGCATTAATGAGCTAGGCGATATTCATAAACAATCATAATAGGTTTATATTAACATTAAGAACATTCCTTTATTACATCAACATGAAAGGAATCTAGATATCATTAACCCTCATCATATTCATAATGCACATGTTTTGCATAAGCAAGTATCAACCATGTGGCTAGGACAACCACCAACTAACACATTAAGGTTGTGATCATGTTAAGGAGGTTATTTCACCATAATGCCATCATTTAAGAATGTTAAACATGAATACTCATATTTATCTATTTGCATTAGAGTTAGGTTTAACATGATAAATTATATCAATGTTACTAATCATCACTTATACCCAAACCCTAACTCACGACATCCCCATTGGATCATGAATGCATAAGGTGAAGCATAACCATCACATTCCATACTATTCTCAAGTATGAACCCACACATAAATCAAGGTGTAACCATCAGGTTATAGCATACTAGGGTTTCAACAACAATAACAGAGTATTATGTGATTATAGTAGTCATTCAAGGACTTTTCATGCCCAATTACCATCATTCAGTTATATTAAAGCTAGGTATAACAAGATATACCTCATTAGGGTTACATATCAACACAATATGATTACCATCCCTTCTATTAATATGAGTGAATAGGTAAGACTACCTTATTAAGGGTATCCCTTCATTTGTTCAATCATCATTCAACCAATATTACCATACCACAATGTCATCCAGAATCATTGGATGTTTAAAAGGTAAGACCATTGGTTGTTTACATAAGTAAACACCTTGGATAAACCACCTATGATTTGTGCTCTAGATAGAGTCATCATTTAACCCTAGACATCCCTTGATTAACAACACAAAAAGTTCCATTGAGAGTAGGGTAAAACCCACAATCAACTGTTCATTTAAAACAAGCCATCCATTGTCAACAAGTAAGCTCCTTAAGTTGATCATATAAAGGAAACCATATAAATCACATTATTAGGACCAACATATTACATTAGACATCATTCCACTTTATTGGAGGAATAAATAGTAGATCTTGACCATTGGGTTAAGTTCATATGTTAAAACCATCAATTACAGTATAGGTTCGACCATTGCATCAAGTGACACAAAAACCATTGGTTTAAGGCTTAATTGATTCTACAAATACAATGCTTAACTTACCATAGGTTGTATAGACCTGATCCACCATAATTAATGACCATTAAATCACCATAGGTTGTTATATCAACACTATATTCATTAGTCAACATCAAATATTACGCTAATGTCATCATTGAATGATAACATCAGTAGGGTACTTAATGATTGATCATTAAACTTATAATTGATCCAAAACCTGACCTAAGTGGGTGACCATAGGCTGTCACCATCATTTGACACCTTTGATCAAAACCATCTGTTTTCATGAAGATAACACCATAGGGTTGTTGCAATGGTAACATCATCAGGTCATGGATTTATATAAGAAATCAGCTTTAAACCCTAAAATTGACCATTGGTTGATAGGTGTTTAGCACCATAGGTTGTAAAAACAACCTGATCCAAGAAATATTATATCATAGGAATAATGTACACATAATCACGAGTCATATAGAACTGAAATCAGAACAGGGAATATTATAAAAATCAAAATCCAAGTCAAGCATAGATTTTTAGTGCATGGATCATCATTTTCAAGCAAGAACGTGAGCTAGCAAGCTTATGGTAAGAAATAAACGTAGAGCAAGTTATAAAACTTGCCTCTAATGAGAATATGAAACCCCACAAAGAATAATTCTTGATAATGTAGGGTAGAAAGTCCAAGCATAAGATATGAACTCTTCCATCTAGCACCTTTCTTCATCAAATGAGCAAACCCTAAGCATAAGGAGCAAGAAAGGTAGGGTTTTAGAGCTTTAGAGAAAATTATACCATGGAACAACAAGGTTCTAACCTGGAGGAAGGTCTAAGGAAGGACAAGAGCAAGAGAAAAGGAGAAGGAAATCAATAAATAACTTGCCTTGGTCGGAATTCCTAGAAGATGACCTTGGAAACCCTAGGTAGGGCTAAATGGAGCTCTAGGAGACCTTCTTCTCCAAAAAGAGGTTGTCTTCTACCTTAGAGCACTTGGTTCTGAAGAAAAACAAAGGGTAGTCGTTGCTCCATATTAAAGGAAAGAGAAAGAAAGCATAGTTTCGTACTTGGGCAAGGAAGAGGTAAATATAGCCCATGGATTAGGATGGAAGCAAGCATGAGGTGTAAAAGTACCTTCCCCATGTTTCTATGCCCTAAAACTATTAAGAATATACAAACACACACACAAGAAGATCCCCCACCGTCCTTATATACCTGCTTATCTTTTATTAGTCGAATTTCCCAGCCAATCACATAATTCATTAGTTAATAGCTACTAAAGGTAGCTCATCCGTGAAGGGGTAAACTCTAAAATACCCTTGGAGAAATCACCTTAAAACTAAGATTTAAATAGGTGCCCCATGGCTCAACAAGCTCAAGAATGATGAGAGAATATCCAAGGAACATAATGCAAGTGACAAATTGCAGAGAAAACCTCTCAATTAGGTAAATTGTAGAAAAGTCCAAAATGTACATAAAATTGCATAACTTACTCAAACAGTGTCCAAATTGAACCAAATTTGAAACTTAAGTTTGTCTTATGATTTAAAAGCATATCAAAATATTATATTAGGGTTATAATAATTCAATTATGATAATTAAGCTTATTCACCTCATTAAGCAAGTTTAGGGGCCTTACAATAAGTCCTTCCATTGGGGGCAAGAAATTAATGTTGTAAAAAGTTTCTCCCTTTACTAGGAAAGTTGGTCAATTTATATTTTATATGTGGCGGAAAAATTCAAATAAATCTTGTTCAAATGCCAAAATAATAAAAACATCAATGTAGTCAAGATTTGATCAATGTAACTTCAGGCCGAAGTAAGTGATTAAATGGAATTTACCAATACACACCAAAGATAAGGAAATTTATCCACCTCCAATATCCATTCTTATAGGGGTTTACCCCTCTTCCCCCTATAAAATGAGGGGGGACTCCAAAAAAAAGGGGCATCTCTTCTTCTATCGCATTTTGTATCATTACTTGTATAATTCTTGTATCTTTCTCTAACTTTAGCTTTTATTTACATTCTTCTTCTTGTATCTTTTACTCTTATTCTTCAATAAAGTTTTTTGGTTCTTTTTTCATTCCCATTATTCTTGCTTTCGACAAGGAATCAAGATGGGAAGTCATTTCATTATCAGTAGACCAATATCCTTTATGATTCTTCTTCTTTCTAGTCTATGTCTTCCTTTCTTCTTTCCTTTATTCCATATTTAGTTCTTATGTATTGTAAGTAGTTCCTATATCGGGGTATGGGGAGTAGCCCCATAGCCATAGCATAAATTAGATCAACTTATATATGATTTTATTTATTAGATGGTATTTGATTTGGATAATCGCACATTTGGAGCGACTTGATCTCTTGTTTCATCAAGTGTTAATATTAGAAAAATGACCGCAGAACCTAAAGCTTAGAACAACCAAACAAAAACATAAAGTTCCAAATGAAACATCCGAAGGATCTTTATTGGGATGATCGGCTAGGATTTATAAAGACTAGGAACAATGGGTTTGTAGGGAGTTCGTCTTTTGTAGATACATTTACGAATATTTTCACATACCCTCTTCTAACTTGTTTTGTTTCTATAGATTCTATCGATCTTGTTTCATGCAGGCCATGGTGGTAAACCCATAAACCCGATATATTTTATCATCGAATCAATCTCAATTTTTATTTTCTTGTTCTTTAGTGCAAAATTTTCATTATTTGTTCTTAACATAACCTAACTCTCAAAATCAAATTTTTACTTCCTTGGTCTCACGATCGGATCTGAATCTCAAATATCCTCTTTTCTACTGTCCCTTGGATCAATACCTAATTATTATAAGTCAAATTATTGGTACAATAAATAAACAACCTAGTTAGAAGGTTAAACTTTAGGACCTTTCCTAGTGATTCATGTGTAAACAACACGCTTCAGAGATCACATTGTTGTTAGCTACTGATAGGTGGAAAAAGCATAATGATCGTATCACCTATAAGATACGACTCTAGAATAAAACCACCAATTATCAAGTGAAGATGTACTAACACTTAGTACATGAGAACTAGAATCTAAACTTCCAGAAGAAGAAGTCTCACCACCCACAATGATCATATTCACCATATATTTTTGTGTGGTCGCTTCTTTTGGTTTGTGTAATTTTCTCAATCATTTGAAATGTAACTAGGCTTGCGATACACACAGCAAATGCACGGGCTCCCCAATCCAATGTTCATACTTTGATCTACCAATGTTCTTACTTTGATCTTATTGCTTGGTTTTCTTGAGAGTCTCTTTGGATTTAGGATGGAACTTGTTCAATTTCTTCTTGTTTGTCATGACATTAGTAATGTTCATAGATTGTTGGTTTTTCTTATCTACTTCTAGATGAAGATCTTCAATTTTAGGGGTAGTAACACAATTAGACATGGTCAACTTTCCTCATTTTTGATGAAATTGTTCGACATAATATTTCCACGAAGGAGGTAGGTTTTCTACGCGGGCTAAGACTTAGAATCCTATCTTGAATTTCAAAGACACTAGATATATACTTAAATATAATATTTTGATAATCTAGAACTTGGGATGATGCATACTTGTTATACCTTATTTTGTAATTAATATATTACACACAAAATTCCAATCATATCTTCCTATGGTCGGAGACACATGTAAATGGATGAGAATAAAAACAGCCTATCATTTACAAATTCAGTAACAACAAATCCTAACTAGTGATAATAAGCTATAAAACGTGTCTTAGCGTGCATGAATGTCTGATCTAGCGCACACCGACAAGAGTGCTGGACTGGGTCCACTTACTCACATTTTGGTTTTCTGTATAATAAAAGAAACGACAAGGGAATCTTCTCCATATCTTGACCTCTTTACTTTTATTATTAATAATAAACCTGTATTACCATGACTTGTTGACTGAAGACGGATGCCGATATTATCGCTGTTGTTTGCAGCCCTTCCCTTCCCACGTGTTGCACGACAGGCTGACTCCTCCATCTTCCTTTCTCCACCAAACCAAAACAGCCTCCACATCGGCGAATTCATACCCACTAACGCATCAATGTTTTCTTCCTTCTTGTTCGATAATCCATCATCCCATCGATCAACTTGTCATTTATAAATATAAATACCAGCAGAGTCAAACTAGGGTTAGGTGTACTTGTACCATATGCATGTCTGAACAGCAAGAGCCAGATATAAGACTGGCATATCGACGCGGGTGGGGCTGGTTGGTGCTTGTCGGGTAATATTCCACAAGATCTGGTTGTATATGCACTGAACACACACACAATGATTTCGTATTGCTGACAGGCGGGAAAAATATAAAATTGTCACATAAGTTTTAAATATTTACAACGATTTTACGTCAGTTTGCTATATACAAGGACGTTTCCTGTCTGTGACAATAACATATACAATGACTTCAATTGTGGACAAAAGAAATCCACCAGCCTTAAAAATAGTGGAGCTGAGGATCTACGCCGAAAGTCGGCATCATAGAAGACAGGAAGAATATGTGTATTGTTTACATAACAGAGTAGTGCCAACGGACTATTTAATCAGAAAATGATGGAGACAACATATAGAAATAGGGAAATGGTTGATCTTAAGCCTAACTATATGATTTTCTATACAACTCAAATGACCATGATCCCAACTTATTGGTCGGGCCTATGGGGGGCTATTAGAGACTCCTTAAGTAATGTTATCTTAGGCTTTTTCTAGACCATTTCTTACCTATCACACCTTAGACACCTGTTTTCGGCTTTAGAGATAGGCTTAGATTATAGTTGTACTAAAAGGGTCAACAGAATGAGAATTGAGTGTGATAACCACACTTTGATACAGCTGTTGAATGGGGATCAAAAATTTCTAGAGAGATAAACGGGAGTTGAGCAAAGCAAAATATGTGCTTAGAGATTGTGGATGGTCTTGCCACTTTGTACATAAAGAGGCTAACAAGTTCACACTCAGATTAGCTGAGTACGGTTCAAACCTAGTTGTTACATATAGGTTATGCATCCTATCTAAGATGCCACCTCCGGTTAGAGGAGTGTATCTGTTGGAAAGGTTGGGGATGACATAGGAATACAAGACGGATTTAGAACACTCTTAGCTAACTAACTAATTCCGAGACACCTTTTGTAGAGATACACATACATTGTGGAGTTAATCTTGGGTGGAAGAGGTTTTTTTGAAGGTTTTTGGTTATGCGGTTTCCCGCTTAGAGCTTATGTTTGTCTAGAGTTACGGTTGGCGACGAGTCCGCTTTTGTAAGTTTGGATACCACTGTATGTATCATCTTAGTTCTTTGCCCAAGGAAAAATGGGATGAATAAAAATCCCCCACTTTCCTTTAAAAAAAATTGGAGGTGAAATAAATGACATGATAGTTGTAGATGATTGCATAAAATGGCAGGAGTTATTGAAAAGGCGATTACCAAAATTTCCTAATTTCACATCATATGGTATACTAGTTATGAACCCGTGCTACGCACGGGCTTGGAATGTGCAACACAAAAGTTTTAATTGAACTCATATGGGAAAAAAAAAGCAGTACTGCACATCGATATGTAATAAAGTGAACTTTCATGCGGTCGACAGTCTGCTTTCTGGACATTACAGTTAGTACGGAGCATAATACTTATGTTTTAATAAGTTTACATAGAGTAACCTGATAGGATCGTTTTTTTACAAAATAAAAACATTAGTGAGATAAGTGCTCAAAAAAACATCTTCATTGTCTTCTTTTGTCGGTGTTATCTTTCAATTCTGATCAGAGTGAAGTGTCACTGAAGATCGTTGCCTGCAATATTGAAATTGGTAAATGATTCAGAAAATATTTTTGCATACAATAAAGTTTCTTCATACGTTAACAGAATTCAAATAGTATTAATTGCATCTACATATAGTTTGATTTTATTGCTGAGCATAGTTGAAGCAATTAAGTAGATCACAAACATTGTGTTTTAGATGGACAACTAATAAGATTTTATGTAGATGTTTTTAGGATATACCTACAAATTATCATAATTTTTTTAGCATTTTGAATGTTGTAAATAGAAACAACAGTAGTTTTGTATGTGGATGAAATATGTGAAGTTTAGACAAAAACTATATGTCGTAATTTGAAAGGCATAATAACGTGCACCATCCTTCTGGATGTGCTTCTCTTTCATGGTTTTTAAAATCCAAGGTGGCTGAAACAATTGTGGTGCTACTAAATTAATAAACATGAAAATGAAGTAATAGATTACACAATGTTTCAGTTTTTTATACTCTACGTAGCTTTCTAGAAGAATATAAGCATCTGAGCAGAGGCTTTCATTTGTATATGAAGCCCATATGTACCTCTACAAGTTCCATAAAAATTTAACATCAAACTGTAGTTTGATATACAGTAGTAGGCCTTACAGTTAGAAGATAAAGGGTGTGCCCGATGTATCTCTGCGTATGTGGGGTTTTACAGACCACGAGACAAGCTTGACAGCTTACAAAACAGTTTTCCAAGATCTTTAAACCTTCAGGGACAACTGCTTCCACAACCTAAGAAGACAATTGTAGTAATATCTTATCTTAATGAAGGATATATGAAAAATTTAGGAATAACTAAATGAAAGTAAGATAAAGCATTTTATGTACTTTTAATCTTAGTTCCTTAAAAACATGAGGATCAATATAGATGTAGTTATTTGAAAGAGAGGAACATGTACTCGTTTCAGACTCTCTAAGAGCAGGAAGCGCCTAAGACTGGCTGATCAAGTCTGCTTTTCTCAAAAATCATTGATGGCAGGTAATTTGAAAATCATTTTTTAGTTCCAAATAGTTTCTGGAATACTATGATTATTAAAAAAGAAATAATAAAGGTAGAGCTTCTGATAGCGAGAGATAGGCAAATAGAAAATACAGCAGCAAATAGCATCCGACGTCAGTAAGTGATGATTAACATACAAAGTTTAGACAAAAACTATATGCCGCAATTTGAAAGGCATGATAACGTGCATCATGCTTCTAGATGTGCTTTTCTTTCATGGTTTTTAAAATTCAAGATGGCTGAAACAATTGTGGTGTTACTAAATTAACAAATAGGAAAATGAAGCAATAGATGACACACAACGTTTTAGCTTTTTATACTCTACGTAGCTTCCTAGAAGAATATAAGCATCTGAGCAGAGGCTTTCATTTGTATATGAAGCCCCTATGTACTTCCATAAGTAAGTTCAATAAAAATTTAACATCAAACTGTAGTTTGATATACAGTAGTAGGCCTTACAGTTAGATGATAAAGTGTGTGCCCGATGTATCTCTGCGTATGCAGGTTTTTACAGACCACGAGATAAGCTTAACAACCTACAAACCAGTTTTCCAAGATCTTCAAACCTTCAGGGACAACTGCTTCCACAACCTAAGAAGATAATTGCAGTAATATCTTATCTTAAAGAAGGATATACAAAAAACTTAGGAATAACTAAATGAAAGTAAGATGAAGCATTTTATGTACCTTTTCTCTTAGTTCCTCAGAAACATGAGGATCAATATAGATGTAGTTATTTGAAAGAGAGGAACTGGTACTCGTTTCAGACTCTCTAAGAGAAAGAAGCGCCCGAGACTGTGGCTGATCAAGTCTTCTTTTTTCAAAAATCATGGATGGCAGGTAATTTGAAAATCATTTTTCAGTTTGAAATAGTTTCAGGAATACTATGATTAGTAAAAAAGAAATAATAAAGGTTGCGCGTCTGATAGCCAGAGATAGGCAAACAGAAAATACAGCAGCAAATACAACAATGAATACAGGTGTAGGGACATATTTAAAGGAAACACAAAGCAATTATTTTAATGGTTCTCAATTGATGTATGTTTCCAATAGTCAACATGACAACAATAATGTAAATATATCAGGCAGTTTATGAGTTCCTTAGAATGTGAAGAATTAACTTATAATAGAGTACTAACGAAAACAGACATTGCTAGTTAGCAGTTCTTCTGTCCATGAACTTATATCTAGTAAGTTGAGTAGGCATATTACATTGGAAATTCAAACTTGAATAGACCTGAATCATAAAGGAGAACTTAGAAATAGCTACGATTCTTTCACTTAAGCGATTCATATTTTGTCAGAATACCTTATAGTTAGGAGATAAAGAGATATTTTGTCTTAAAGAAGGATATACGAAAATCTTAGGAATAACTAAATGAAAGTAAGATGGAATGAAGTTTATTTTATAACGATTAATATGGTTTCACAACATCTGTGGAATCAATGAAAGAGCATCGCTAGAGTGGATGAAAATAGATGGGTAGATTTCATACCTCGAGGGCGCGCAGTGTTCTTACGCTTCTCATACAACTTTTCGGAGAACCTAAAGACAATATCTTTTCCATATGAGATCCCTTTAGATGCTACAAAATATTGTTTTCATGTAGGAGAAGCTTTTCCATAGCTATATATATGCATGCATAGATATGTACATATATGTACACTATGATAGTAATTTTATTCAAAAAGTATTGTTCCTGCATAATAAAGCAATAATGAAGTTTAGTTCATGTTTATGCTTGTAAAACCTAAGAGATCAAAAGATTAGGCGGCAGGTCTGTTGTATATCCATAACTAAGTTCAATAAAAATTTAAAATCAAACTGTAGTTTGATATACAGCAGTAGGCCTTATAGTTAGGAGATAAAGAGATATTTTGTCTTAAAGAAGGATATACGAAAATCTTAGGAATAACTAAATAAAAGTAAGATGGAATGAAGTTTATTTTATAACGATTAATATGTTTTCACAGCATCTGCGGAATCAAAGAAAGAGCATCGCTAGAGTGGACAAAAATAGATGGGTAGATTTCATACTTCGAGGGCGCGTAGTGTTCTTACGCTTCTCATACAACTTTTCGGAGAAGTTACGGAGAACATCATCTAGGATAATGGAAAAGACATCCAAATTCCGTCCGGACCAGCCGTCCGAAGGTAGGAAGAAGAGGGCGGTGAATAATCGGAACTTCTGTATGACACTGCAGGTAGTAAATACAATAGCAAATATAGGTGCATAGACATATTAAAAGTAAACAAAAAGAAATTACTTTAATGGCTCTCAATTGATATATGTTACCGACGGTCAATAAGATAACAACAATGTAAACATACTAAGTTCATATTAAGTTGTAATGAATTAGCATACCAAGTTCGCTTAAATTGCACATTGCACAGTGACTTTTAAGTTACATTTAAGAGAAACCATTAACACAAAGGAATGAACATTAACAATATAAACATTTTAATGAACCAGAAAAATATCAATGTATATTACAGCCACTAAACAATGCATTTCGTTATCATAAAAATTCATTCAGTCATAAGAGTATATTCATACATAAAACAATTACAATAATAGAAATGAAAATTTTAAATTAGAAAGCATACCTAAGGACAATATTTTTTTTCATATGAGCTCCCTTCAGATGACAAAAAATGACATTTTCATGTAGGAGGAGCTTTTCCATAGATATATATGCACGCATACATATATACATATATATTTATATTATGGTAGTAACTCCATTGAGAAAGAAGTATTGTTCTTGCATAATAAAGCAATGATGATATGAGAATATGTTTTAGTTTTTGCCATATGAATTGTTTTTTTAAAAATAAGTATGGAAAAACAAAGGTTTTTGTGAAATAATATGAGCAAAGTGTAGGTACATTATATTAGTTTGTACATATCTCACAAAGGTATCTGTGTAATGTATATACTTAATCACATCATATCATATGCATGTAGGTCAAGAATATAGAGCCGAAGATGAAATAGTATTTTGATTTTGATGTAGTTCTATCTTTTGTGAAGTCTAATCATTATTTTGTGTTCTTACCGGTGTAGAAGTGTAAAAAAAGACACTATGTGGGATCTTATGTTCTTTATTTTAGAAAATGATCATATACTTGTTATGTTGATGAGGTCAATGGAATTATAGGTTTTAGAGAAACAAAATGATAAAATGTTTAAATTACAATACAATCTTTTAAGATGATTATATAGGAGAAAAAGTACATAAAAACAATTGTAATAACAGAAAAAAAAGTTTTAAATTGAAAAGCATACCTAAAGACAATATCTTTTCCATATGAGCTCCCTTTAGATGCTACAAAATATTGTTTTCATGTAGGAGGAGCTTTTCCATAGCTATATATATGCATGCATAGATATGTACATATATGTACATTATGATAGTAATTTCATTCAAAAAGTATTGTTCCTGCATAATAAAGCAATAATGAGATGAGAATATGTTTTATTTTTCATCTTGTAAATTGTTTTTAAAAAATGAGTATTTTATAAATTAAAAGACAATTATTTAGCATGCTTTACCTTGTACCAAGGTGTCATTCATTTTTCCATTGATCAAAAGAAGTGACTGTAAAGTCTCCATTCATTGTGTAGCGTTGGTTCTCTCTCATTAGTCGTAATTGAAAAGTAAATGTTTTTCCAACTGGTTCTTCAAATATTTTGTCAATAATATTTTGGCTTTCATCCTAATAAAATATTCATTAGTAACATATATTACTTGATATAGTTGTAGATTTCATAATAATTATTTATGTAGATGTTGTTATACTAAAATATCAATTAACCTCAGTGAAGAGTTGCAATAGTCTTTCAGTGGTGATACATAGAAATGAATTTGCATTTTCTCCAAATAGGGTGACATATGCTTCTCCACTTTCATCAAGAATCTTGGCTTTTATTTTCAACCTAATAGGAAATAATTTTATATAACTATATATGTTTGCTAGAACATTTTATGTCAATTGAGTGTACATTAGTGACATTACCTTATTATTGGAATGCAATCAATAACACCACAGTGATAGCATCTTGTACTGTTTGCTTCTAACTGGTACTTTTTTGAGCATGATTGGCAGCAATCATAAAATATTTCATCTTCAGAAGATACATTTACAACTTTGCCTTTTATTGTGAAGTAAAGAGGCTGTAATTAAAAAATGAAAAATGAATTCAATCTATGAGTTTGCAAGATGAATATAGAAGTTGAAAATAATAATTTTACTAAATTATATAATTACCTTGTCAATGATAGATTGTGCATGGAGAACAACGTCATTAACAATCACAAATTGAGTACTTTTTTGTATTTGTTTGTTGCTATATATATGGATTGATGTTGAAAATTCACTCTTCAATTTATCCTTAGAAAACCTACAATATGTAAGATAATTAGAAAAGCACCATAAATTATATGATTTTCTTTATTTTTGAAATATGAATATTTGTTTGACATTATCAAGCATTACTAACCACTTTTTCAAATTTTCAATTTCATTAAGGCCAGTTGGTTCTATGTAAAGATCTGAATAATCAGTGCTTGCAATGCAGTACTCATCTATGAAGAAAACATTTGTTAGGAATACATTTATTAGAATGAATATAGAGTTATATGTTGATGTGTACCATTGTATGTATCAATTTTGACTTTCTTTGCGAGAAGAACAACATTATTTTTTGCAGCGATGACCAAGTCATCATCATATTTTTTTGCAAGTTCATTCCATATAGTCAACTGGATGCAACAATTACTATGTCAAAATGAATATACATTATTTACATTAGAAAGACATGATTATTTAAGGTAATCATTACAAATTACCTTTGATCTAAAATATGGAGACTGATACGGGAGTTGTTTGACATAGTTCTTGATTCTAATTTCCAGATAATTCCAACCACATCTATTAAATAAAATAGTTAAGTTCATATATAATAAGTATCAAACAATGTTATAATTTGACAACTTACCAATTAAAGTTCGATTTTCAGGTTTCAATGAGCTTATTTCATCCAATGGTGTGATGTGGTATTTAGGATATGGTATTGTTTGATCATTTTGCACCTCAATACCAATTGAGCGATCATTGATGAATATGATAAAATTATGAGGTACAATCCGAAAGCCAAATTGTAGTTTTTTAATGCTTACAGATTTCAACACCAAAGTATTACCTATAGTAAGCAACTGATCCCATTTAGTTGGATCTGAATGAACAATTCTTGCTTGCATTTCATCACCCTATAGAAATTCATATTTACTTATATAATATATAGGTAATGCTAAAATGACATAATGCAAAGTAAATTAAAAAATACCTCAGAATCTATGAAAGTAACTACAAACGACTCCATTTTTCCAGTTGGTTTGTCAATTGTACGCCTCCATTTGTTTGCAACACGAACAAGAAGTACCACTTCTTGTTGATTCGGGCGTATCATACGAAATAATGATGGCTTTCATCCTTGTAAGACGATAGGCAATGATTTCTTCATCTCTTCTGTATAATTTTTTTTATGAAAGATCATTTAGATATAAGATTATTATTTTATTTCTAATAACTAACCAAAATGATGATAATATATTGTACCATTTTTTGGAGGCATAGAAGTATTTTTTGAAGTTATTGAAGAGAATTGATCAGATGGAGCCTTTAGTTTTTTAATATCTCCACTTGGTTTATCAGTTTGAAATTCTGCAATTCTTTTAGATAGAACCATTTCTTTTGCTGGTGTTTTAGGACTGATTTCTTTGAGATTGGAACTCTCTGTACCTGCAAATTATTGTTTAAAAAATTATTTACAAAGTAGGTTAAAATGAATAATATGTACGATTCTTTTGATTTCATTTTGACATAAAATGTAATTGATACTATTTATGTATAGTTTAACAATATTGAACTTATGTTCTATAATACTTTTACTACTAAGTTGTTTCTTAGTAATTTGATTTGCACTTAATGCATAGATAGCAGCACATATAGAAGCATGGATAAGAGTTCATTTAGTTGTGTGTTATGTTACCTTTTGAAATATCATAAGTTGATTGCTTGATTTTGAAATCAGTCATAGTTTGTATTTCATCACCTGTAGAGAAAAAAGGTAGAGATTACAATCCTATAAAGAAAAAAGTAACTAATCAAAAATTTGAATTGTGAATTCAGTTTTTTTTACCTTCCAAAGTATCATTATCTAGTTTGAAAGTGTGTTTATCATCCATACTTTGATGTGGATTTCCTATGGATAGAATAAAATCAGAGATAAGAATAATACATTTAAAAAGGTAGTTTTTAGTTCAATGTATGACTGAGAAAATTTATGTATAGTTTAACAATATTGAACTTATGTTCTATAATACTTTTACTACTAAGTTGTTTCTTAGTAATTTGATTTGCACCTAATGCATAGATAGCAGCACATATAGAAGCATGGATAAGAGTTCATCTAGTTGTGTGTTATCTTACCTTTTGGAATATCATAACTTGATTGCTTGATTTTGAAATCAGTCATAGTTTGTATTTCATCACCTGTAGAGAAAAAAGGTAGAGATTACAATCCTATAAAGAAAAAAGTAACTAATCAAAAATTTGAATTATGAATCTAAATTTTTTTTACCTTCCAAATTATCATCATCTACTTTAAAAGTGTGTTTATCATCCATACCTTGATGTGGATTTCCTATGGATAGAATAAAATCGGAGATAAGAATAATACATTTAAAAAGGTAGTTTTTAGTTCAATGTATGACTGAGAAAAGGTTGACAATATATAATAAAATAAATAATTTCATAACTAATAATAATAAGGATATACTTTAATATGATATGATTACCTATATTATATTATGGATAAACTTCACATAATTGTATATCTATCTGTAACGTTTTGCAATATTTCTTTGTAAACTATATTTTTTGTAAGATTTTTTGGAATTCCATCACAATTGCATGTCATAATTTTCAAACCTTCTCTTGATGTAACTCGAGAAATGGCAACATATAGTTCTCCATGAGAAAAAATAGGTGTTTTTAAATATAGCCCAACAGATTGTAAGGTTTGAATGTTGACTGTTTTCCGTTTACGATTACTTTCACTTTGATTACATTGAATTCCATGTCTCCAACCATCCTCACCATATGGGAAAAGTAATGGATATTGCAATGGCATATAAGCAGGATGTTTTTCGCTAATTCTTTTTAATATGTTATCCTTTAGACAGACAATAATGTCTCTACATTCAGAAATTCCTTCATCTCCACCAACAACTAACATTGCTAATTCATTCACGGTAGGTAATGAATATTGAGTATTAGCATTGTTTCTGCTAGCAACTAAGCGTAATGAAAGTTCATTAATAGAATTATTTTGTATCCATTGATTGACAGAACGAAATATCATAGCATAAGGATTTATGTCATTAATCATTTTCTGCAATCTAATAATCATAGATGTATTCACTTTTGACCATTCTTTATTATTTGAAAACATATTACACCTATTGATGTCTTCATGTTCCGTATCATATACATAAAGTTGAGCATATAGAGGTTGGTTATCATTAGAAGGTAAAAGTAAACCAATGAGGTGATAGATTTGTCCATGAATTCGAAAATTATAAGGACCTCTTCCATCAATAATTGATGTGTCTTGCGATACACCCATCGATGTGAAAGCAAAAGCATTATTGTATTGGAGAATGTATTTGTGATAATGTCTTCCTTCCTTAGAATTTCCTTTCAGTAAATCATCAAGATAAGAGGGGATAGACTGCAACATTGGTAATTTAAACTTTCCATCCCAACAACATGAATGAAAATGTGGAATCTGATCACCTTTGTTTATAACTCTTTCTTCAAACCACATGTATGCACCACAATGTATGCAGGTACATGAGGGAAATCGTAAGTAATATCGTTCTTTAAAATCTGCATGTGTGTAATCCATCATTTATAATTAAATATTACTTTTATTTTAATATATGTAGATTTGGATGGAAGTTACTTTGATCTATTCGTGGAATCCTAGCATCTGACAAATAACTCCGTAAACGCTTTCTACTTCTTTCATGATTACAATCACCTATAACCAATGTAAATATAATTATTACATTTATTTTTGTTATTTATAATAAACTATTAACTTACATTTAAAAATTCTACAATAAGAAATGAATTGAAAAATTTTACTATTGAACATGCTTCGCAGATGGCTTTTGTACTAACAAAAATATGCAAGTTTTAAAAATACAAACCTTGAGAAGATGAGCTTGCCATGAGTGAAATTAACTTTCAACCTATTACAAAAAAGTTCAAAACAATTAGCTAATCATAATGTTATTTTACGTTTAATAATAGAATATTTTTTATATACAAAAAAGAAGTACAAAATAACCTACTATTCAATTAAAAATTGGATAGTCAAAATGATGGATATCAGACATATGATAATAATTAAGATCTAAGAGGATATCAGACATATAAATCCCAAAGGATATGGTTAATGATTATTTATATGACAAAACAAGTTATGTATTTCTTCTTATGCACATCAGGCCATAAACAAATTCAAAACTTCATTCACGGGCTATATAATTGTAGGTCTCATGCTGCGAATTAAATATTCTATTTTCCAAGAATTTCAAGAGGGATTTATTTTCATGCCAAAGAGAGTGGGTCAAGCATTTTTTACTTAATCTCATTTTTGTGTGTGAAAAAGAGTTAATATTGCTCTTTCAAATGTAATTTAAGATATCTTTCTAGTTTATATACAACCTAAGTATGGTGGAATGAAGTTCCTACTACAGGAAAAGAACTACGAAACAATAGTGTGGCTTCCCTTGAGAAAATGGTTTTTAATCCATCTGTGAGCAAGCCTACAGACTTTAAGACTTCTAATGATGTAACTACTGAACAATGTAACTGGTCGATAATGTAGAAAAGAATTCACCTGTCTAATTATGAAGTATACAACGCCTGACAATTAAGCAATATTAAAAAACATGCTCTAAATATAGTATTTGCAAACAATAAGTCACCTATATTTCTTATATATTCTAGAAAAAATAACAAATCAAAAATTTATGATTTGGGATCGTATGGAAGTATTTATGTATTCATTTGATGACTTACATGTGAAATCGTCAAGGAAGAATAAAATAGAAGCTTATTGTATATATAATTACACGTACCAAATGTAAAATACAAAATTTCTAGGTGTATAGGCTTCTAATTTTACCCTTGTATTGTTATAAGTAGAGATATAGGAAAACTACCATCCTCCCGCAGGAAGGAAGAACGATATATAGCGGAGTCCTACCGGCAGTTTGTTCTGCGGCCAGAAATCGAGCCAAAAGAAGGCGGGAAAAAATAGACGGGGGAAGAAAACGGAATAGAAAAGCATAACAGGCAGAGCTGGTCACTGAATTGAACTGGAGGCGCGATGGTAGCCACCGGAACGAAGCTAAAAGAAAGGTTCAGAATTTGGAAGGCGGCGAAACGACAGTTCCGGCTGTGGAAAGAAAGGGCCAATTGACGAAAGGAAAGATGCAGCACCAAGCAAGATAACAGAATGTTGTGTTTCCTTACCAGTCTCTGTCGTCCCTGCTCCTCCTCGTCATCCTCCTCCACCTTTCTTTTAGCTATAACTGTTGTGCTGTAGGTAGTTGCTTGTCCGCCGAACTCCACTTACCTTCCTCACAGCTTCAGCGCTGGAAAAGAGAGAGGAACAAAGGAGTCGCGGAATCAGGCGATATGGGGCTTTGAAGCAGGGAAAAAGGAAAGAAAGGAAGGGGACCGGCGGTCAGAAATATCCATGTGACCGGGGGGCGACCAACCTGGCAATCGGAGATGCGTGGAGGAAGGCTTCTGCTTTCCAATCTCGAACCGTCGTGCTCTGCTTGCCGTGCCGCTGGTCTGCTTGTCGTGCCGCTGGTCGCGTCGTCGTCCCTCTCTCGAACCCTCCGCTGGGTCGCAAACTCGTCGGTGATCTAGAAAGTGATCTAGAACCCTAACACCTAAAGAACAGAGGTCGGTGATCTAGAAAGTGATCGCGAACGACCTCTTCAATAGAAAACCCCTGACGACCCCTCGATATGGCGGCTGTAAATATTGCAAATGGATACAATCATAACTTGCTCACATAGGTATAAGGGGCTATTCGTAATTTTAAAAAATGAGTGTGAAAATTGCAGAACTAATCCCGAACGGGCCTTCTTATATAGTATAGATGCTAGGTTTGTAACCTACCGTAACAAATATTTAATGTGTGTGTACAAGTGATATATCCTCTTATCAGGAACGATATTGTATTCACGATCGAGAACCAAAATGGTCGGTTTTCCTTCGTCAAATATATTATTATGGTATTGTCATAGCAGATTGTTTGTATACTTAACAACTAGTCTAACCAACAAAGTTTGTTGTTAGTTGTACTGTATGTCATGAATACGGTACATGTTGGGGTACCAGAATACAGAAGCTAAAAGCAGCAACTATATCATCATTTGATATAGTTTTGTCAGTGCTATATTCTTACTGTTCACTATTGGATTCCACATGCCCATCAATGAGAGTAAGCTTTGGAGACCAAGGACCGTGTACTTCCACTCGGGATTCACCAGCTCTTGGATTCAATACCCTTCCCTCTCATTTGAAGTAGTTTCTTTGGGCGCTAAATCAAAACTTTCAAACAACTGTTTCATCTTTACTAGGCAACATTGCAAGAGATGCTCATGGAAGTGCGCAAGGTACATTGGAGGGCATTCAGTGATATCTCGCCAATGGTTCGTGTATGTAAGATATTGATAAATGACAACTAAAAGCTAGCCAAGCAGCCAGAATGGAGTATCAACCCACACATGAACGTACACGATAAAGTACTAAAGCTATGAATGCATGTATGACCTACCCAATTGGGGTTAGTCTAGGGCATCTTTGATGCAAGAAACACCCAAAAATATATCATCATTGTCATGAGGGTCCACCTGGTAGACTCATTCATATACATGCACTGACATTTGGATACAGACACTAGCACAATACATTTTTTAGCATTTGTTGGTCATATGCTTGAACATCCATTTCAACACTCACATTACTACTAACACAATGATTACTCTAGATAAAATCTTACAAATATCGCATTGATTGAATGATTACGGAAGATTGTTTTCTCTTTCGCCTATGATATCTTTTTCTTTTGACAAACATCGCTTGGTTTTTGTATAGTTTTCTGAAACTTCTTATAATCCCAAAATGTGTATTTTTGTTCATGTAATAAATATTGACCTCAAGGTTTTTCCAAATGATTTGCATGCCTAGACCATCATACTATGACTGTTTGTAACATGTAAAATAATTTCTAAAGCACTATGAGAAGACCAAAAATGTTTTTGGACCGAGAGAAGTGGCACTTCATGTTCATGAAGAGGTTCATTCTTGATCACAAACTCTTCACACATTATATTGAAGTTGACTCAGTGAAGAGTAAGGGAATCTGGAATTCCTTATCTCCTAGATGAGTTAAGGGTGTGAGAATCTTTTTGAGACATGTTGATTTTTTAAGAGCTTTGAGGGTGTGAAAACAACATAAGATGTATGTGTTTGCTTGACATAGATGTTTAAATTGTATTTTAATAACAATTTTTTGAAAGCTTTCAATTAAAAACTAAAATGAAAAAAATGTTCCACGTTGGTGGTTTTAGCACCCAATTGGAGTCATTCATTCAAGTTGAACCGCATAATGAGAAAATATATAGGTGCTTTACTTGAGCAATGGAAAGATGAAGTGTACAATGTGATGCATTATGCTAAAGAATCCTCCATGTGTAAAACTAAACTATGCCACTACATAGGACATGTTACTCATTTTGTACATTAACTAAATATAAACACTATTTGATTTGTTACAAACTGTTTACCATTGAATATGCTCCCATTACATATTTAATGGAAAATGGGTGGAAAAAGATGAGTTATTTATTATATGTATGTATTGTATAATGTTGAGTACGATATTGCATCGAAAGAGAATATGATTATTGATTTTTTTTATTTAAAAAAATAGACAAAGAAGAAGGAACCACCTCATACAAAATACACTTATTGATTATTGATGTTAATTCATATTACCCAAGATAATTGGTTTATGACTATGATAGGTACTTAGTAGGACAATGTTTCTTGAGTATAGTCTTGAGTGATCGACATATTTTGTATCTTTAGGGACAATATGGTTAGTTAGTGTGTAACAAATCTTGATAGGTAAGACACCTTAAAGTATTCTCATATCTTGTTAGAGGGAGTTGCAATGGATTGAACCTTTAGGGTTCTTGGAAAACTACCAAAATAGATAATTGAATTCATGAACTTGAAATTGGAATGGGTTTTGGTCTATGTGTGATATTTATGATAAATTTATCATGTCTAGTTTAATGTACTTGTATGAAAATTATGTAACTAAAGTATTTGATGGACAATTATGGTATAATTATGATTCATGAAATATAACATTAATATACCAATATGTATCAAGTATTTTGATGATATTTGGAATTTTTTAGATAAAAATGGTATCATTAATTTTTCTATGTTTGTTCCATCTCAGAATATTTATTTGATTGGCCAAGAAGTAATATATATGTACCAAAATTGGACGAAAGATGTACCTGGATATGAATAACTTATGGTTAAAATTTCATATAGTTTGGTGTTCATAACAAATTTATTTAGGTGTTAAAATCATAATATATTGAGTGTATCTGAGTATCTATGACCAACTATTATGATAAATGTTCTTCGATCCTAGATTGGTGATCAAATTAATAGCAGTTGAACCCTCAAGTTGAGGAGCCACATATCCACCAAATGTCTAACTTTCTGGCCCTTAGATTGGTTGAAAATAAACCAATACCAAGTTGTCCCATACCTTGCGGTTAGAGAAAGGCAATGGAGTTTATGGGTTCCACAACTTCCCCGCCACTACACTTTGTGATCATGGACTATGATGAGGTTTTTTTTGGGATAGTGCACTCCATTCGTCCAACTTGAGGGAGAGAGAGCCTCACCTTTACATAAATTCTTTATAGCATCTTTTCAGGTTGGTTATGGGAGGAGCTGAAGGTAGAGTAGATATTGGGAAGATCTAAGAGATAAAGAATGCCTAACAATTGAGAAAAAACTTTGAAGACCTCACATAAATAGTAGAAGGTTGCATTACAATCTGAATAGTAATATTTAGGGTAGAATAAGTTGAGATTATTAAAGAAGAAGAAGAATAAGGAATCCAAGACAACTACAAGTGGATTCCCTCTAGGTTTTGGAATCCCATTGGAGTTGAGAAATTTATAGTAGTTATTTTTTAGTGAACTTCCATCAACATTTTCCTTTTAGACGATAGATATCCCTTCATACCCACTTTGGAAGTTGTTGGTGTAGGAAAATATGGCTGCAGAGCATGCACTGGAAATAAAAAATTTATGTACCATATTCCTATAAATTGCAGATCGCGTCAATTACTATAAGATAGGAAGGATGTTTTTGAGGATATACCTCATCCTGGAGCAAGTTTAGCGACACCTCCTACTCATTATCATTATGTAACTCTAACTCCTAGTTACACTGGGACTCGTCTTGCTGCTCATTCAAGGACACTAGACTCACACGTCGTCTTCTATAGAAGTTCCTCTCATCATAGACTGGTGGTTGACAATGCTCTCCTAGAAGAATACAACGACCTCCCACCTCTAGAGAAGTCCACATGGACCGTCTAGAACTCATGTCGTCCTACTAGACTGAATAGGAAGGAATTGTCCCTTCGGTTGGCATATTAATCATCAACTCTCTCTCCCACAACAATGATCTCAATTGCTCTCTTCCTTGCTATCCCTCTCTAGTTGGGTAGGACTTGCTCGGGCTCTCTTGGTTACCACAACCAGAGAGGACAATGTTTGTCAGAGCAACTGATTCTCAAGTGTCCATGTTGTGTTCTGGGAAGCCCTCCAGTACCACTCTATTTATAGGCAGGGTTTGGGTCAGGGTTTCCAGTTTGTGCGGGATTGGAATGGACATGAAGATCTCAAATTTTCACAACCTATGAGCACTAAAATGGCCGTATGGCACACCAGACAGTCATCTAGCATGCAAGATGATCATCTCGTACTATGAGATGATGGTTTTTTCAATTTCCCAATCGCATATGAAATTCGGCAATTTGTTTCTAATTAATACCCCATATTAGTTTTCTTACATAACAAGTCGTGTACAATCCAAACAAACTTAAAAATATCTAGAGCCTTCCTTCAAACAAACCAGGCCTTCTCACCCATTTGAGACATCTATCTCAATCACCCATTCAGGTGTCTGGTGACCCGATCCAGGTCGATCAGTTCAATCCATAACCAATTTCATGTCAGATTATTCAAACACTCCAAACACCAATCTCAACCCTTGAGACGGCTGTTTGGCACTCCATATGATCGTCTCATGCCATGAGACTTGTGTCTGGAAGTGTAGTTAGGTTGGTTGTTGTGTGAATCAATTTGCCTAAACATTTTAGCAATTAATTCATGCCATTCAAGATCAAACTCCTATTCTAGGTCAAGACCTATGTGTGTGACCCTATAGGTCCCATATTACACTGGAAGTGAATGTCCATAACACTTATGACATCACAAGCAATGAGCAGTGTCTAGTCATACATCAATGCTACATAAATAAATGGAAAGTTGAAGAACAACTTCAACCTATAATCTGTGTATGGTGCTATAGTGTTTGTATAGTTCCTTTGTCACTGATGTCCAGACTAAACTCAAGGCATGGAGCAATCACCCTCTTCATCATTTAATATTGTTTCCTGAACCAGAGCAAACTATTTGAGATATATGTAATTTCAATATCACATATTGACTCACATGTGCATTGTCATGCATTTCTCAATCTCGCTAAAAAAGAGGCCTACGACATCAAACTCATGCAAGATGGAAAAATACCATATCTATCACTCACAATCTATCTCCATGTGTCAAAGACACCCAATCATCACCATTATAACAACCCATGTTTCAGGATTGCATTTGATGATGTCAGAGTGCACCCAACAACATGTGACAAGTGTAATTATTTTTTGTCTAAGAACCATAACCACCACCGTCAATGTGAGACCTGACTATGATTCTGTGATGATGGTTTCTATGTGTCAGTCTCATAGTGTGTCTGTCTGATACACTACTCTCTAACATGTATCAATGTGATTGGTTTAATATTGACGTATCATGACCAATGAGATTTAGTCAACAACCAACTCACACTCTGATCTTGTGTGTCATTATTGTCTATCAACCTTCCATAATGACAACCGATCAGGTACACAATGAGAATATGTATATGTACTCTTAAAATTTGTATGAACTCATCTCTTCCAAGTCTAATACTTGAAGGCATAACTCATTGAGTAATATTATTCTCAAGACATTTATAATGTTACTATTGGTATGTATGCCCAGAGAGACAATCATATGATGATTGTAATGGCATAAATGTAAACAATTTGATTATTAATAAAGGCAAGCTTCCAGCTTATTCTGTTTATTCAATTTTTGAGATAATGAAATAACATTATAGATGTCTAGAGAATGATATTACTCAATGGTGTATGTCTTCAGGTTGAGGACCTGAACAATGAGATCATATGGATGTTAAGAGTATAAGCATTCTTGTTATGTCCCTGATCAGTTGTTATTGGGGAAGATAAATAGACAACAATAACCCATAAGATCAGAGTGTGAGTTGGTTCATGATAGAATCTCATTAGTAATGATATGGCGATATCAAACCAAGCATATAGACACATGCTAGAGAACAGTGTATAGGATAGACCCACCATAGGAGTGATACATGGAAACCTTTATTTGGTAAGTTAGAATCATGTATTATAGTGATGGTGGTGTTTTTGGTTCTTAGACCTAAAATCACTGCACTTATCACAAGTCGTTTGGTACACTTTTGACATCATCAAACGCAATCCTGAAACATGGGTTGTTATAAAGGTGACGATTGGGTGACTAAGACACATGGGGATTGACTGTGAGTGATAAAGATGGGATTTTCTCTCCTATGGGTGTATGATATCCAAGGCCTCTTGATTAGTGAGATTGAGAAATGTGTGGCCATGCACATGTGAGTTAATATGTGATATTGAGCTTACATATATCTCATACAGTCCACTCTGGTTCAAGAAACAAAATTGAATAATAATGAGGATGACGACTCAATGCCTCTAGTTCAATCTAGATATCAGTCACAAAGGAACTATATTAACACTATAACACCATACACAAAGTGTAGGTTGAAGTTGTTCTCCAACTTTCCATTTACTTGTGTAGCAATGATGTGTGACTAGGCACTGCTCATTGCTTGTGATGTCATAAAGTGTTATGGACATTCATTGCCAACATAATATGGGACCTATAGGGTCACCCACATAGGAACTCATCTAGAAGAGGAGTTGAATCTTGAATAAAAATTGAATTAATTGCTAAAATCTTTAGGTAATTGATTCATGTAACAACCTGACAACTCCCCAAACAACCATCTCAAGTGTTGAGATGGGCATCTAGATAGTGCCAAATGTCTGTCTCAAGAGTTGAAATGGGTGTCTAGAGCGTCGAGGTTGAATTGAGTTGAAATTGGCTAAGAAGTGAACCGACCGAACCAGTTGGCTCAATTCAAGTCACCATATGACCATCTAAGTGACCAAGACAACTGTCTCACATCGACGAGATGGTCTAGTTCGGTTGAGGGAAGATTCTAGACATTTCCCTATTTGTTTCTCTTGTACATTACTTGTTGTGCAAGGAAATTAATGTCCAATGTTGATGGAAATTGAGTTTCCAATTTCATATACAACTGGAAACTGCAAAATTACCATCTCCCAGAGCGAGATAACCATTTAGGTTTTCAAGACATCTATTTTTCCTATCGTAGGTTGCAAAGTTTATAGAATGTTTTGTGAAATTTTGAGATCTTTCGGTCCCTTCCACTCCTGCATAGACTGGGAACCCCGACCCTAACCCCACCTATAAATAGAGGGGTACTAGGGCTTCCCAGAGCACAACACAAACAATTGAGAATTAGTTTCTCTGACAAACATTGTCCTCTTTGGTTGTGGTAACCACAAGAGCCCAGGCAAGTCCTACCGACTAGGGAGGGATAGCCAAGGGAGAGAAACAACTGAGATCATTATTGTTGGAGAGTAGGTTGGTGACTAGTACACCAACAGGAGGGACAACTCCTTCCTATTTGGTCTAGTAGGATGACGGGAGTTCTAGTTGGTCTTAATGGACTACTCTTGAGGAAAGAGTCCTTTAGTTGTTACTAGGAGGGCAACATCAACTCGCAATTTGTGGTGAGATCTGAGGAGTCGATGTAGTAGTTGTTTGAGTCTGTTGTTCGTGGAGGAGCAGTCAGACGAGTCCCAATGCAACTAGGAGTTGCACAGACACCATCTAAGACATAGTGAACATCTACATTGATGAGGATTATCGCTATACTTTCTCCAGGACCAAGTATATCTTCGTGTAACCATCCTTTCCATTGCATAGTTATTGACGTGATCTTATGGCTTTTGGGAAACATGTCACTAAAACTTTTCTTGTTGATGCCTATCTAATGTTGTATTTCCCTACAGTTACATCATTATCTCATAATTGACTGAAAAAGAATAAATTGGAAGGTTGCCTTAAATTAAATATTCATATAATTTTACAAGTTATGCCATTACAATCATCACATGATCGACTCTTTGGGTATACATGCCAACAAAATCCTATTCGCACTTAGAGTCAATCACCCATGAATGTTATTTCGAGTGACATAACATGATCATCATGATAACGCTGTGAATGTGCCTTAGTCAGGGGATCATCAAAATTGTTCTCAATTAGTACTTTGCCAATCTTTACATCTCCTTACTATACAATCTCTAGTATGAGATGAACTGCCTTTGTATATTCTTTGAGTGTTGATGAGATATGGGTTCCTTAACTTGTGCAATAGCTCTATTGTTGTCACAATATAGCTCGATTGCATTGCTAATGCTTGGAACAACTCCAAGTTCTATAATGAACTTATTGATCCATACAACCTCTTTTGCTGCATTTGATGCAGCAATATACTCAACCTCTGTTGTAGAATCAACAATTGTTTCTTTCTTGGAACACTTCCCACTAACAAATCCATTATTTAGGCAAAACACAAAACCTAATTGTTATTTTTAGTCACCTTGATCAGTTTGGAAGCTTGCATTGGTGTAAACCTTTATCACCAACTCTTCCTCTCTATCGTAGACTAAGAACTGATCGTTAGTCCTTCTCAAGTAATTGAGGATGTTCTTTACGGCCATCCAATGAGCATCACCTGGATCTGACTGATATATTCTCAAGATGATCAAGGCATACAATATGTTTTTATAGGTACACAACATCGTATACATGATTGATCCAATTGCTGAAGCATATGGAATCACAATCATATGTTCCCTTTATTCACAAGAACCAGGATATTAAGATCTAGATATGGTCACTCCATGCAATGCTAATAGGTTTCCTCTCTTTGAGTTCTCCATGACGAACCGCTTCAGCACTTTTTCAATGTATATGCTCTGACTTAGTCCAAGGATCCTTCTGAATCTAATTCTATAGAGATTTACCCCCTAGATGTAGGATGCTTCTCCCATGTATTTCATAGAGAATGTATTTCCAAGCCATTTATTTACCTTTTGTGAAGTAGGGATGTCACTCCCCATCAGTAGTATGTCATCTACATACAATATGAGGAATGTCATTATGCTCCCACTAACTTTTTTGTACACACAAGGTTTATCTCCATTTTGAACAAAGCCATACTCTTTGGCTGTCTCATCAAAATAGAGATTCCTTCTCTGAGATGCTTGCTTTGGATCTATAAACCACTCAAGTTGTGCCATATACACATCCTCAACCAGATTCACGTTAAAGAATGCAGTTTTAACATCCATTTGCCAAATCTCATAGTCATGATGAGTTGTAATAGCAAGAAAAATCCTAATGGACTTAACCATGGCCACTGGTGTAAGGAGTACGGGATCACCCCCTTACTAAAAAAATTGAAGAATTAACATCCATTCCAAACACACTCAAAGGCATGTTGGAATAGGTATAAATTTTCCAAATTTATTATAATGGTATGCAAAATACCAAAGTGTAGCAGCGGAATAAAAATAACTGACTATATTCAACCTTCATAAAAGATTACACAAGTACATCAAAATCTCCCATTAGGGTTTACAACAAGATACAACAAAAATAATCTACATAGAGGGAAGTCTAAACTACTTTAAATCTTGTCTCCAGATCAACATCACCAAGTTCTAGGTCTATGCCCAAATCTATGTTCTCTTGATTCAACTCAAAAACTTGTCCTAACCTGGGTGGTTGGGAAAAACACCTAGTAAAAGGGAAAGGAAAACAAAGTATGTGTCAACAAATATGAATAGGATATCAAGGCAAAGAAAACATGTAAATAAAGGCTATTTTTCATCATAAGATGAAGATTTCAAGAGTATGAGGCTATTTTTAAATAGATGCTTGCCATAAAAAATATAATAAAAGGTTTGCATGTATGATAATTATGACTACCTTAACTAAGTAGGGTTGAGGAATCTATAAGACCTCAACCTATAGGTGAGGGGAGAATTAATACATTCCCAATCACCTACACATATTTTTATGGAGGAGAATAAGACATTCCCCAGGGTGAATTAATACATTCCCTATCTATGGGTGGTTGTACATAAGTAGCACTACTATAGCTAAATAGTCCATAAAATCAACATTCTAGAAAAGAATTCATGCCAAGTAAAAGCATCATATCAATTAAAACATGGTAGTGGGGTATAAGACCCAAGCAAAATAATATCATTACTAATTTTGAGGCAATTTAACAAAATAATCATGAACAGAGGAAATGGGGTTCATATAGTGCCTCATTAGGGAATATAGGGTTTGGTTTGCAAATATCCCAACTTAGGATGTAAGAAATGCACATACATAAAGTGGTATTTCACATACTTCTCATACAATTTCAACTACCAACTTTCATCACTTTATTGAGTCCAAGACCAACTTCTCCTATTTCCAATGTATAATCATGTATTAGGGTATGTTATATGCATTAATGTAAAGAAAACCCCTATTTTTGAATTTTTGCATAAAAATTCAATTTCGACTCTGAAAACATCATCACTGATCTAGTTAGGTTTTCTAATTAAGAAAACATATTTTTATGTTAATTTTGGAGTTATGATGATTAAAATGTAATTTTTATGGATTTTATGCATCAAATTCATTTTACAAAAATCACCCTTCGTCAAACCATGAAATTAGACCTTGAAAATATTTTTTATTGGATAGATATGAATTATCCAATTCCACAACATATTTATTTTTCAAATTTGGATAAGCATATTAGAATATATGAATTTTTCAATACTAACCAATAAGAAATTGCCACATCATCAAACTGATCGAGATAATTGAAGAGAGAGGTAGAGGGAGAAATAGCATTTGACCCAAGATCAGGTTTGAAGTTTCATAGCTAATCAAACCAGAGTTTCTAGAGAAAGTAAAAGGTCAAGAAACTAAAACCCTAGAAGAACATGGTAAAAAGAGATGGAGATCATCGATTTTAAACATAGAAGCATGAGTTTAAGCATGTAGTAAGAAATATATGAGAAGGGGGTTAAAAAAACTTGCCTCTAGGAAGGTAAGAAGGTCCAAACAGAAATGATACTAAGATTATAAGGTTTGGTTCTCCAAGCTAAGATCCTTTCTTGAGCAAAGATTACCTTCTCCACTTTAGAGGTGCAAACCCTAGCAAAAGAGCATGGAGATGAGACGTTTAGGGCTCTGGTGGAGTTTTACCATGGAAGGTCATGGTTCTAACCTAGAGGAAGGTGGAAGGAAGACTAACAACATGAAAATAGAGAAGTAAAGGAGGAAATTTACTAGTTTTGCTCGAAATCATCAAGAAGGATCTTAGAAACCCTAAATAGAGCAAATTTGGAACCCTAGGAGCCTTTTTCACAAAGGTAAGTACTCTCTTTTACCTTGGGACAACACCTTCGGGTCCAAATAGAGTAGGAATGATGCTCTAATCTGGAGTAATGAGAAGTAAAGTATTACTTCTTAGATTCGGAGGTGGGAAGGGGGTAGGCATGGATTTATAAAGAAGGGGGCAAGTATGAGGTGTCTATGGGACTTTCCATGTGTCCTTAGGCTAGAGCTTCATGTCCATGCAAGAGGAAACCTCATAGACCCTTCTTGTATATCAAAGGTCGGTCCTAAAAGCCCCTGGAGACTTCTAGGCCATCCCCAGCATCCTTCAAACAAAGAAATAACCCATTTGGTTGATAGCTTTTAAAGATAAACTCATTTATAAAGAGGGTAATCCCTATAATGCCCTTGGAGGGAAACACCTTCAAACCAAGGTGCAACCAGGTGCCCCATGGTTCAAAATCTTGATAATGGTAAGGAAATATCTAAGGATTATAATGCATGTGATTATTTGCAAAGAAAGCCTACCAATTGGGTAAATTGCATAAAAGTTCAAAATATGTATATAATTACATAACTTGCACAAACAACATCCAAATTGGACCAAACTTGAAACTTAATATTTTCTCATGATTTCAAAACACCTCCAAAGGTTATATTAAGTTTTATAGTACTTAATTATGGTAGTTAAGCGTGTTCAATATATTAAGTAAGGTTTGGGGCCTTACACTTCTAACATGGATTTCTTTACCATTGTTCCACTTAAGCGGTGATTTTACATTTTAGATCCTTAAATAAGATTTCACTTAGGTATTTGTGCATAAACCCTTCCATTGGTATAATTATTGAACAAATATTCACCAAACCACTATAAATTCCACAATTTAAGCATCAAGGCTAAAACAGATAGAAATGATAGGAAAATATTAGGAAAGGGCCAAAAAGAGAATATGTCAAAGTTTACGTATTTTACAACACTCTACCCCTTAAAGAAGATTTCATCCTAGAAATATAAAGCAAAGTGAGAAGGGTGAGTATCCAACAACTCACCACTAAACTCCCAGGTTGAATCCATTAAACTTCCACCAAAACTTTTACTAACTTAAACTTCCTTATTTTTCAACTGCTTAACTTGGGAGTTCAGAATCTTCTCAAGCAACTCCACATAGGTCAGGTTCTCATGGATCATCTAAAGGTTCCACTTTTGTGATTACATTTTAAATTATTGGCTTATTAAAATTATATTCATTAGGATATCACATTATCAATAATTTTCTTTTAATTGTGTCATGTCATATTTAATTTGCTTCCAAAAGAGTTATATTTAATTATTATGCACAAAGTCCTATATATTTATTGTTTATCTCATTAATAGTTTTAGTATAATTAGAGTTTACTCAATTATCTCAATATGCATTATTATATCTGATCATTATCTTTAATAATTTGTTTTTAGACTCCATTATCACCTTATTGAATTACATCAGATTATTTTGTATGAAATAAGACACTTTATACAATTTTTTATAATTAATCCAAATAATGTCACATCAATTACTTATATATATATTAAACATTGTCACATTACCTTTTTTTACATTAATGTCATCATTAATCATTTTCTCATATTTATTCACTTCCTATTATTGATTATGCACATTTATGTGAATCCAATTACTTCTTATCCATATTGAAGTCATTATATGTAAGATGGTACATATTACATATTAATGATTTGATTCACATACCAAGTAATTATTAGGTGATTTATTATTTGTGTATTAATGAATAAGGTGATATGAATTTCATATTGATGACATGATTAATCTATGATTTATGTGTATTAAAGTATGTGATCTGATTATGACACCTAGTGACACTAATGTATCATTAATTTCATTAAGGATGTATAGGTTAAGGTTAGATGACTACAACTTAGGGTTTTGTCAATATAATCATTATAATTCATCTACACATTATTAGTATGCATTAAATACAAGATTGGGTTACAATTATCTTACTCATCATTTCATTAGGGTTTATTGGTTTATGACATGGTCAACATCATGCTTATCCACTATTAGTATTAAAATGTGAGTTACTCTTATTATGTGGATTAGATATTCATTAGGGTTCAAACATATGAACTATTCATTAGATGATCGTTATATGTTCTTTTGGATACCAAGAAAGATGTGGTTACAACTACAACTTGTTTGGTCAAAACTAAGGATTCAAGCACTCTAACTTCCTAATTAGGGAGTTAGGGTTTCTAAAGTCAGAGTAGCTAGATTTCAGTAAGTTACATGACTCCATCCCCTTGGAAAGGATTTCATCCTCAAAATCTAACTACCAAAACATCATCAAACCAACTACTCTCCACCCCTTATAAGGTTTGACCTACCAAGCCAAACTAATCTATAGGTAAAAGGGTGAGTCTAACTAGACCATATACAAGATCTATCACACTTCACTATGCACTCTGATTTCTTACTAAACACCAAACTTCAAATAGGTCTTTGGGACAATTATCCAAACATGTGGTTCTATGGGTCATAAGGAAACTATATTAGGTATCCATCCTCAAACAAGTCATTACACCTGGGAGACTAGTTCAACATATTAGGGTCCCTAAAGATAAATCATATAGATGTCTAAGGCTACTATTTCCTAAAAGCATGCTATTTCATACAATTCATATCAGCTCAAGCCAGGCTGATATCATATGGATTCGGGAGTCCTCGTAAACCAAGCTAGTGGTGTGGAGGAAAACCTTGCCAGCCCCCCAAACCATGATCCTTTCTAGACACCTTTGCTTTCAACTTCATGTATTAGTAGTTGCCTAAAGGCCAAGCTAAACAACCTCAAGTTACTATGGTTACTTATGCATCTTTTAGTTGTAAGTATTTTATGGATCTATTCATCATTATTCTTATGTAAAACTATAGGATCCTAAATCAACCCTTCATCATCTATTAATCAACTCTAGGGCAAACATGTCACTTAAAGGTAAGGCAAGTATTCTAACTAGGGAGATAAAATTGAAATAGTCACATTCTGACTACCATGGGATTTGATACCATGTTGTAAGGAGTGTGGGATCACCCCCTTACTAAAAAAATTGAAGAATCAACATCCATTCCAAACACACTCAAAGGTATGTTAGAATAGGTATAAATTTTCCAAATTTATTATAATGGTATGGAAAATACCAAAGTGTAGCAGCAGAATAAAAATAACTGACGATATTCAACTTTCATAAAAGATTACACAAGTACGTCAAAATCCCCCATTAGGGTTTACAACAAGATACAACAAAAAGGATCTAGATACAAGGAAGTCTAAACTACTTCAAATCTTGTCTCCAGAGCAACATCTCCAAGTGCTAGGTCCATGCCCAAATCTATGTTCTCCTGATTCAACTCAATAGCTTGTACTAACTTGGGTGGTTGGGAAAAACACACAGTAAAAGGGAAAGGAAAACAAAGTATGTGTCAAAAAATATAAATAGGATATCAAGGTAAATAAAACATGTAAATAAAGGCTAGTTTTCATCATAAGATGAAGATTTCAAGAAGTAGATGCTTTCCATAAACAAAATATAATAAAAGTTTTGCATGTATGATAATTATGACTACCTTAACAAAGTAGGGTTGAGGCACCTACCAGACCTCAACCTATAGGTGAGGGGAGAATTAATACATTCCCAGTCACCTACACATATTTTTATGGTGGAGAATAAGACATTCCCCAGGGTGAATTAATACATGCCCTATCTATGGGTGGTTGTACATAAGTACCATTGTAAAGACCAAGTCTCTACTATTAAACATGATAAACAAAAACACCAATGGTGTGGCAGCGGAAGAATTAAATCTTGACATTATTCAAAAATGTATAAAGAGTACGTTACAAATTTCCCAAATGGGAGTACAACTTTATACAAACAACTAGGATCTAGGTAGAGGAAGACTTAGACTAATGCAACATTGTCTCCAAACAAACTATATCAAACATAAAAGCAACTATGATCATATACTATATGTTCTTTCCTTCTTTCTTGTCCTATCCTTAGCCTTAGGTTCACCAAGCTTCCATGCGCACTCTGATCCTATCCTGGATGGTTGGGGTCATCCAGCAAGAGAAAGATAAAAGGTATGTGTTAAAAAGAAAGTATTGGACAAGGAATAATAAACAACATTGCATAATAAAGGATTCTCCATGTTACAAGAGTTTAAGAGAATGAGATAGATAATCAAATGAGAATAAGAGAACTGCCATATACAATCACCACAATAACAAATCACATAGCATGAATATATTAAGACACAAACTCATCTCAATGTAGGGTGAGGCACCTACCGGACCTCAACCAGGAGGAGAGGGGAAATAACATCCCAAACCTCAAAAATATATAAATTGGCAGGGGGACTAAAACCCCAGTGCCTGGCAGGGGGACTAAAACCCCAGTGCCCTGTGGGTGGTTTGTACTCATGTACACTACATTGTCATTTGGCCTAAAATACATCCTGCTTAAATAGTCACTTGGCAGTATAGTGAAAAGTATAACAAGATGCAACATAGCATTGGGAATAAAACCCAAATAAATAAATAACAAGACCATCATAGGTCACAACCATGTCCAAGAGTTCTAAGAAGTAAAAGAGTCAACAAGCATCAACATTATACAATGTTCCAATTATTTCAAAAGGATAAGCCAACATAGGCAATAGCAAGATTAAAACATTTCCAAGTAAAGGAGGCAACATATGTAGTAGCATGATTTAAGTGAATGAGCCACAATGGCATAAAATAAGTAAAGAGCCAATAAATGAAATTAGAAGGATAACAAGGCTAGCACAATAATGAGTGGGGTTGGATAAAAGCCCAACTGAGAGTAGGTGTATTGCACATTTATCATCACATATATGAATAGAGTCCACATACTAGAATAGGATGCACATACAAAATAGGGCTCACATACCTGTTCTAGATTCATTACCATTACTTTCACCAAGTTTATTGTATCACCATTCCATTTTTCCCTAGTTGCAAACATTACACATGTATTAGGTTACTTAAAGGTACTTTAAGTGTAAAATATCCATATTTATAAACCATAGGTAAAGGTTTTGGATTTTGGTTCTGGAAATAGGTCCAAACGATCCCTAATAATTTTCTACTCGAGAAAACATATTTTATTGTCAAAAACGGAGTTAAAACACTATTATTATCATTTTACATCACTTTATACATTTAAATTAAGGTTTGAATTAATTATCAGACTTATGATGGAAAACAGCGTTCAAAACTTAAAAATTCGGATTCTACATGTTTTTAGCTTTCCAACGAGTATTTATTTGTAATTTTCTGACAACCGAGTGATTTACTATGAATTAAACAAAATGGACCAATCAGAATAATTAAAATACCATTGGGAAACAGATGATCGATATGCCCCTAGCGTTAAAGCAGCAAGGAGGGGGCGCGCGAGGGTAAAACCGTAAAAAGCCTGAGCGTCTTCTTCTTCCTCACGAGCCAGCCATGGCCGTGAGAGAGCAACTTGCCCATTTGGGCGTTTCCACGTTTCTTAACCAAAATCGTCGTGCAGGTACTCGAAACGAAGGTATTCGAACGAGGAACTCACCTACACAGTTGATTTCGATGCACAAGCATCCTAGAAGATGGGAGGAGCTCCGCAAGGTCTGCTGCAAAAGCTCCATGTCGACGGCCAAATGTGCGTCCTCGGATGAAATCGGTGGTTTAGGCGAGTTTCTAAGGGTCCAAAGAAGGCGTTTAGGGGTTCTTTATAGTCGAGGTCAGGTATGGAGGCATTTCGGAGGTGGCCGTGAGAGAGCCCGACCGGCGGCTGTTGTCGTTCCGGCTACGGTGTGTCTCACTAGTCGAGTGAGAGCTCAAACGATTCGGGGGATCGCTACGAACCTGTAGGCGAAGAGATCTCGTAAAATGGTCGCGAAACGACGGAGAACGGAGCTGAGGAGTCGAGCTCGTTACCCATGTAACGGCTGGAGGTGGAAGACAAGCTCTAGGCCGTTAGATCGGGGTCAGAATTAACAAGAGCCGATGGATCTGAGTCCACCATGGGCCGGGCGTGTCTACAGTGCGCGTGACATGCATTTAAGCCAAACTTTGTTTTAAATGACGTGCATAGCTATTAAATCGATGGCTATAATGTCACATTTTAATGAAAACTTGTTTATTGCATTTGGAAGGTCAAATGAACTCCAAATGACCCCAAATTTTAACCCTAGGTTTATAATGACGTCTAGATTCATGCTATAGTCTTAGATTTACGTTTTACCCAACCTTTGGCATCCAAATAATTATTTTTATCATTAAAGCATATTTAAATATAATGTTAGAGAAATAAATTATGTGTTGCTTTTATAAGCAACCCTTGGTTCCCAAATTCGAGATTTGGAGTCCAAGAGTCCTCCTCACTTATTACATGTATTTTCAATCTTAATTAGTCCGTAATATGAGTGAGGTGTGAAGGTGAGTTATTTATTCACCATTTTAATTTACACTTTATTAAAGTATATAAAATCATTTTGAGGGGTCAAATGAATTCCAAAAATCACCAAATTTGAACCATAGGCTTATAATGACGTATTTTACAATGCTATGCAATCACTTTCTCGTTTAATGCATAATATGGCCATTAATAAATATATAGCTCATAAAGGAGCATAATAATATATTAAAATCAAGGAATTATATGAAGAGGCTATTTAATGAGAAATATGTGAGTAAATTCGACATATAAAACACATTAGGGTACAAATACTCATTACTCAACAAAATAACATATTAATGTGGACTAAAATCATATTTTGAGGAGAGAGAAACGATAAAGGTTAATATACACATATATGAACTCAAATACACATTATTAATAATATATTTATCCAAAAATCTCCAAATAAATATTATCTACTATATTATCCCATTAAAGACCAAATTACATAATTAACCCTAACTTATCCCCTAATGTGGGTTATTTGTGCAAACACCCCTCAATTTACATAAAAGAGGGTAACTAGTGATTTCAACATCAAATTGTGCTCAAATTGCACAAGGTGTACAAAAATGATCGAGAAGGATGGGAAATTTATGGAAAAGCTCCAAATGGACTAAAAGCAAAGAAAAGCTCAAGAATGGGTAAATTGCAGGGAAGACCCTGAGTTTCAGTATGTTACAACCATTACTATAGCTAAATAGTCCATAAAATCAACATGATAGAAAATAATTTGTGGCAAGTAAAAGAATCATATCAATTAAAACATGGTAGTGGGGTACAAGACCCGAGAAAAGAATATCATTACTGATTTTGAGGCAATTTAAAAAAAGAATCATGAATACAGGAAATAGGGTTCATATAGTGCCTCATTAGGTATTATAGGGTTTGGTTTGCAAATATCCCAACTTAGTGTGTAATAAATGCACATACATAAAGAGGGATTGCACATACTTATCATACGATTTCAACTACCAACTTTCATCACTTTATTGAGCCTAAGACCAACTTCTCCTATTTACAATGCATAACCATGTATTAATTAGGAACTCTCTATCAATGGGAGTTTAAAAGTTTAATTTAGACTCTAAAAACATCACTACTGATCTAGTTAGGTTCTTTTGATTAAGAAAAAATATTTTTATGTTAATTTTGGAGTTATGATGATTAAGATGTAATTTTTATGGATTTTATGCATCAAATTCATTTTACAAAAATAACCCTTCTTCAAACCATGAAATCAGACTGAAAAATATTTTTATTAGATATATGTTAATTTTCCAATTCCAAAACATATTTATTTGTAAAATTTGTATAAGAGGATTAGAAGATATGAATTTTTCAATACTGACCAATAGGAAATTGCCACATCATCAAACCAATCGAGATAATTGAAGAGAGAGGGAGAGGGAGAAACACCATTTGACCCAAGATCAGGTTTTAAGTTGCATAACTAACCAAACTAGAGCTTTTAGAGAAAGTAAAACGTCAAGAAACCAAATCCCTAGAAGAACATGGTAAAAAGAGATGGAGATCATCGATTTTAAACATAGAAGCATGAGTTTAAGCATGTAGTAAGCAATATATGAGAAGGGGGTTAACAAAACTCACCTATTGGAAGGTAAGAAGGTCCAAACAAAAAGGATACTGAGATTAGAAGGCCTGGGCCTCCAAGCCAAGCTCCTTTCTTGAGCAAAGATCACCTTCTCCACTTTAGAGGTGCAAACCCTAGCAAAAGAGCATAGAGATGAGATGTTTTAGGGCTCTGATGGAGTTTTACCATGGAAGGTCATGGTTCTGACTTGGATAAGGTGCAAGGAAGACTAAAAACATCAAAATAGGGAAGGAAAGTAGGAAATTTACTAGTTTTGGTCAAAATCATCAAGAAGGAGCTTAGAAACCCTAAATAACGCAAATTTGGAACCCCAGGAGCCTTCTTCACCAAGGTAAGCACTGTCTTTTACCTTGGGATAGAACCTTCATGGAAAAATAGAGTAGGAACGATGCTATAATCTGGGGGAAAAATAAGAAAAGGATTTCTTCTTAGATTGGGAGGTGGGAAGGGGTAGGCATGGCTTTATAAAGAAGGGGGCAAGTATGAGGTGTCTGTGGGACTTTCCATGTGTCCTTAGGCTAGGGCTTCATGGCCATGCAAGAGGACAGCTCATAGACTCTTCTTGTATATAAAAGGTCAGTCCTAAAAGCCCCTGAAGACTTATAGGCCATCCCCACTGTCCTTCAAACAAATAAATAACCCCATTGGTTGATAGCTTTTCAAGATAAGCTCATTTATAAAGAGGGTAATCCCTATAATGCCCTTGGAGAGAAACACCTTCAAACCAAGGTGCAACTTGGTGTCCCATGGTTCAAAATCTCGAGAATAGTAAGGAAATATCTAAGTATTATAATTCACATGATAATTTGCAAAGAAAACCTACCAATTGGGTAAATTGCATAAAAGTCCAAAATATGCATATAATTGCATAACTTGCACAAACATCATCCAAACTGGACCAAACTTGAAACGTAATCTTTTATCATGATTTCAAAACACCTAAAAATGTTAGATTAAGGTTTATAGTACTTAATTATGGTATTTAAACTTGTTCAATATATTAAGTAAGGCTTGGGGCCTTACACATCTAACATGGATTTATTTACCATTGTTCCACTTAAGTGGTGATTTTACATTTTAGATCCTTAAATAAGATTTCATCGAGGTATTTGTGGATAAACCATTCCATTGGTATAATTATGGAAAAAAATTCACCAAACCACTATAAATTCCACAATTCAAGCATCAAGGCTAAAAAGGATAGAAATGATAGGAAAATATTGGGAAAGGGCCAAAAAGAGAATATGTCAAAGTTTCAGTATGTTACAACTAGATAAAAGGTTTCTTCATAGTCAACACTTTAAACTTGACTGAAACCCTTTGCAACCAATTTGCCCTTATAGGTTTGTACCTTACCATACATTTCAGTATTCTTCTTGAAGACCCACTTGCAGCCTATGGGTTTCACTCCTTCAGATGGATCTACCAAAGTCCATACTTTATTGGTATACATGGAATCCATCTCATATCTCATGGCCTTAAGCCATTGCTCATACTATGGTCCCTCTATAGCATCTTGATAGGAAATTGGCTCATCGTCTATGACTAATTCACTACTTTCCTGAATTACAAGATATCCAAATCTTTTAGGCTCAAGGTGTGTCCTATTATATCTATGAGGTTCGTGTGTCACTTGAAGAATTTGAGATTCCACAACACTTTGTGATATCAAGGTTCCTCTTGTACATATAACGGTTCAATGTTTTCTTGTTGATCTCGAACCTCTTTGAGTTCTACTTGCCTCCCATTTATTCCTTTTGAAATGAATTCCCTCTCTAAGAATACAACATCTCAGGAAACAAACACTTTGTTGTCAGATGGATTATATAAGTAGTATCCCATGGTTTCTTTGAGATATCCAACAAAATAACATTTTTTAGATCTAGTTTCCATCTTTTTAGGGAACATTTTATTGACATAAGCTTCACACCCCCAAATCCTCAAAAAATTCATTTTGGGACACTTCGCAATCTGTATCTCATATGGTGTCTTTTATACCAATTTAGATGGTACTCAGTTTAGTGTAAATGTGGTAGTTTGTAGAGAAAAACCCATAAGGTAGTCAGAAGCTCGACTAAACTAATCATAGATTGCATGATATCTAGGAATGTGTCATTCTTTATTTTTGATGCACCATTATCTGAGGTGTTCTAGGTGGAGTCCATTGGGATACAATCCCATGGGCTTTAAGAAGGTCCTCAAACTCTTGTTTTAAATATTCTCCACCTCAATCAGAATGAAGTGCCTTAACAATTTTACCAAGTTGGTTTTTTACTTCATTCATAAACTCCTTGAACTTTTAAAAAGTTTCTGACTTATGTTTCATCAAGTAAAGATAGACATACCTATAGAAGTCATCAGTGAAGGTAATGAAGTACTGATACCCACCTCTAGTGCATGTTCTAAAAGGTCCACACACATCAGTATGTATGACTCCTAATAGATCACTAGCCTCTCATTATTAATAGTGAAAGGGGTCTTAGACATCTTGCCCATCAAACAACATTCACATGTCTCTATTGATTCAAAATCAAAAGATTCCAGATAACCATCTTTATGGAGTCTAGATATGTGATTCACATTTATGTGCCCTAGACAACAATGCCTAACGTATGTTTTGTTTTAATTGTTGAGTTTTAGTCTTTTAGTATTAATGTTATATACATATGTCTTTAGATATCACAAATAAATACCATAAGACATTGGGGCACTGCCATAAAATATTCATCTTTTGAAATAGAACATCAACCATTTTTAATATAAAATTCAAATACATCCTTGTCCAAAAAAGATATAGATATGATGTTTCTATTTATAGCAGGTACATAATAGAAGTTCTTTAACTCTATGACAAGCCCCATAGGAAGAGATATACTATTGGTTCCAACCGCGCTGGCCGCAACTCTTGCACCATTAGCAACTCACAGTTCCATCTCACCTTTTCCCATAGGCCTACATCCTTTCAGATCATGCATATGTGAACATATGTGATATCCACATATGGTATCTAATACCCATGATGATGTAGACAGAATTATCTCAATAATGTATATACCTGAAGTGAAGATCACCATACCTGTCTTTTACTTCCTGAAAGCCTTCATGTACAAAGGATGAGTTGCTCTTGTACTTTTCTTTATCCTTATCTTGAGTGTTGAAGAATTGGACTTAGTCTTGACAACAAAACTCTTCTTGGTCTTCCTTTGATCCTTGAACTTAGCTCTTCCAATCACCATCATGGACTTGTCTTCTTCAATTTTGCTTCAGCATGAATTAACATGGCAAGCAAGTCTGACATCTGTCTAACCAAATTATTCACATAATGACATGCAATAAAGTAGCTATATGATTCAGGCATAGTCCTCAAAATCATATTAGTGGACAACCCTTGGCTCAAAGTGAATCCCAATTCTTCAATATGATACACATGTCCAATCATATTGAGCACATGTTTTTCTACTGAGGTTCCCTCTATCAGCATTGACTCAAGTAGCACCTTTCAGATAGCGTCCCTTTCTTTCTTTTCAAGACCAAGTGTCACTTTCTTAAGACATGTTACCATCTCAAGAACACTCATGCCTTCACACTGTTCATGCAACTCATAGTTCATGCAGATAAGCACAAGGTACTTTATCTCCAAGGCATCATTGGCATGCTTCCACTAAGCATCCACATGTGCCCTAGGTGTATCAGGAGGAGGTATTTCAAGCACTAGTTTGCCAAGGACGTAGAGCTTGCACTCTTCATTGAGAACCCTTCTCAAAATCCAAAACTAGTGGTGGACATTTCTCCCATCAAGTTTGTCCTTCTTTAGGACCAATCAGAAATTGAATTTGTTTGTCATTTGATTCTACAAAAGAAAATTTGCATTTGTCAAAAACCATTTTTGATTTGATTTTATTTGAAATTTTTTATAATATTAATTAGGTCTTAATTATTATCACTCCCACTATTTTATTTGAATAGATATCCCTCAATATCAATTAGGAATATTGCAACATACAATATTCTAGTGGTCCAAGATCCACATTTCATCAAATCGTGAGTCAACTTTTGTCGATCACCCACAACTTGACTATTTAGGAAGGTCGTTATGCCAATTGCATTATATGCAACTCTTGGATAGATGATATGTGCAACCCCTTGACATGATAATCTACATGCTTCTGATGCTTAGTCTGACTAAGGCATCACCAGTTAAGCCTGACCCAAAAGCCAACATGATATAAATGCATCCTTCTTTTACGGATCCTACATCACTACCATCACACTTCCACAAGATAGACGGTGCATTGCACTTTTGTGTATCCTATGCTTACTCAATCAAGATTTTCATGTGTGCCACTTCTAGAAAGCATCTAATACTTAATATATATTAGTTGACAGAGTTTGTATAAACAAATATACTTTATCCATCACCACATATATACTACGTATCATATACATGCTATATCCCACAATGAAAACATGTAATAAAGGAAAGAGATGGTTATAGACAGCCTAATGTAATCCCTTGGAGACATAAGGAATTACAATCATCTAGGTCTACATCATATGCAGAAACCTATTGTTGATGAAGATCCGTGCTTGCCAATCTGGGTTGACTAGTTCAACCTTTTAAGTGGTCAACTTACCTCTTGGCCGATTGTTTCATCATCTCACCGGTCGTCTGGTCCTTCTTCCCATCATCCGTTCGATCCTCCAGTAGATCATTCGGGTCCACCAAGTGATCGATCTAACTCATCCTCCTAGTTCTCCATGGTCCTCCAGTCGGTCTTCTCATCTTTAGAACATCTTCTTCTTCATTATAATATAAAATAAACTATCCTACTTTTACATGATTATTTGGAAACCTCAAGTTACACTCGAGGGGAGCAAGGGTAGGAAAGAATTAACTTTATATGGGGAAGAAAAGATACAGACTCGATATGCAGATTGTGATAAGAGGATCAACCAACCATACAATCATGCATAGATAATAGTGGTTTTTGGCCATAACCGTGCTACATATCCACCATCGAAATGGATTTTAGGGTGACACATGTATATTGGATATATCATATATATATATATATATATATATATTGGGGTTATCATGGTGTTTGGATTTGACAATATGTTATTCACTTTGCATTCAATAATAGAATGACAAAACCAAAATCATATCATATCAATTATCCCATAATATAGTAAACTAACATTGTCTCTGATACCACTGTAGGGAAATATGGCTACAGAGAAGGCAACGGAAACAAAAATATTATGTACAATATTCCCATAAACAACAGATTGCATCAATTACTATAATACAGGAAGGATGGATTCGAGGATATACCTGGTCTTGGAGAAAGTCTGGGACATCTCCTCATCATTGTGGTTGCACAAATCTGACTCCTAGTATCACTGAGACTCATCTAACTACTCTAAGGATACTAGACTCTCACATCGTCTTCTATAGTAGTTCCTCTCGTCATAGACTGCTGGTTGATGATTCTCTTCTAGAGATAAATAATGACCTCCCACTCCAGAGAAGTCGACATGGACTATCAAGAACTCCTATCGTCCTGCTAGACGGGATAGGAAGGCATTGTCCCTTCGATTGGCATACTAGTCACCAACTCGCTCTCCCATAACAATGAGCTGAATTGCTCTCTCCCTTGTTATCCCTCCCTAGTCTGGTAAGACTTTCTCAGGCTCTCGTTGTTACCACAATCAAAGAGGACAATATTTTTTAGAGAAATTGATTCTCAATTGTCTGTGTTGTGTTTTGGGAAGCCATTAGTACCCGTCTATTTGTAGGTGGGGTTTGGTTCAAAGTTCCCAATTTGTAAGGGATAGGAAGGGATTGGAAGATCTCAAATTTTCACAAATTGTGACCACCAAAATGGTCGTCTGACATGCGATATGGTCATCTTGTACTATGAGATGGGCATTTTGTAGTTTCCCAATTGCATATGAAAATTGGCAATTCATTTCCAATTAATATCTCATATTAAATTTCTTACACAACAAGTAATGTGCAATCCCAACGAACTTGGAAATATCTAGAACCTACCTTCAGCCAGACTGGTCCATTTTGCCCATGTGAGATGACTGTCTTGGTCATCCAGACGGGTGTTTGGTGACCCGAGTTAGGCTAGTCGATTCAATTTATAGACAATTTCATCTTGAATTAGTTTGACACTCCAAACACCCATCTCAACCCTTTAGTTAGTCATATGGCACTCTAGAAGGTCATCTCATGCCATGAGACAAGCATCTGGTAGTGCAGTTAGGTTTCTAGTTGTGTGAATCAACTTACCTAAACATTTTAGCAATTAATTCATATGTCATTCAACATCAAACTCCTCTTCTAGGTCAATCCCTATGTGTGTGACCCTATAGGTCCCCTATTACGTTGGCAGTGAATGACCATCACACTTATGACATCAAAAGCAATGAGAGGTGCCTAATTACATATCAAAGTTTCCCAATTAAATGGAAAGTTGAAGAACAACTTCAACCTACAATTTTTGTATGTTGTTATAGTGTTTGTATGGTTCCTTTGTCACTGATGTCCAGATTGATCTCGAGGCATGGAGTAGTCACCCTCTTCATCATACAATATTGTTTCTTGAACTTGAGCAGACTATCTAAGATATATGTAAGCTCAATATCACATATTCAATCATATGTTCATGGCCATGCATTTATCAGTCTCACTAATTAAGAGGCCTAGGACATCGAACTCCTATAGGAGGGAAAATTTTCATATCCATCACTCACAGTCTATCTCCATGTGTCAAAGCCACCCAATCATCACCTTTATAACAATCCCTATTTCAGGATTGCATTTGATGATGTCAAAGTGTACTCAGCGACATGTAATGAGTGTAGTGATTTTAGGTCTAAGAACCACAACCACCACCATCATTGTGAGACCTAACTATGAATTCCATGATGAAGGCTCCCATATGTTAGTCTCACAGTGGGTCTGTCTGATACACTGCTCTCTAACATGTATCTATTAATTGGTTTGATATTTCCATATCATGACCAATGAGATTCAGTCATCATCCAACTCACACTCTGATCTTATGTGTCATTGTTGTCTATCAAACTTCCACAATGACAAACGGTCATGGACACAATGAGAATGTGTATATGTACTCTTAACATCCATATGAACTAATTTCTTCCAAGTATAATACTTTAAGACATACGTCGAATAATATTATTCTGTAGACATTTATAAACATAACAAATTGGAAGCTTTCCTTTTATTAATAATCAAATCATTTTATGAGTTATGACATTACAATCATGACATGATTGGCTCCCTGGGCATATATACCAACAGTTGGTGTATATACCCTAGAAGACAATTATTAGATTATGGATATAGTAATATTTAATACTTTTGATTTGACTAATAAAGACAATTCCAATTGATTGATGTGCATTTAATTATTGCTATATTAATGTACATAATAAATATCCTTGGAATGATTGGTTCAAATCAATGGCACTTCAAGTATGTGACTTGAACATGAGATCCTAATGGATGCTAAGAACAATATTCTTAAATGTCCCTAGTAGGGTATTATTGAGGATTGCACAACAATAATACAAGTGGGACTAGTATGTGTGGTGACTGATGACCATGTCTCATGGGTCATAGGTATTGGATACCAAGTCTGGCACATAGGTAGTTGTTAGATAACAAGTGTACTGGACAAACCCACCTTGAGAGTGATTAATGGACCATTATATGATAGTCATAATCATATATCAAATAAAATGATGGCGTTGTGGTCTTTCAACCTAAAGTCACTGCAATGGTGATATGCAATTTCCATGCTTTGATATTACCAAACATGGTCTTCAATAAGGTTACCATAAAGGTAGTGATTGTGTGTGATGAGAATCATGCTATGCAATGGGAGAAATGTAGAAGGAATTTGTCCCTCTCATAAAATGGGAGTGATATCCAAGGCCTCCTAATAAGTGGGACTAGATAAATGGATAGACATTTTCATGTGAGTTAGTATATGATATTGAGATTGTATTTATCTTGCTAGTCTACTTGGAGATTAGGGAAGTTAGATCAAATGTAACAAGGATGATGTCTCCATGCATGTGGTTCAATATGAATATTTGTGACAAAAGGATTACATGACATGGTAACATTATTTGATTTTGGTTTGGTCTTGTCTGACTAATCCTACTGCTTTGGTAGCAATGATATGCAACTAGATACCTCTCATTTCTTATTATAATAGTTACAACCTGGAACTAAACGTAATTTTTGAGGACCTAAATAAAATATGTATCCAAAATTAAGAATTATGTTTCCATAAGTCTGGGAGTCTACAACCTGGCCAAACATTATTTAGGTAACCCTAACTCTCTAGTCCTCTATATATATGATATGAGAGGAGTTGTTTAGGGCATGTACTCAAATTTTCTTATTGTTTACCTCCTATGTTTGAGAAACCCTAAGAGAAACATGGAGAGAGAAAGTGGGAGAGGAGCAGACTATAAATGTTTGTTGTCTTCAAGCACTTATATGGATATAGTGGAGACGATTTCACACACTGGAATCATTCCAGGCGACAATCTTCACATATGGCACATGAATAAAGGTTATGGAAGAATGACGCATTCACCATAGACATGGATGGTGGAATGATGTGATCTTCCAAACATGAAAGTCGACAAAGGTATCCCCTATGGAACATTGTTATCGTCCACCTAGAGCATGCAGATTGATATAGAGAACCTCTATAGAAGAATAGTGTGATTTTTTGTACACATGCATGATAAAAAAATGGGATCGGCTAGAGGTGATCTCATGAACAAATTTAGGGTCAATAGAGACATCTATGTGGCCTTGGGTTCTATGTAAACTATCAACAGATTTCTAAGATCTACCAATCACAATCACTGATGAATTGATGCAATTAGACAACATAAAATATAGTCTTTTGTGTGCATCCTGAGCTGACTCCCAAAGTGCCAAATATCTTAGAAAGGAGTTCTAGTTGCTGATTCAAAGTTCAAAGGAGACGTAGATTGGAAGGTACAAATCTACACTGAGCATGAGAAGTTGAATCATTGTAACCTCTTCCATGATAAGATTTAAACTTGTAGACCCTAATATGGTTTTATTGCATTAAATGGATCATGTTCGAAGGATTATAGGGGAAGAAATTATCCCACTATGTTTTTTGCTCCTAAGATTCCTACTGTGGTATCAGAGCTATGTCTAATGTTCGTTACCAGTTTTTTTCAATTATGAATCAAACTTTTGTAATTGTACGACAATAGCGTGTATATTTTATATGATGAAATTGATTAATGTGCAAATCTAGTCAGTTAGAATGTCCCAACTAATATCACCACGAGCATATTATGATATGATAATATATATTAATGTGTATGTATATATATATATATGAATTCAATGCCACACCTCAAAATGGTTTTGTTTTGACTGTGATGCATGATTATAGCTAAACCTTTATTGTGGTTTATTTTAATACATGTACTCGACTATTTGTAATTCTTAATACGAGTTACATGTCATATATTCTCAATTTACTCCATGTGTAAGGATTCCCACCTTATTCCCTCAAATGTAACTTCAGGTCTCTCTTATATACAATGTAATAGTTCTAGGATAGTTTAGGACATAGGATATTCCAACATGAGGAATGTGAAGAATGATGAATGCAAAACAATCATGAACAATGATGGATCATCCATGATGGTCACTCATGATTGAAGAATACAAGAGAGTTTATTAACTTTTGTTTATACATGTCATGCAAGAAACCGTAGATGACCTCAATCTTTCAATAGCTTAGAAAGACTATACTAGGAAACCATAATTATTGCATTTTAATAGTATCGCTTGTGGTGCTTAAATATAATAAATATCATATATATATGGTGATTGGATATGTATATGCATTATAAAAAACCCCCCATTATCATATTAAGCATGAGATGTTTTCCAACATGTGATACACTTCAAGTCAAGGATCAATTATGCGGGCTCACTGAAGCAAGCTACTTGTCCATCTTGGTGAGGTGTGAGGTAAGAGTGTGGGTCTTGCAAAGTAGGATACATGGTCTTATCAATATAGTAGTTAAGTTTGTCTTAACTAGTTTATCTTAATAGGATTAAGCATCTTGAGGCATGTGGATGGGTATTCCATATGTTGGAATTTAATAGTGGTTGTTCACCATCCATCTAAGGGTTGCATGTGATGTAATTAGTGAAATTTGCGTACCTAAATAATTGAGTTGTGAGTGTCAGTCAAAGTTGACTCATGATTCAATGAACTATGGACCTTGGCCCACTAGAAATTTGTTCATTGTAACTTTCTTGATTAATAGTGAGCGCTATTAGTTCAAATAAAATAGTGACAGTAAGCACCTAATTAAATGCCTAATTAAATGCAAGATTTTTCAAATAAAAATTTTAATTGATGCTTAATTTTCTTTGCAGGTCACATGGAAAATAATAATAATCTTTCATTGAGATCAGTCCTTGAGAAGGACAAGCTCAATGGGACCAATTTTGTGGGTTGGTACCAAAACTTGAGAATTGTTCTCAAGCATGAGTGTAGGCTCGACATACTACTAACATCCAATTTTTTTGATATTCCTTGCCTAATTATGCCCTTCATTTCCTCCCATTATACAAATTTGCTTTAGCTTTGTTACACTTTGTTCATAATTACCATTTATATCTTGATTGATTAACTACTTATTTCCATACATGAAATTCATCAAATAATGAACTCTAGGGAATACTAGGTTGAGCAGCCATCATATGGTCACTACATTGCCTTCCATCATAAGCATGAAGGCCAAACAAAGGTAGCCTTCTGATGGCTCAACCAGAGTAACCACTCAGCCAAGTGAAGGCTGCCTACATGCCCTTTTTATGGCTCAATTAGGAACCATCCATCAATGACTCACTTACAGATCCACACTTTTGATGGTTTAACTAGGACCTACCTATTGAACAATCAACAAAGCCACCTATCCATGTTATGCATGCCAGTGCCAACTAATGGTTAAGCAGACTAGGTGACCCATCCAATGACTCGCATGTGCCATTACCAACCAATGGTGCTACTGATAACACCAAATTTTGTGATATTTTAGGCTTTTTTTTGTTATCAAAACTGCCCTTTTCTGCTATTTTCCTCTCTTTTATAATCACTTTCGCAATAATTGGCCAAGCAATGTTCTTATTCCAATTTTCGTATCTTTTGTAGAGTTTTCCTCGTTTTTGGGCAATAAGGCCGCTCCGGCCCATGAATAAGTCCAAGCATGTCTCGGCGTCCCTGACACCCGATACAACCCCTGCCCGACAGGGGTTGGGCGACACAAAGACGCTTGACGAAGAGGTGCCACGCGAGAAGAAGCTGACGGACGACACACCTTCTACCCGACAGGGAGCCCGGCTCGCCATGACAACCCAGCTTGTCGGGCGACACAGCCACCCATCGGCAGGCGCGCCGCCCGTCACAACCAATAGCCGACACCATCTACGTTGAGCGACACCTCTGTATCGGCCCGTCCAACGACTGGCGCATAAGGGGGCCACGTGGCGCTTCGAGCACCAAGTCTTCTCCCCAACCAGCTGACTATAAATAGCAGCTACAGGGAGCCAAAAAGACAGCTTGGTCAGTTTGAGTTTTAGAACTCGAACAGTTGGGAGTTGAGCCATCTTCCGAGGAGTCTGCGAGAGCATACGTGTTGTGCCCCAGTGCTTGTCTCGGGCGACACTAAGTGAGCTTCTCCACATCCTGAGAGGGAGGGGACAGTTCACTTAGGACCGTCTCGGGCGACACTGTGGGCCGATATCGGCCGACGTAGATGAGCGACACAAGTTCCCGACATCAGCAATGTGTAGCTCTTAGCCCGACACGATATCAACCCGATACGCTTAGCTTGTCGAGCGTGCCGCCCGACATGAGTGTATCGGCCAGGGTCCTTGAGCGATACGGTCGACAGTCGGTGCGTGCCGCCCGAGAGGGTGTGCCTCCCGACACCTCTGTATCGGGCTAGGCCTCTGACCGATATTGGGCAAGGGAGATACATCACCTTGTCGTCCTTCTACATCAAGGAGGCGACACCTATCTTTACTTTCTGTCATTTAATTCCTTACTTATGCATTGTAATTAAGACCCTTTATTTGTGTATGGAAATAGAAGATGCTTAATTACTTGTTGCTCTATGCTTGGTGCACAATGTTGGATGACTGCTATGTTTGATATCCGAACTCTAGCTTGCATGTTTGGATCGCGTTTCTCTTAGCTAACGAATCGTGTTTTCCCGTCGCAACAACTTCGAGAGTTGTGTTGTGGCTCTAGTGTTTGGTCCGATTCTGGAGTACGAGAGTGCCTGGAACGGAGTTGATTTAGTGACCTTTCCACTCTAATTTTAGTCCAGTGACTTCGAGAGGGGCGTTGATGCCTTGTTAGAGGTACCCGCTTCGAGTGGAGGGGTACAGGACTGGTTCTACCGCCTCTTGTTTTAATGGAGTTTTATCCTTCGTACCTCGCTTTAGCTCGAGCAATATCTTTCTGTTTCTGTTGCGTGAAAACCCCTAAAAACTGCTAAATGATTAAAACCTTAATTCTCTCTTGTAGCTCCACTTGGATATAGTTTTATTTGTTTTATTTGTGACATCTTACTGCTTCCCTTTTTGGGAATTTATCTCTCTTTATATACCTGCCGGAGTGTAGCGTGTCGATTCCGTGTTCTCAACACTACCCCCTTGTCCCTGTGTTTGACCCCGTATTTCTACTTCGACTCCGTTAACAAAGTTGCGAGGGCCTAGAAGGATTCAGGTTTATAAATGTAAAAGCTCGACTACCTCAAATCCGCCTCCAATTTTAGGACACGCGATTTAGGCCGGTCAGCTACTACACACATCAGTCACTCAAACCATTAAGCATGTTCCCCAAGGCATGTGCTCAGGAGACTTGGGGTGTAAGAGAGGCCCCCTTACGAGTACTTAGAGCCTCAGAGCTATAAATAGAAGACCCCCTACTATTGTAAGGGGATACTTTTCATAGGAGTCACACATCATCAGACTGAAGCTAGCTGTTATTTTTGTGCCTTAGTGCCATTGACCTCCATCTCCATCCATCGATTTGTGCACCCTAAGTGTGAGATTCCAAGGGTCAACAAGCCTCCATCATCACCAAGTAGTGCCTAAATCCTTATTTGAGATAAGAAGGAAGATGGAGCAGCCATCTTCATCGCCATTGCTAGGTTTGGAGAGGAGAAGGTTTTCATTGACCCTTATTTGTTTGGGGTTGTTGTTGGTTTATCTTTCCCTTTTTGTCTGAATTTTTTCACCCTCTTCCACTTCCATCTCATTCTCCATCTTCATGTCTTCTGCTACTTGTAATTTGTCCATGTCATCCACCATAATGAATGGCTAGTATTAGCAATGTTTATTCCCATATTCTTATTCTTAATGCTTCACTTGGATGATTAGCTATCATCTTGTGTTGGTTGATCATTAATACCTCCATAGAGTAGTATTAACCTATATCTAAGAGTTATATAATTGCATGAATGCATGAGAATTTTCAAATGCTGAATATAATGTTCATATGTTTGCTTTGTGATTGTTTATTTTTCATCTTGAGAGCTATCTTGAGCTCGAGAGAGGAGGGAATAGAAAGTCATGGTGATTTCTTATAAACTTGCTAAGTGTATACAATTGGTGTGAATATTTCTTGTAAGTGAGAGATCTTAGATGGTGAAATCCAATCCAATTTTCCTTCCATATTTGTGATTTTATCCTTTGTCATTCTAATTGTTTATTTCTCATTCATTTTGTTTTTCTTATGTGTTGCTTGTTTGTTGGAGAATCTTTGTTCCATAAAGAACGCACACATTGTCTGACCCCTTGATTGGAGTAAATAAGACAAGGCACTAAGGATCTTAACACTTACCACCCTTGTCCCTATGTTTGATAACACTACATCAGACCCTGTTATTATCGTCGTGGGAGTCTAAGTATCGGGCTATAAATTTAGTAGTTTGGTTACTCTATATCTACTTCTTTTTGGATGTGTGATTTTGTCAATCAAATTTTCAACAACGAAGTCCGGGACAAGATGACCATTGTTGTTAAGAACCTAAGTCTACTTAGCATACACCTATGCCTCAACTCTAGAAGTAGATTTGACTACACATCTCAGATCTATTAGCTCTTACTCTCTTGAATATTTCATATCACACGTCTAGTTTCAACTCGACAATGCGACTTGCATTCAAGAAGTTTGAAAAAACCAGAACACATTAACCACAAACTATAAGAATCATACCTCCTTGTAGGGCACCAGTCATCCCCATCCCAAGAGTTGAGGAATATCATGAGGGTCACAATGAAAATCATGATGAAGACCACCATGAGGAAGAACAATATGAACTCTACCATGAAGTTGAAGGTCCTCCACATGGTGGATCTAGAAGAAAACGAAACAACGATTACAACTTTAATGACGAAGATGATGATGAGGACCTTCTCTTTGCAAGTTGGTTGCCACATGAGACAATGAATTTAGATGTCATATCATCATCCCTCAATTCAATGTAGAAAACCTTGAGCTTAAACTAGCAGTTATAAACCTGATTCGGAAAAGGACTTTTGGGGGAAACTCTTTGGATGAAGACCTCTATCAACAACTTGATTCTTTAAGAACATTTGTGACACCATTAAGAAGAATAGGGTGCCATAATAAGTTATAAACTACAAAGGTTTCAATATCTCATTAAGGGACAAGGTGTTGGATCCTAGATGGGTGATTAGATGCTCTATAGGGGGGTGAATAGAGTTGAATGCAATTAAACAAAATTCATTATACCTTCAAGATATATCATAAGATAAGGTTGCTAAATAGGAAATTTGTGTGCAACTAAAACATGCATAGCAAGGGAGAGAGAGATTGAGCATACACCAATTGACAAGTTGTTTAGAGTGGTTCAACACTTCAAACTAGAAGTGAGTCAGTCCACTACCTAGAGAGGTCAACCTCTAGGATATCTTAACCTTGCACCTTCATTATATTCATTATGAGAGATACAATACATGACCACCAAAGGACTTACCTATCCAATACAAAGAGTATTCAACCTTACCAAGGACTTACCCACTTTGCAAGGAGTCTTCCGCCTTCTTCCAAGGACTTACCTACTCTTGAACAAGTCTTCAGCCTTGTAGGGATTACACACTCTTCTTGGATCTTCCGCCTTTGACTTCACCTTCACTCAGAGAAGCTTCCACCAAGGACTTACCCACTTGAGTAAGTAGTCTTCTGCCTTCACCAAGGGCTTACCCACTCTAGCTCCAAGTCTTCAACCTTGATCTTCACCAAGGGATGCCTTCCCTTATTCTTCTTCACCTCTCTTAGCCAAGAGAGAAACCTTCATCTTCATGATTGAAATGAGAGATAGGGAGGTGGTGGAAGTGAGAGCCTCACAAGATATACATATAGGACGAGCTCTCTTACAAATCTCCTACTCACTCTAGTGGATGTAGCAAGTGATTAAGCTTAGAGAGAGAGGAGGAGGATGTAGGAAACACTCAACTATAGAATAGGAACCTCACATAGAGTTTGCATTGAATGCTCAACCTTGGAATGAAGCCTAAGGGGTCCTATTTATAGCTGGGTATGCCTCTTAGCCTTTGGGAACACTTGAGAACGAAAACTAGCTGTTTTGTGGCTTGCAACGGATATATTTTACTACAAAGCCGATATTCAGATCATCGGTCGAGTTTGTCCTGGGAAAACTCGACCGACCAATGAAAATCGAATTGGTCAGGTACTCCATCGATCGAGTTCTGTGAAGTGTAAACACGACCAATCAAAAGTCATTTTCAAGATCCAATCAGGTTCGGTTGAGTTTGCAACTCACAAAACTCGACTGATGAACAACCTTATGTGAATTTTGGAAAATTACTTTTGAATGCTTAAACATTCGATCTAAGTGCTCCTAATTTTTTCTAAGCTTAATTACAAGTCATACAATCATTACAAGTGATTTACAACATGATTCTAATGGATTTACAACATATTACAAAAATATGCACTTATATTGACTTTGACTTGTCTTTTCTCCAAGTTGCAGGTTAGGGAATTTGGAGTGTGTCTATACCTAATCTGAAATCACTCAAGTAGAGACATTAGACACCAATATGTGGAATGGTTAGTCATCATCAAAACACGGGTTTAGTCAATTTAAATGTGAGTCAACATTGACCAAATTGACCTTGAGTCAACATTCTCCCCCTTTTGAAGATGACAAACCATTCCATAAATGTATTGAAAGCATTTAAGTAAAGTCATACCTTTGGAGAAACCTAGGGGTTTCAATAGAATTGAGTTCATATGCTCCCCCCTCAATTGATGCTAGTGGAGTTCTCATACTCCCCCTCAATTATTGTTATTTCTCCTGCATGGTTAGCTTTCATAATTTATAGAATACTATGTCTTCTACTCATATATGTTCTACACATATATGTCTTCTCCCATTTACCTTCTCCCCTTTATATGGACATGCTTCTCTTCTTCATGTAAGACATTCCTTCTTCCTCTTTTGTTAAAAGAAGACATACCTTTCTCCCCCTTTGTCATTTTAAAAAGTGGGGGTATGAAGAAATAAGAAACACCACTTGTTAAAGGAAAGGAGATAACAAAAAGATATATAAGGAGAATAGAAGAGCATAGATAGGGGCTTGTCCAAGCATAGAAAGAAAATCAAGTTAAAGCATGCACTTCAACAATCCCAAAAGGCAAGATAAAGTGTTGCAGAAAAACAATAAAACACAATTTTGACCCTCAAGTTGAAGAAGATGTCATGTAATCCAAGGGTAAACTCTACAAAGGCAAGTCCTCCTCCATCCGGTGCCTCAAGTGTGGAAAGAAGGGTCACTTCAAGATAGATTTCCCACAAGTTATAAATACCCATCATCACAAGAAAAGAGAAGATAAGTGCCACTCAAGCTCAAGTGAATCCTCCAACTCAAGCTCAAGTGAAGATTCAAGTGAAGGATCAAGCTCAAGCTCTAGTGATGAAGGTGAATGCCATTTTGCTCTTATAGAATCAACAAGTAAGGATTCAAGTGAGGTAAATATAAACCCTTTAGATAAAGAATTGTTGATTGCTATTATTCATGATACTTGTGCCTCTCTTAAGTCTTATAAAAGGAAAAAAGAAAAAGCTTGCTATAATTGTTGATAATTTGCATGTAGAACTAGATGATCTTGAACATGTTAATTCCTGCTTGCTTGATGATAAAAATGATTGTCTTAGTTAAGTGGATTCTCTTAAACTTGAAAATGCTAGCTTTCTTGACAAGATTAGATTTCTAGAAGCTCAACCTCTTATGCCTAGTTCTAATGAAAAGAATACTTTAATTGTTAATTTTCTCATGCATGATATTGATGTTCTTAAATCTGAAAACAAGGACAAAGATTTTGCTTTGCAAGGATTAGAATCTGAAAATAATGTTTATCTTTCTAAGATTGCTTTGCTTGAAACTGAAAATGCCTCCTTTCTTACTAAAATCAATGTGCAAGAATCCTGTTCTAGTTCTACTAGTAGAGAGAATGGTGTTACTGCTCTTCATATTGATAGAGATTCTTATTTAACTAAATCTCTTTGCTTAGAAAATGATCTTTTGCATGCTAGACAAAATATAAATGGTTTGTCTTCTACCATTGCTTCTCTTATGCATGATAATGATGGTTTGAGATTTTCTTTGCAAAGATTCTTTCACGACCCCACCTCCCGGTAACCCCCAATTAAGGGAGATCCGAAGGTCAATGTCGTTATTCAATTAACAGGATCAAAGGTTCGACAAATAATCAATAATAATTATGAAATTCTACTAACTAACTGGAATTTGGTATAAAATTAAAACTTGCCTTACCTTTGAAAACTTTGGAAATCTATCTATCCAGAGCTTGAATTATTCTATCTAATCCTCCTTGCACTTTATTTCTTATTTCCACAATGTGTCACTTTACTGTTTGTTCTTTCAATTGTTGTTCCTAAAATGCCGACAAACAAAATGTCGGTCAGTATATCGAAATATACTGGTATGTGGGAACAACCAAAATCTTATAAATATGGCTAACAATTTAATAATCACAATCAAATTATTTATCAAGCCACTTTACATTTTCAATGTGTCATTTTCCACCGCTTTTGCCCTAACCCTGGCATACCCCTCTAGGGTATCTCTTTTGCCATTGACTTAAGGCCACCTTCTCAATCCTGAGCTTGGTGCCTGGGAGTCACCTCTCACGGTGCTCCATAATCATGCATCATAGACCACCTTCTCATTCCCGAGCTTGGTGTCTGGGAGTCACCTCTCACGGTGCTCATGGGTCTACCCTCTTGGGCCTGACCTTTATGGCATCTTCCATCAAGGTGGCATGTAGGTGCAAGAATACACATTTCTTTATAATTGTGATAACCATAGTGACTTTATAATTTTGCAAGTATGAACATCCAACTTTTTAGATTGCATTCAATATGAGGAAACATTCAAAAAACCCTCGGGAAACTAATGTGATTAACCATAATTAACCACATACCTGTTCATGCAGATGTGAGACGGAAATAATCCAATCAACCAATAGGCAAGCAAGCATTCAATAAGATCCTGAAACAATTACATAATTTTCTTTTATGACTCATGTCATTAAGATCTATTAAATCTAGCTCGCTTCCTAGGGTTTCTAGTCCACTTTTAGGGTTTCCATTGCAATTAGGGTTTCCCTTCATCTTTTTCTTTTTTAAACCCTAATTTAACGCAATTGATCACAAACCCTAATTATCGAAACATCTAATCCTCAGTTTCGGATTTAAGGCATAATTAACCATTAAATAAGTCCATTAATCCTCTTATACATTAAAGCTACTATTTTCATCCTTTTAATATATAACAAGATCATTATGCTCATTTATCGTCAATTCATAGTTCATTATGATTGAATTCATATACGAACTCTATTTGTCATTAGTTCCATCTTGATTCATTCAAAAACCCTAATTTCTATATTAAGGTTATTTATCCACAATTTAGGAACTTGAATGCTCGAAATAGCTTATAACCATGAAAACTCAGTTCTATACATGAAATCAAATAATTAAAGCCATTAGTAGTCCTAATTACCAACATTAGGGTTTCAAGGCCCATTAAAGCCTATTTATGCACATAAAATATAAATTAACTAATTACGTGCAAAATTCATCTTTTTCGATCTTAATGTTCCTTTTCATCATTAACAGGTTAATATCAACTTTAAACACTCATTTAACCCTTTCTAATTCGTTAATCATCAAAGGTTAGGGTTTTTCATTGATTAAACTATTAAAGATAGTATCTTTATATACTTTTTGAATTTCAATCAGTATCAGGCTTCAATTTTATTTTTATTGGATTCTTCACATTTTTCTGATCAATTTTAATGATTACTTTCTATCATCAGAGCTACAGATAATTAATTATGAAATTTTGAAGAATATACCATTTAGACCAATCACTGGCCGCCACGTCATCTACTTGGTTTTTTTTGTTTTCATTTATTCAGGCTGGCAAAATGACCGAAAGACATCTCTACCCTCCCGCCATAGCATTAAGGTCCAGCGCACCTGGGGGTAGATTGGTAAACATGCGGGTGTCATCAGCAACCTCGCGTTGCTTCCTCTGCGCGCGAAGCAGCTCCTACTGTGGTCAACCCTAAGGTTGACCTCGATCGTCAATCTTCCCTAGAAGATTGCGATGGCCCCGCCGCTCCGATCAGGTCCACCAAACTCAGCTGCAAACTCCATTGCTCTGATTCTCTCCTGAGTTGTCGAACCAGAGCGGCCCTTCCTTGGTGAGAAGCATGGTCAGTCATGGTACATGTCATTGTCCTTCCTCAATTGAGTGCGCATAACAGGTCGGATCCCTCTCGCGATTGTTGTGGTGTTCTTGGGGGTACTACACGAGGTTCATGGCCCTCTATATATACTTGCCCATGGTGGCAAGGTTCCTGGAGATTGGTCGAATCTCCTAGAATCCATAAACCTAGGTGAAATCTAAGGTGGGTGTGATCGACTCGATCTCCTGGATCCAATGGAAGGGTTTCCAAAAGTGCTCGTGCCTTTATCCTCAGGGAAACGCCCCTGAAAAGCCCGATCTCCTGATCCTACTTTCCTAACCTATCGCAAGCTAGGAGATGAAGGGGTCATCGTTGGATCTGAATCAAACAGCCCGCAATCAAGATTCCTATTTCAACTAAAAATCAATGTTTATTCTTTCATTTTAAGCAAACTCTTAAAATAAATAACTCTCTCCTCGATTATCCTTTTCCTATAAAATTTTAGGAGAAAGTCTATTATGACTTAATCTATCCCTCTGCCAAAATTGGGTTCATTACCTAAAAGAAAACGAGCCTTTTCATTATGTGCAAGATATCACTCAATTATATATTTTTGTCACCTATTTTCTCTTTCCTTTACCATTAAATTATTATTCTGAGTTCCCTGAACCTCAAGGAACCTTAATGGCTCGAAATCCCATCTTGGGAATATCCCTTAGCCTTTTACTTACCTTGTATCCATTATTTCTCATTATCATGTTTATTTCTTATTAAAATACCTCTTTTTGAGTATTTCTCTTTATTTTCCTCATTGGTATTCCTTTTATCATTAGGAATCCTTGGGATACGAAATTCCACCAAGGATAATTCAATTATACCTCTTTTCACTTATTTTCCACATTTTATCATTGTTTTCAATTTCTTTCTTAATAAAGAAATATCTAATTGATCTTTTCTTTTCTTATTTCTTTATCTTTGCAATTTTGGACTCCTTGGGACCCAAGGAACCCAAGAGGCACGAAATCCCTCTTTGGATTTTCCTTATAGAGGTTTCCACATTTTTCTTTTCTCAAATATTCAATTATTCATTCACTAATTGAATTTTCTTGTTATTTGGGCCCAATAGCCAATAAATCCCACAACACAATCATCAAGGCTATTGTAAACGAAATCCACTTATTCCAAAAAAATTATATCATTTGTTGTTCAAATATCTTTAATATGATAAATTAAATTTCTCACCAAATGAACCCAAAATTGGGGTTGTAACAGATTCTTAGTTGGTAAAAAGAATCTTAATGACATCCTACACCATACTACTAAACAAATTTGTAGACATGGTTTAGTATATGATAGTAGTCAAAGGAACAACAAAGGTAAATGAACTCCAATATTCCATGGAGAATCCTCTAGTTCCAATACTATGGGCACATGCAACTATTGTAATGATTTTGGCCATTATTCTACTTGTTGTCCTTTTAGGAAAGCACCCAAGAGCAATAGGACTTGGGTTGCTAAGATAACCCCTCTGGACCCAAAAACATGATTGGGGACCATGCCATCTTTCTTCTTGTAGGTACTTGCAAATGGATTGACTTGATCCATTGAATTGAAAATTGACTTCTCAATCCACATGAAAGAAGAAAGGTGAGATGTATGTGAGGTGAAAACAAGTGGAAAAGCAATGGTAAGCACAAAGGTAATGTTTCTCTTGCTTATAACCAATCCTAACTTGTTTTTTTCAAATTAGTGTGCACTATGCATGTGGTTTTTTAGTCAAAAGTGGTATTTTGTGATTCTCTTCACACTCTTGCTCAAAAACTGTTTCTAATGCTTTCATAGTGCATTACTAGCTTGCTTGCACATGTTTGGATATGGTTTGTATTTTTAGCATTCCTTTAAATATGTTTTTATGATATATATGTGCCTTTTGACAGCATCCCTATCGGTTGAGTTTGTCCTATTTGAAACTCGACCGATAGGCACCAATGGGTGTTGCCAGCAGTTGTCATTGGTCAAGTTGTCAATGCACATAACTCGATCGATAACACTGTGCAAAGAATACAAAGTTGGCTTATTGAATGAGAATTTCCCTCTCAACTAGTTTTTTCTCAACCAATAGCCTTATTCTTTAGCACTCTCATTTGGTACCTTTATATATGCATATTTCCATGCTTTAAATTGCCTATCCTAGTTACAACTCTATATCTCTAAGTGCTCTAAATTGGCATATCTATATCTTGCATTTACTTGGTTTGAGTTGTTTTGCAGGTTTTGATGATGATCTCTTTGGATCTCTTGGTTATGTCTAAATTTGCTTCCATTGTACTCTAACTTGCTACATCTGTCTAGGTGTATATCTTGTTTTGATACAACCTTGAGGTTCTTAGTGGTGATCATCTTTTGGTAATGATACATATTTGTTAGTGAGTTATATCCTTTCATGCTTCTACAATTGCTTATCTTTTTGTTTGGATATATCTCTACATCTACTCATAGCTTGCTTTATCTTGTGTATATTTTGGTATCTCTTGCTATGATCTAGATCCTACTAGTAGTCCTAACTTGTGATATCATCTACTAGTAGTTTACTACATGTAGTTCTAACCTTGTTTATAATTGGTAACTTTGCTCATCTAGTGGTATTTCACTATATGATATGCTTGTATCTTATCTCATACATGACTCAAGGTCAATTGGGTCAATTTTGACTCACGTCTAAATTGACTAAACCCATGTTTTGATGATGACTAACCATTCCACATATTGGTGTCTAATGTCTCTACTTTAATGATTTTAGATTAGGTATAGACACAATCCAAATGCCCTAACTTGCGCATATAAACTTGGAGAAAAGACAAGTCAAAGTCAATACTAGTGCACTTTTTGTAATATGATGTAAATCCATTAGAATCATGTTGTAAATCACTTGTAATGAGTGTATGACTTGTGATTAAGCTTTGAAAAAATTAGGACCACTTAGATCGAATGTTTAAGCACTCAAAAGCCATTTTCTAATATTCACATCAGGCTATTCATGGTCAAGTTATGTGAATTGCAAACTCGATCGATCTTGATTGGATCTTGAAAATGACTTTTGGTCAGTCAAGTTTACACTTCACAAAACTCAATCGATGGAGTACCTGACCAATTCAATTTTCATTGGTCGGTTGAGTTTCCCCAGGATAAACTCGACCGATGGTCTGAATATCGGCTTTGTCTTTTACTCTATTGGTCGAGTTACCTTTATAGAAACTCGACCAATTGCACTGTACAGAAAAGTGCAGAAAAGTTCTTCTAGCCATTGTGGAGTTGCAACAAGTGAAAATATATCCGTTGCAAGCCACAAAACGGCTAGTTTTCGTTCTCAAGTGTTCCCAAAGGCTAAGAGGCATCCCCAACTATAAATAGGACCCCCTAGGCTTCATTCCAAGGTTGAGCATTCAATGCAAACTCTATGTGAGGTTCCTATTCTATATTTGAGTGCTTCCTACAACCTCCTCTCTCTCTCTAAGCTTAATCACTTTCTACATCCATTAGAGTGAGTAGGAGATTTGTAATAGAGCTCGTCCTACATGTATATCTTGTGAGGCTCTCACTTCCACCACCTCCCTATCTCTCATTTCAATCATGAAGATGAAGGTTCTCTCTCTTGGCTAAGAGAGGTGAATAAGAACAAGGGAAGGCATCCCTTGGTGAAGATCAAGACTGAAGACTTGGAGCTAGAGTGGGTAATCCCTTGGTGAAGGCAGAAGACTCCTTGCTCAAGTGGGTAAGTCCTTGGTGGAAGCTTCTTCGAGTGAAGGTGAAGTCAAAAGCAGAAGATCCAAGATGAGTGGGTAGTCCTTGCAAGGCTAAAGACTTGTGCAAGAGTAGGTAAGTCCTTGGAAGAAGGTGGAAGACTCCTTGAAAAGTGGGTAAGTCCTTGGTAAGGTTGAAGACTCTTTGTATTGGATTGGTAAGTCTTTTGGTGGTCATGTATTGTATCTCTCATAATGAATATAATGAAGGTGCAAGGTTAAGAAATCCTAGAGGTTGACATCCCTAGGTAGTGGACTGACTCACTTCTAGTTTGAAGTGTGGAACCACTCTAAACAGCTTGTCGATTGGTGTATGTTCAATCTCTCTCTCCCTTGCTATGCATGTTTTAGTTGCACACAAATTTCCTATTTAGCAACCTTATCTTGTGATATATCTTGAAGGTCTAATAAATTTTGTTTAAGTGTATTCAACTCTATTCACCCCCCTCTATAGCATATAATCATCCATCTATGATCCATCATAAGGCCCTATCTTGGTACATGTCTTTGAAAGAAAAAAGCATCAACGGATGGGTGCCTCTTGATAGAGCCTTTGTCTCCAAATTCTATCTAGAGAATAAGACCCTTAGAAACAGACACAAGATTGTGAGCTTCATATAGAATCTAGGGGAGAACCTATATGAGGCATGGGAGAGATCCTAAGAGTATCAAAGAGACTACCCCATCACAACCATGATAAGGGATTCATTGTAGCTACATTCTATAATGTCCACACATCTACTGAAGGGATCTCTGTTAATGCAACAGCTTGTAGTGAATTCTAGGGTAAGAACCCAGAGAAAACTATGAATATCATAGACAACATGAACGCACTACAAGTTGGTCTAGATTATGATATATGGACAACCAATAAAGTATTTTTTGAAGGCACAATAGATAAATCAAAGGTTTTGGAAACTATAACCTCTTAGATTCAAAAGATCACTACAGACATATGACAGTTAAATGATTCTGGGACAAAAGGAAAGAATATAGCTGAAATAGTCATGAAGTGTGTCACATGTGCAGAAGGAGGACATGGAGTGGATAACTATATCTATACCCAACCTTAGAAGGACAACAAAGGAGACAATTCAAAGAATGTCTCCTTTGTCAGTTTTAAGAGAGCAGATCAATCTGGATTTTTGTATGAAAACAAGGATGCAGCGAAAAATGCTCAGGTATTAAACATTCCTAATAACCCACCCAACAGAACACCTTGGTTTAGAAGGGATGGTGGACCCTCCAGATTTACATAGAACACAAACTATCAACAAAATAGGGAGAACACCCAAGGGCAAGGATAGAAGTGAAATTTTGGAGGAGTCCGACAAGGACAAGGTCAGGGTCAAACCTCTAATCAACAAGATTTTATGTCTGAGATGTTTGCCTTTTCAAAGAGACAAGCCACCATGAATGAACAATTAAGCCAGAGTGCTACAAACAATACTTGCTTTCTACACACGATGCAGTCCTAATTGTGGGGAGTTACAGCTCAAATGGCTGATATGAAAGTCCACAATAGACATATCAATCAATAACCGGCCCAACTATCTGAACTAATCAAAAACCAACAAGGGAAGATTCCCTCTATGGCTGAGAATACAAAGATGGCAATGCTCCAATCAGGAAGAGTGATGGAAACACTGACAATTGAATCTACTAAAGAAAACATTCATGTTAGTGAGTCCCTATCAAAGACTAACACAATATAGAAAGAGGCTGACATAGAAGTCATAATAAAGAAAGGTAAGTCAAAGGAAAAAAGGAAAGGGAAAGAATCTAATGAGAGAGAAAAATCTATATGCAACTGAAGAAGCCCTAGCTAATAAGGATCCATATACACTAAAAATTCCCTTCCCATACTAGTTGATAAAGGCCTAATTGAAAAATAGATAAGAAAATTTCTTGGAAGTTGTGAAGAAACTTCACTTGGACATCATGTTTCTAGATGCCATTGAATAAATGCCTACATATGTCAATTTCTTCAAGGATCATATGACAAAGAGAAGGTGTGGAGGCAATGTAGAAATTGTTAGAATAGCTAAGATGTTGAGGGCTTTCGTGCAAGCAAAGATGCCAACTAAACAAAAAGACCCTAGAGCTTTTACAATTCCATTCAATGTAGGAGACAATGAGGTAAGACAAGGGATAGTTGATCTGGGAGCAAGCATCATTCTGACGCCTCTCACATTAGCCCAGAGACAAGGTCTCACTTATATGGTAAAAAGTAGAATGTTTACTCTAGTATATCATTCCTTTACAAGGCCTTTAGCAATAGTAGAGGATGTTCCCATTTGTGTGGGAATATTCTTTATTCCTTGTGATATAGTTGTTATTGACACTGTGGAAGATCCCACCTACCATATGATATTTGGAAGACCATTCCTCTCCACGGGAAGACCTCTAATAGAGATTGAAGCCAGAATCATTACTATAAGGGTGGGAAATGACCACATCGACTTTCATGTTCTAGACTCCATGTGGGAACCTTCTCTTTTTGAGTCAGTCTACTTCATGGATAGTTACAATCAATTATGTGAAGAAGTTCAAGAACAAAATGCTATGGTCAACCCACTAATGAGGGCTCTTAATATCCCCAATCTTGATGAAGAAGACCTAGATGTCATTGATATATTAGACTCTTTGAATCAATCTGAAGATGATTATTGTGATGAAGACAATACAACAATAGAACGGTAAAATATGCTTCAATAGAGCAAGCTCCTAAACCCAAACCTGAGCTGAAATAGCTCCCTGAATGATTGTAATATGAGTTTCTAGATAATGAGGAAAGGAGTTATGTCATTATAAAATCTACCTTGACAGAAGATCAATACAAAAAAATACTGAGTGAAATCAATTTGGGGAGGAAGGTGATTGGATATTCTATCGAAGATATTGGAGGCCTAAGTTTAGTCAACTACATGCACATAATCCATCTTGAAGAGAATGTGGAACCCATTTGCCAAACCTCAAAGAAAGCTTAATCAAAAATTGAGAGAAATCATCAAAAAGGAAGTTATGAAACTAGAGATGCATGAATTATATATCCAATCAAAGATAGAAATTGGGAAATTCTGATCCATATGGTACCCAAGAAGGAAGGTGTGACAAAAATAAAAGGAGTAAATGATGATGAAGTTGTGACCACAATAGTCACACATTGGAGAATGAACATTGAATACAATATTAAATGCCACAACCAAGTAGATCACTTTCCACTGATGTTCATCGACCATGTTCTGGAATGTTTAGCCCAGCACTCATAGTTATTTTTCCTTGTTGAGTACTCAAGATTCTACCAATTCTCCATCATCTAAATGACCAGGAAAAGACGATCTTTACTTGCATCTATGGGACATATGCTTTCAGACGAATGTTGTTTGGTCTTCCCAATGCACTAGAAATGTTCAAATATCGCATGATTGCTATGTTTGCAGACTTCCCAGAGGACATCATGGAGGTATTTATAAATGACTTTTCTATGTGGGACACCAACTTTGAGAGTTTCCTAAGCAATCTATCCCATGTTTGGAATGTTGCGAAGAAAAACAACTAGTCTTGAATTGGGAAAAATGCCACTTCATGGTACAAGAGGGAATTATACAAGGTCTCAAAATCTCCAAAAAATGAATTGCAGTGGATTTGAACAAAGTGCAACCTATTTCTAAGATCTGATCCCCAAAATCTATGATACGGGTCTGAAGTTTTCTTGGAAATCAATGTTATTATAGGAGATTCATTAAGGACTTCTCCAAAATATCTAAGCCTATGTCAAACCTTCTTTTCAAGGATGTTATGTTTGAATTCAATGATGAATGCCTAAAAGATTTTGAAACCCTAAACAATGCTCTAACTTCTAAACCAATTCTCCAAGCTCCAGACTGGGAGCTACCATTTGAATTTATGTGTGATGTAAGCAATTATGCAATTGGAGCAGTGCTTTGTCAGAAGAAGGATAAAAAGCAGCATGTTATCTAGTACACTAAAACCCTTGATAAAGCCCAGGTCAACTACACCACAACTAAAGAAGAGATGCTAGCGATAGTCTATGCTTTTTGATAAGATTAAGTATTATCTTATTGGATCAAGAGTCACATTGTATACAAACCATGGTCCTATTAAGTATGTGATGCATAAGAAAGATATGAAACCAAGACTTCTGAAAGGGGCACTCCTTCTATAGGTTTTTGACCATGAGATCATTGATAAGAAAGGAAATTAAAATGTTGTGTCCTATTACTTATCTAAAATTGTTGTGACCAATGACAACTCTCTTCTAATCAATTACAACTATCCTGATGAAGCACTAATGATGGCAAAGACCATCAAGCCTAATGTGCCATGGTTTTTGGATATCTGCAATTATCTGGAATGTCATCAATTGCCATTGGATATTACTTATAATGAAAAGAAGAAGTTATTTTCAAATATAAAGAACAACTAATAAGACCACCTACTCTTATTTAAGAAGTGGACCAACTACCTATATTGTTGATGTATTCATGAAGAAGAAGTATTGAAAATCCTATATGAGTACCATTCATTTCCTTATGGCAAGAACTTGGGCGGAAACACGACCACCGCATAGGTTCTACAATATGGGTTCTATTAGCCCACCTTATTCAAGGAATCACATGCTTATGTAAAGTATTGTAACGAATGTCAGTACAAATGAAACAATCAAAGAGAAACAAGATGCCTCTTTCTGATTGGATAGAGGTAGAGGTTTTTGATGTCTAGGAAATCAACTACATGCGGTCATTCCCGTCATTAGGAGGCAACCAATACATATTGGTAGCGGTTGATTGTGTATACAATTGGGTATAATTAGTTTTGACGTACACTTGTGACTCAAAAGTTGTGATAAAGTTGTTTGAGAAGACCAACTTCCCAAGATATGGAGTCCCACATACCACTATCAGCGACAGGGGATCCCACTTTGGGGAAAGATAGTTCAAAGTGTTACTGGAAAAGTATGGAGTGAGACACATGATTGCCACTCCCTATAACCCACAAACCTTTGGTCAAGATAAGATGTCAAACTAAAAAATCAAATAGATCATGGAGAAGGCATTCAGGCGTACTAAGAAATATTGGTCCATGAAGCTCCACAATGCTCTATGGGATCACCATATTGCATATAGTACTCCATTAGCAACTACCTGGTATAGGTTGATCAATGGGAAGGCATGCCATTTTCAAGTTGAAATAGAGAACAAAACATTTTGGGAAATTAAATTGTTAAATATGGATCCACAGTTATCCGAAAAGAAGAGGCTTCTACAGTTACAAGAATCAAAAGATCTTCGGCTGCATGCGAATGAGAATGCCAAAATTTATAAGTAGAGAACAAAGGTGTTCCATGATGCCAACTTGAAAAGATAAGATATATCTAAAGGGAACAAATTCCTACTATTCAACTCAAGTATACAACTTTTCTCATAAATCTTAGGTACAGATGATCAGGCCCATTCATGGTGTCAAAAATATATCCATCCAAAATGATGTAATTATTTAGTGAAAAGACATGCATATTCCCCATGAATGGGCATAGGGTAAAAAGGTACTATGAAGATGAATGATTCACAAGAAGAGCTGAGGTTCAACTTGATGAACCACCCCTTGCACTACCTGAGCATGAGCTATGATGAACCCTAGAGAAAGACGAGCAAAAGTCTATAAACTAGCACTTCTTGAGAGGAAAACCAATCTTTTCTTAACCATTCTTTTATAGGTTCTAGTTTACATAATTTTTTATTTACAATGTTTCTACTTTTTTTTGTTAAAATTGCTTTTGTTCCATAATTTTATGTGTATGAAGAAAAAAATGTAATGAATAATATAAGATAGGTTTCTCTATTGGAAGTACCATTGATTCATCATAAAGAGGAACCATCATATTATGTCCTAATGGAACCATAGGTTTCACACTCAAATGTCTAAGGAACTGACCTACCATCAGAAGGTGGGAGTTTAGTCAAACCATTAGAATGCATAGACAATCAATAAGAAGGCAAGGCACTAGCCAAGCCATTGGAAGGTTCAAAGTCGGCTTGGCCATTGAATCCTGATCTCCAATGAACCCATCAAAAGTCACGACGATTGTTGTGTCATCAAAAGATAACAATCTAGAAGGAAAGGATGCATTCATGCCATTGGAAGGCGTACACACACCATCAAAATACGTTGTGCCACCTAACAAAGGCATTGTAGGGTCCACCGAAGCTTAAAGATAGACATTATAAAATCATGTTGGGAGGGAAACACTCATATGTTATAGTTGTACGAGTGGAGTAAAGGAACCAAAGAAAAGAAAACCCTAGCCATATAATCCCATTGATTCAAGGTTATTAATGATTCCACCTCGCCACCATCAGATCACATGAAGGTCATTGTCAACCTCTATCATTGGAAGGCACTAAATGAGATTCACATCCCTCTGACATTGATGGAGCAGAAGAACTAAGGTCAAAAACCATGCCACAAGTGAAGGCGGAGCTAAGTCCTTGATGACATGAGGAACCATGACGTCATGGTAGAGGAATCAAGGTAGACAAAATGATGAAGAAGATGACTAGTAACACCCTCTTTCCTCTCCTTTCCTCTAGTTTCAACCTGGTTCAATTACCAACCTAAAAGAACACAAACTTTTAGCCTTTCTGCTTCACCTTCAAATACCTCCTTTGCTAGGTCACATCATGTTTCCTTGGTGTCTTCACTTCTTATCATCTTGACACCTCACTTTTGACCTACCTCCTATTCTTTCAATCCTCCAACCTCCACTTTCATTTTCCAATCAAAGTATTGACCTTTGAAAGACGACCGCCAGTAAAAGGTGATCACCAAATTTCCTTGCCTCTCTGACCACTTGGTTGTTTGGTGCCATCAGTTCTGAACTACCATTAAAAGATAGATTTCCCACAAACCATCAGTTCTCTGAATTACCATCTTTTTCCAAATTACCTTTCTAGGACCTAAGTGTAAAAGTAGTCATTAGATTTATCATATAACCTATTTATATTTTGCTACTAGCCTAACAGTTTTGCACAAGATATATCCATATGTATACATTGCAACAAAGTTAAAATGGCAGGTAATACATGTAGAGAGAAAATAGTCTGCAAAGGACTTGTTAAAAAAGTGAGTGTGACAAGTAGAATCAGCGAAACTCTCAACAAGAAGGAAATTGAGAGAATGTTACAATTGAAAGACAAGGTTGTTGCATACATAAAAATCCAAGGGGGTCCTACCCCAACCAGCATGTGAGCCATATTGTAGGTAGACATGAAAAAGTACCTAGAGGAACCAATCCTAGAAGAGACCTCCAGCTCTGAAGAGTCAAAAGATACATAGACTTTTGAGTACACACCCTTGACTAATATTGAAAATTGCAAGAAGAGGAAAACACCAAACTCCTCCCCTAGGGGAAAAACAAGTAAAATGGCTAAGGTGTTAGAGAAGGAAAGTACTCAAGAGAAGGCAATACGACATCTAGTACTCACCACTACTATTGAAACAACTATCAAGAATGTTCCCCAGGTAGAAAATGTCGTCTACAAACCTTGATAACTATTTCATCCTAAGGGATGATGAACATGCTAAGGTGTTGTACTAGATGTTTGGAAAAAAATCCTTTACATAAACAAGATTTGGGGATTTTAACACCCTGGTAAAACTAGGAATATACCAACAAGTGAAAGAACATATGAATGAGGAGGAATTGCCCAGAATCTACTTCAACAACCATGTCTCTTATGAAGAACATACCTTGGAATTTATGTCATCACTAAAGAAATTTCCAGTCACAACAGATGAAATCAAAGAGCGTGGGAGAGGATACAAGTTGGAGGTTAAGATAGTCAAGGAGGACTACATTCTGATAGAGAAATGGCTGAATTCTATCTTAACCAACATTGTTGAGCAAATTGAAGTTGCCAACTAGGCCAAAATAGATAGAGACACTCGAGAATTTCTCACCAACCAGACCTTAGAAAGGTTGACAAAGGAACACCAAATTTAGCTCTAGGCAATTAAAACCCACCTAGATGCACTCAACCATAATGCGAGTAATGCACAAGATATTCGCCAATGTGTTATTCTTCATAATTAGATATTGGGAATGTAACACGAATGGATCTCCACATCTTGTGGAGTATCCTGGAGAAGAAACCGGTCAAATAGGGTGCATCTTAATTGGCAGATTGGCAGTAGCTATAGGACCTGATGGGTCTCTAGATTTCTATATGGGTGGCCTAATAACATATATCGCTCACTGCCTAGGCTACCCAAAATAATTGAAGCACTTCACTATGACGAAGGGGAGAAACTTGTAGATGCCATATATTTGGCATCCACAAATTTCTTGAAAAGAACAAAATACAAATACTTATACAGATTCAAAAGTCAAATTACTTAATCACCCTACATAAAATGAGAAGTTATGACTGCATCAAAATAGTATTTAGGGATGAAGATATCTTTAAAATGTAGTCAGGGTCCAAACCTCTTCCACAATTTAGCGACCAAGAAACTACAGAGGAACATATTGAGCAGATAGAAGACAAGCATGTAGAATCACCACCGAGGAAGACAATAGTCAGAATTCCTAAGAAGACTATAGCTAATCCTAAAAAGAAAAAAATCCCAGCAGCCAAGATAATAATAATATTAGAATAGGTGGCTCAACCAACGACTACCCCAACGACAACATTTTGGGACAACCAACAGAAATGCTGCCCAAAATCCATCCGGGGCTCAAGGAGACAAGAGCACCCTCGGTAGAAGTGAGTGTGGCATCCTGCCATACTATGAAAGGTGCAGACAAAAGAAATATCTCATGCAAAATGCCATCCAAACAAGTTGGTGTCAAAAAAGAAACATCTGATCTGAAGGAAAGAAAAAATGCAAGGGGAGGCAGAAAAAGAAATTTTCAAAAGAGAACCCTCCCACACAGCCAAGGAGAATGAACACATCCTATGTAGAGATGAATGGCATGACATCACAATAAAAAGAAAAGAGACTAAGCAGTAGGAAAGATCAAAGAATCATAAAGAGAAACCACGACAAGCCCCTACCATAGTAGATTTCATGGAGATAAGGCAAGAAATAGATGACCTACGTGGGCTCGTTTCTAACTCTACCTTGAATAATTTTCATTTACCGTTAAATTTATCATCACTAACCGTGTAGGTCAACAAATTAATAAATGATATGTAGCCATTTTTTAGCCTACCTGAGAAGATGTAGCTCCTTGCTGCAAACCAATTGTAGGTTATGGACACCCTTGTAGGCATGGCCAGAGAGGCCTCTCTACTAAGGCAAGAATAGGATGCCCAAAGGCAAGAGTATGAGTGGTTGTACACCAAAGAAAGGAAGTGGAAGGAGGCACTGAAGACATTGTCTTCTCATGAGTGATCCAAAAGACAAAAGATCATTGACCATGAAGCCTTCTTCTCCCTTGAAATAGAAGTTGACGTGCAACTAAAGGTAGATATGGGGCTTGAAATTGAATGCCATTCAAGCTCCACTACTTTCAGTACAAGAAGTCACAGTAGAACTATCTATTAAACATGGGGAAGAAGAACTTGCAAGGAACATGGGAGTGCCCACTAGGGATAATGATGATGCAAATTCCCTAGTCTCCTCAGGGAACTTCACAAACCAGCCCAGATCACGAGAGGAGCCCAAAGACTATGCAAACTGAGTTTCTCCAATAGGACCTAAATAGGAAGGTGATCCAAAGGACATCGAAGCAACTGGACAAAATGATGTCTTGAGAAAGGCAAGGGAGGAGGTACTATAAAAAACAAAGATTTAATGAACATGTTCAACCCCTTCTTCAACTACAACCCCCCCCACAGACTATGAATATGTAATATGTGAATTCTTGCTCAGTGAACTGATAGAAGGAGGAGTGCCACCTACTATCCTTTTAAGGTGGAAATTGAAGATAAAATTTCAGAAGAGGATGATGGGAACTTGAGTTAGATGTTCAATAAAGCTCCACACAAGCCTAAAAACCTAGTCTTCCCAGAGACATCTCTTACAATTACAACCAGACTGGAAGCGCCCCCAACGTTGCCATGAAAAATGAGGGAGATGGATTAGACATCAATATCAAGGATGCTTTTTGTGATAGTCACATCTTGGATGATATACTTGATGATGAAAAACTATGCAAGGATGTCATCTACAACAACAATAGATACTCTCTGACCAGGAATGACTTCAAGTCAGCCTTCACACACAAGGCATTGATCATCAAAGTACTTTCTAAAGTTATCTATGGAACAATCATAGAAGAATACATGTCCAAAGATAAAGAGGGGCCAAATTTTTAATTCTACATCTACTCTGGTCACTCAATTACATATGGAAAAATATAAGCCCCCTTAGTTGAAGAGATACAAAACATGTTGCAAGAAATAAGGAAGATAAAGTTCATAACACTCTTGTTTAAAGCCTACAACCCTTGGATAATGAATGTGGAGGATCTTTCCACTAGGCATGCCATTACCTACAATTGCAATATAAAAGTCTTGTCATGTGGAAGGATGGTCTTCAAGAAGGTAGAGCACATGACGATATAAGAAACACACCTAAAATATCTAATATAGGGGGTAGAATGGTGGTAGCACCCTAACTGGAAGGGGATAATTATTGACACCATTTTCCCTCCATAGAAACCTAACTCAGGGGATTGCACATTCATCATGATCGAGACCATTCAAGATTACAATAGGTGGATTCCCATTGAACAGATAGCCAATGAAGACCACATTACCTTACGAGGGAAATACATCATGGATTTCATACATGATAGAAGATTCTTCTATGATGAGCACATGGAATAAATCTCCCACAAGACGTACTCATTGGTCCCCCTTCTAGAGAAAACACCAAGGAGGGAATAAGTGAAACAAATGAGAAAAGAATCAGAAATCCCTCGCCAGCAAACGACTACAATAGCTCTAATAGAAACCCCTCCACTCCAAAATAGAGACATCTCCACCACATTGCCCAAAGGAATACACCCTGAATCAAGAAAGGAATTTGAGGTGGCCAAAGAAGCATTTGTCCCTACGGAAGAACACCCTATCCCAACCTCCCATGCCTTACTAGAACCGATAGTCAAACAGATATGTATAGAGACAAATGTCGGTCAAGAGAATGATACCCTTCCAAAACATCACATGACACCTTCAAAAATTAATGAAGTTGTAGGAGCCACTTCCCTACCTCAAAACAATATCATAGAACTAGAGGCAGAAGAGGAAGTGGTGATTGATGAAGAAAATGATAACCATGTTGTAGACAAAGCTATATTTATGCACTATAAGGAAAGAACGACATCTAAGGACTTGTTATACAACAAACACTGATCTATATCTAGTTTTCAGACATCTAGGTGCTAACCTAAAGGCTAGGTCAGGTGTAGTCTCTAAAAGATGACTAACCTAATCCTAAAGATTTGTTTTAATTTCAAGGTTCTTTAGTTTTGAGTTGCATAATGAGAAAATGGAAGGATTTGATGTTGTTCATTGACATGTTTTTATCGTGCGTTATATGCAAATGAACATATCAAATTAATATATGCCATTTTGAGGCCTGAGTTGAACACAGGGAAACATTCTTTAGAAGACTACGACTAACTATGGTCAAATCAGCTAGGCTGGTGAAATTGAATTGGTTTGATTGATCAGAAACAAAAATAGAACAAAACAGACTTAACACTAAAATTACTCAGATTTTAGGGAATTCCTCAAGATTGTGGTTTCATCACAGATAACATTGCAATTTATTCCACACACCAATATCTATTACCTCTATCCCTAGATAAAGAGCCTATAGCCAGGACTACCCACTCCCGTAGCATAGTTAACTACCTATTCTAATACTAATATCATTTCCATAGCAATTGGTTGATTAGTTAAGTTCTTTATGATTAAACTCTGGATTTCTCCTCCCATTATTCTCCGCCTTGCACAAGGGGTGAAATAAATGGGTAAATATATACTTTCCAACCCTTAACCTCTCTCCAAAATGATTAAGAGTCTAATAATCTACCTATGGTGATCAAGCATAAATAGAACAAGACAACTTCATAGATTTATATCGAAAACATAGGAACAAAGATTAAATTAACATATGGAAAATAGTTACAATGCATATTCGGGATACTCCCAGGTCCTAAGGAATCAAGGGGTTTATCCCCACATGGATTTCATTGACGAATGCATGGTAGAGAAAGAGAAAAATGTGGAAAATATTAGAATACCCAAGTAAGCCCTGGAGAATAGTTGATCCAGATGATCCCCTATATCGTGTGTGTAATATGTTGTCTTTCGGCTACATATTCCCCTTTCAGAGGTGCTCAAATAAACTTGAGGGAAGCCTTTAGTTCCTTTCTCTTCTCTCCTCTCACTCTGGTGTCATGCAAAGGAAAATGGTTGCCTTCCTTGGTCTGACTAAACTTTCCTTAGGTCATAGGAGTCACTTATGGTACGAAATAACACCAGTTGTTGGATTAGATTGATATCCTCAGATCTGCCAAATTGGGCATACTTAGTCAATGTACCAAGTTCCTAGGGTAGCTGTAACTCGTGACAATGTCAATAATATCTACTTGTCTCAATAGCACTGAGTCTTTAGGTCGTCTGAGAACTGCTTCACTAATGCCATCTCAGTAGTATTGAGTTTGTGAACTCGATAGTACCGACTTTTTGTGATTCATCCTTGTGCTTTACTGATGAGGTTTTGATACTACTAACTTTGAGTGTCGGTAGTATCGAGTCTGTGCGAGTCTTTTGTAGTCCAGTACTGATGTGAATTTGGTACCACTGACTTCTAGTGTCAGTAGTATTGACTCTGTGAAGTTTAATTATACATGAAAATGCACAAGAACGTGGATAAATGCTTGGGATAAATATTAAACCATCTTAAACAATAAAAATAATATTATTTGATGCATTTAGATAGAACATGACATTGATAGCATTTCATGCATAATTAATCAAATAAATAACAAATCAACACATAAAATCAAGGAAAATACACCTGTGAAAATGACTAAAAACCCATGCATCAAACTCCCCTAAGCTTAGATATTGCTCATCCTCAAGAAACACTACTCTTTGATCTACTTGATGTAAGTCAGCAAAAGGATATAACACATGAATTCTTTTCTTAATCATGTCTACCGAACAATCCATGAACCGACGTCCAATGACCACTGAACCAATAACTTCCCTACAATGACCAAAAATATTTATAGAAGATGTCCACCTTTTGATCAATGAACACTATCAAGAAATTAGTTAATATCATAATAATTCAAGCGTTCACTTGGTGCACTATGTGATTCCCTAATCTAAATTTTTCTCTTAAACCTACCAACTACTTGGAAGTAGATCTCCTTATAATAATGGATGAGGAGATAAATCATTTGGGTGGCCTACCAATGAGAGAAATTAATGATATGAGATGGGTGGAAATTGAAGAATCACAAGTACATCCAACTTATTTATGTAAGAAGAATGATGGCCTACATGAGTGGAAAGAATGTTATGCATGAAACCTAATGCCTACTGACTTTTTCTCTTTCTTTTTTGACACATGATGCAAGATGAAGCTATCTCATAATAGAAAATGAGACAATAAAAAACAAACAAATGCATCATGTGAATTAATTGATCCCTTTAAGAAGACTCAGGGATATACTTTCTCCTTAAGAAATCTTGAGATTAAATTTTTTCTATCCCATAATTTTTCTCATCTTTGGCATGATTGGGTTATGCTCAGGCTTTCACTTCATACTTTTTTCTCTTTTTTTTTTTGATGTGGAGGTATGCCCCTGCTTCAATCTTCACAAATAGTGACTACAATCCACATGAAAAAAAGGAATGAATGCGGTGAAATGTATGTAATCTACATGCAATTTCTATGCAACTAAAATGGTATGCACTAAGGTTGTTCATGCATACAAATGCAACTTTTGTGTTTTTTGTTTTTTTCAAATGCAAAAAAGGATAAAATAATCTACCATGTCACCTATCATGCCATGCAATGCAATAAAAATAAATAAGTTGGAGCACTCGTTCATCTTGAGGCGGCGATTCAAAAATTAGATGGAAAGGATGGACGGAATCACATAATTAAGAGCCAATGTCTTTCATAGGATTATGATATGTCCCTCTTTAATGACCTGTGCACAGGGTATTCTTAAGGATTTTTTTTTAGATTTCCATTTAAGATCTCATGAAAGGTTTGATCAACTTAGGATCAACAACATCTTCATTCACTTTCCCATTTTGATTTAGATGTTCATTCATATCCTATATCCTAGAGCTAACTTAACCAAACACTTCCTCAAGTGGTGATGTACAAAGATGTCACAAATTAAGCTATAAAGACACAACCTTTTCTTTGCACTAACACCTATGAATCAATAGATGCAACCATGCATTACTTCTCCATGATTACACTAGATAGGTGTGGATCCTAACAATGCATAACCCAAACTACAAATAAAACAACTAAAAAAATGCAAGAAAAACTATAAAAACTAAGATAGAATGTTGTTTGAGCACCCCCCCCCAAGCTTGAATATGACTATAACCACATAGTCAATACTTGCACTCAAGAGGTGGAACAGCGGTACCATTTCTCAAAATGGAGGTGGTTGAGGCATGTTGGGGTCATGAGGGAGAAACATCCCCTAGAAAGATAGATCAAGCAGTGGCATCAGTTGTGGCTGTGGGTACCCTCCAAAGTACCCTTGGTTCCAATAGTGGTCGAAGAAGGACAACTGGTACTACTCCATCCGCTACAGGCACATGTGAACATTCTCTTGGTTGGCTAAGAGAAGGTGTTCATTCTCGTATATCACCTGCTAGTTTTGGTACAACCTTCCTTGTATCTCTTACACTCCAGCCAGCATCACCTGATGTTGTTGCTGTCTAGTATGGATCCCCTACAGCATCCCATACATACTCACCATGTTGTATGGGTCTTGCTCCTCCTGAGAATGGGATGGGGTAGAAGAAGTCAAGGCAGCGTAGGTGCATGCTCGTTTGCATGGGACCGCTCTCTGAGTGATGGGGATAGTGACCTCCTCAATGTCGTCATAGTTGTCATCATCTTGCTGCTCGTCGTCATCCTAAGTTGCTATCCTGGGTGCATCTTCTTCCTCCCCCTCATCTATTGGCCACCACAGATTGGCTACTCTGCTCAAGTTGAAGATGGGTTTAGGGAGGCTCCGCTCCTAGAACTTTCCTCGACGTGTGCAAGTCACATACAGCATGTTGTGGTGGAGCTGAGGATGGTTGCCTTGTAGAAGTGCAGGAGGTCCATCTTCTTTATATTTTCCATTGGTGCAAGGGTAGACAAGTCAAGGAAGAAGTGCATGACAATGGGGGTGATGAGATCCCCAAATACAATCAGCACCTTGCTTGTTATGTTGCGTTGAACTGAGATCATGTGGAGAAGAAGGAAGGCTCCAAAGTTGATGGTCTCTCCCTCCAATAGCCTGTAGAGGAAGTAGAGGTCTACCTGTTGAACATTTCCTTGATCTTGACCAGAATGAGCAAATATGGTGTTGGTGCATAGGCAGTGCAGAATTCGAGCAAATGGGTGCTCGATGCCAGAAATAGAGTTGACATGCCAGCTTATGTGAAAACCCTCTGGCACCTCAGTCAGCTACTCCCAAGCCAATTCGAAGTCAAAATCATAAGGGACCGAGCATTTTGGGGAGTTTTGGGATGTGATCCCAATTGAAGATGTTGTTGAAGGACCATAGAGTAATGGAGTAGTTGTTGTTGAAGAGGCAGAAGATGACTCTACCTTCCTCTCATTCACCTCCTAACTATTTCTCAGGGGTGACAATAACCTCTAGCGACACCAAGAACTCAAGGACGAGTTCCTGGTAAGTCTTCCAGTCACTGAAGAAGGGATTGTCCCCTTCCATGAGCTACTTCTGACACACCCATCGCATGTTCTCGGTGAAGCCCGCTCACTCAATCAATGTGCGATCTCCATATTGTGTTGGAACCATCAGCCTCATCTATAGCTCTTCATAGACTTTCGTAACCTCTGAGGATGGATGTTAGATGTGTGTTGGTCGAGGGGCCAACTCGCCTTGATCCGCCAATGAAGAAAGGGCCTCTCCTTGGTGCCATGATGCTAATGCAAGAAGTAGGAATAGATAAGAGAGGCTTGGTGAAGATTGTCAGCTCAGTGAAGATCGCCAATGCCTAGTTCAACTCTGTTCTGAGTTACAGGAGGATTGGAGGAAGTGGGGTGAATAACATGGATTCACCACCCCTCCTTATATAGCTAAGTCAGGCAAGGTTCGTACTACTGACTTTTGTGTAGCTAATACCGAGATGCAAGCACAAATATTTGGCTCGGATGTATCGACGATTGACGTTTGATGATGTCCCGAGCATGGATTGCTTGGAGTCGGTAATACTAAGTTCAAGTTAGTAGTACTGACTTGAGTTGTGGATCAGTTCTACTGACCGCACGATGAAGACGGCATCTTCCATTGAATCAAGCATCCACATATTACTGATGTCATGCGTCGGTACTACCAACTTGAATGTTGGTAGTACTGAGTTGGCAATTTTGGCTAGGTACTTTTGAATTTTTGTCTCGGTGTTCTGATTCTGGGAGTGCCAAAAAGACATTAGTACCAACTCAAATGTCCATACTACTGAGTGCTTATCAGTGCACTCAAAAATCTTTAGAGACTCAGTAGTACCAACTGGGAGAGTCGATAGTACCGAGTCTATCATTCTTGTGAGGATGACTTGCTGATGTAATCTCAGTACTACCGACTAGGTGTCTTGGTAGTACTGACCTGGGAAAAAATATGCAAACTTCACATATGAGTCAAGGTACCTTTTTTCAAGAAGTAGGAATAAAAAGACAACTACAATGCTAAAATGAACATGAATAAAGGGAAATGAAGGTTGGGTTGCTTCCCAACAAGCACCATTATTTAACATCCTATACTAGACATTCCAAGAGTAAGAATCTAATGAATTTCCATAAGTTGTACCTCATCTATTCTCTGCTCCACTTCCCCACCATAGTAGTGCTTCAATCTTTTGACATTATCAAGGAATGACCTAATCCCATCTAAAATCTTCACAGCCCCATGGGTAAAAACCTTCTCAATCGCAAATGGTCCACTCCATTTGGACCTCAATTTTCTTGGATGTAACTTAAGTCAGGAATTAAAAAGGAGAACCTTTTATCCTAGAAGAAACACACTATTTAAAATGTGCCTATCATGAATCTTCTTCTTACTCTCCTTATAAATACTAGAACTTTCATAAGAATCCATCCTAAGCTCATCTAGTTCATTCATCTCTAACAGTCTTTTCCTTCCCGCTCTATCCAATCCAAAGTTAAACTTTCTCAATGCCCATTTTGCCTTATTCTCAAGCTCTAATGGTAAATGACAAGCATGTCCGTAAACCAAGATAAAAGTTTTCATCCCTGTAGGTGATGTATAGGCCGCCCTATATGCCCAAAGAGTGTCATTAAGCACAAAACTCCAATTCATCCTATTAGTCGAGACTGTCCTTTCCAAGATCTTCTTCACTTCTCTATTGGACACATCAACTTGGTCTTGTGTATGTGGGTGGTAAGGAGTACCGACTCAATGTTTCACCCCATATTTACTCAGTAAGGCTCTGAATTTCCTATTGGTGAAATGTGATCCACCATCACTAATGATCAGTCGGGGGACACCAAATCTGTAAGGATCCTGACCTCTATTTTGGGCTTATCATGTTTGCTTTGCCTAAACCCTGGTGTTTAGTTGCTCACTAATCACCTTTAGTGATGATTAGGGTTTGCTTGTGTTTTGTTGAGTGTTGGAGGTGCTACTTGCAAAATAACCTAAGTTAGGGTTGATAGGAAAGTTTGTCACCTTGAGAGATATTCTTCTCTCTCTTTGCTTCCTCTAAGTTGAGAGGAAGGTTTGGGCTCATTCCTTGAGTTGCCTTGGGCTTGGTTGAGCTCGGTTGGGCCTTGTTTTCCCTTATTTGGGACTTGCCTTTCTTTGAGTAGCCTTGTATCGGGCAAGGAGGCTTGTGTCGGCCTTGTATCGTGCAAGGATGCCTTGTATCGGGCATGGTATGATTTGTGTGTTGGCCTTTGACCTCTTTGACCTTCTTGCTTTGGTTGTGTCACCCTAGCTTGGACATGTGTCCGATCCTTGGTTGTGTGGTGGCATGGCTTGTGCATGTGCCTTGCAAGGTGGCAAGACGTGTGGACAAGTGTCCCTTAGTAAGGTGACACCTTGCCATGGTTCCCCTTTGATCCTCATCTATATATGTCGTGCCTTTCTCTTCCTTAGGAAACCTTTGGCTCTTTGTTGCTCGTTTCCCCTTGTGTACACGACACACCTCCCTTGGTGCTTGGTGGTCGATCCCTTTGAAGGAGTTCTCTTCTTTTTCCTCTAGCTTGGTGGCCAAACCTTAGGTGGACCTTGTTTCCTTGGTAAGCATCCTCCCTCTCTCCTTAGCATCTTCTTCTCCATCTTTCCTACTCTTCGGCCATGGTGGTTATGATTCTTGTTCCTTTTCTTGAGGTGGCCGAAAGTGGTGTGCTTGGAGCTAGGATCTTTGGAGCTTGAGGAGCTTTCTTAAGGCGGGTTACATAACTTCTAACCCTATCTATACAACCTTCTTTTATGTTGCATGATTCATATATGTTGATGATCGGCCATTGCATGTTATGCTTCTTGCTCTAGTACATGTTGTTGATCTTATGGATATAGTGAGCATGATGTTGTTGATGGTTTATATGCCTTTGGATCTACTTGGCTGAACCATAGTTTGGGGTTTTCTTGTTGGGAAATACCCCTTTCTCTCCTTGGTTTTTGGGAAGTGAGTTTGAGCTCTAGTGATGTGGGCAATACCCCTCTCTCGTTTAAGTTGAGAGGTGAGTCTACACTCTAGTTGCTTGGGAAACACCCTCCTCTCACCATGGATTTGAGAGGTGATCTCTTAGATATGTGATGACCTAAGTTGAGGTTGATCCTTGTGGTTGCCCGATTTGTGATAGAGGTTGTGCAAAACCCCTCTCTCTTGGGTGTTGAGAGGTGAGTCGATCTTCTTAATCATTTAGGGTTCGGTGCCCTTGTGCTTGAGGTTGAAGACGACCTTGTAGAGTTGTGTTTTGCATGTTATGACCTTGGAGTAGTGCTTCCTGATAGCCTCTTGTCTAGGGTTTTACCCTTGGCCAATACACCTAGTTGAGATGGTTGGTTTGGTGCCCGATATGGTGGTATAGAGAAACCCTAGTAGGTGCCTTAAGTGGTGGCCGATATGAGAAGCTTGACTTAGATGGACGATATGGCCTTCTTCACCAGTGGTGTTGTCCCCTTGGTCGATATGATGCTTAGACAACATCTCTGTTTGGTTCCTTGGGCGACACAAGTTGGGTGAGTTTGAGTTGCCCAGTATGGGTTAAGTGGAAACCCTAGTTGTTGCTTTGATAGAGGCCGATAGGGAGTGTTGCCCTTGTTGACCAATAGGCTTCCTTGAGGTGCTTTTGTGTCACCTGTGTCATGAACATGTTGGGTGATATAGTGTTGGCTTGGGGAACCATGATCTCAGTCGGTACAGTGGTGAGAATGGTTGCCCAATATAACCCTAACCCTAGCTTGTGTGCACGATAGGCCTTTCGTTGGCAGCCCTGTGATGATGCATGTTACACCTTGCCCGACACCATGTGAGCTGGTGGGTTCTTATTGCACGATAGGTGAAGTGATGGGGTTGGCCGATATGGTGGTGAGCTTGCTTAGGGTTGGGAAACCCTAGCCGACACATCTTTTGGTGAGGGTTGGCGCTGCCCGCCATACCTATAGTAAGTGTTGCAGGAGTTTTGGTGAGGGTTTTGATAACCCGAGAACCTAGCATATAGTTCTGGATCATGTAGTTATATCTATGATAATGAGATAAGATGATAGGTTGTGAACCAAGAAGTTTGGAAGTATATGATGTTGATATACATGATAATGTGACACATGTATATGATCACAAGTATGAGGCATGATATATGCTTATGATTGATAATAAAACTATAATTTCTACAGCTTATGTGTAATATGCTCATGGATGTTGCTTTATACTTGATAGCATGATAATCCTGTTAATCCATGATGGCTTCAGTTATCTCTATGGATGTGTATACTAACCATGCAGGTATTTTTTATGTGGGTTCATAGCCTGGTAAGAGCTATTAGGTGTATGTGCTTGAGTAGCACCATGTGGTAATGAGATAACAAGTTGATAGGTCTGAGGACCTGATATAAGGCTGAGTGCCTAGTTGAGGTGTTATCCTCTGATGATGAGATAAGGGATGCGTTCCCAGAATGTTGATGCATGATTATGATGCCTCAAGAGGTAGTGGTTGATATAATGAGGGGTTGAGGTTCTAAGACAGTATGATGATGGCAATAATGATGTAATTCTATAAGGCTATGTTTATACTTTGGTTGCCTCAACAATTGGCTTAAAATATACTAATTAATTATAGATGAATATATCATGTAGTTTTCCCTGGACATAGATCCATTATCGTTAGTATCATGGTGATGGTGAAATAGGTTTATCCTGCGGGATCCTCCTGGAGCGCATATTGTTGAATATGTGAGGTTTTCCCCTAGCCTAAAATAGGAGGAATCTGAGTACCACTATGAATATATGGAGCATGGTGAACAGACCCATGGCTCAGGATATGCGATGATGAGCATGATGCGTTCATGGCTCAGATGTATGCACTAGCACCTATGATGAGGTGAGCTAGAGATATGGGTAGCTTGCGGAGCTGGCCCAGAGGATGAGGTCCTACAAGCATAAGATTGTGGTCTTGCTTGATGATTCGTGTACTGACAACAAGAAGGTGAGGTCATGGAGTCAGGATCTCCTTAGACCTTGTATGGCACCGGATTGGGCTTCACAGCCAATGGTTGGATTTGAGCAGGGAAGGCTCACTTCCTTAGGGCATAATAAAATGTAATACAACTAGATAGTATATGCTACACAAAATAAATATGATACATTGTTTGAGGCCTTGTTTATAGATAATCCAGCTATCTACTTATAGTTGCATATAAGATCTTGATATCTTGTGATAAGTTCATGTAATGCCTATCTTGTCAATCATGTTCAATAAATAGAATCTGGATACAGGCCTCATGGATATCTTGGTAAGATTGATGATAATAATAGCCTTGCTCAGTACGCTGCTCATATTGTCTGCCTATATTAGTTATCTTCCTTATCTACTTTAAATATTATGAGGTTTTATAGTTTTGGCAGGGAGTTATGTTTTTGGCTGGGACTGTGTGTCTCACCCTGCTGGTTTACAACCTTTTTAGGTGATCGCTTTAGACGTGGTGGTGGTCGTGAGGTTGCGGCTGAGCAGCAAGAAGAGCAGTAGAAGGCAAGAGATGGACATGTTGTTGTTTTGGTGGTTTTGTAGTAGAGTCCTAGATTCATCCTTGTACTCTCAGGTCCTCAAAGGTGTTTGACGACATTTCATGATGACTAGTTGTTGTAATTTTGTATATCCTACTGTTGGTCGTACGTGGCCCGTTATGTATGTATAAACAGGTGATGCAAGTACAGCTGGTTCCTATAAGCTGTGGACATATATCAAAGTTGGTAATACTTTTATAACATGTTTCTCTACATGATCTGGATGCAAAAGTTCTCTTATGTATGCTTTCCAAAATAGGTTTTAATTAACCCGTATTTTCGGTAATATGTGGTTCCACACATTTTTGCATGTCATCTCGTTGTCTGTGTGATGGAGGGGTGTCACAAAATCTATAGAAAATGTTATCCTTCACAACTTTGCACACAACTTGAGTGTCATTGGTGCGGGTTGGAATTGCTTCCACCCACTTAGATACATAATCAATCGCAAATAAAATGTAAAGGTTAGAATTAGATGAAAAAATAAACCCATTAAATCAATGCTCCAAAGATCAAAAACCTCAACCTCTTAAAACACATTCAATGGCATCTCATGTCGCTTAGAAATGTTACCTACACATTGACATTCATCACAATGACAAACGAAACCATATGCATCTTTAAACAATGTTGGCCAATAAAATCCACTCTCTAAAACTTTGGCCACAGTCCTAGAGCTAGCATGATGCCCTCCTATAAGTAAAGAATGGCAGTATGACAAAATGCTCTCTACCTCACACTCAGGTACACACTTCCTCAAAAGTCCATCCCTACATGCTAAATAACCAGATGTAAACCCTCAATGAGTGGAAAAAATATCTTCTTTTCTTGATGCCCCCAATATGTAGGCATCTCTTTGCATGCTAAATAATTAACAATATCTGCAAACCATAGATCATTAACCTTGATAGAGAAACGTTTTTCATCTAGAAAATCCTCAATAATGGGAATGTCTACATATTTTTCATTCACTCTTTCCATCCTAGATAGGTGATGTGCTACCACATTTTTCACCCCTACCTTGTCTTTGATTTCTATGTCAAATTCCTGTAATAATAAAATCCACCTAATGAATCTAGGTTTTGCATCTTTCTTTTGTAACAAGTATTTGATGGCAGCATGGTCGGTCCAAACAATCACCCTCACCCCCAGTAGGTACTGGTAGAACTTCTCAAATGCAAAAATAACCACTAAGAGTTCTTTTTTTGTGGTTGTATAATTAAGTTGTGCATCTTTCAAAGTTTTGGATGCCAAATATATGACGGTAGGAGCCTTATCTTTGTGTTGACCCAACACAGCTCACACAACATAGTCTAATTTGTCACACATCAACTCAAACAGTAGGCTCCAATCAGGAGCATGCACAATAGGCATAGAACTTAGCTTCTCCTTTATTATTCAAAAGAATTCAAGCATCGATTATCAAAAGAAAATTCAACATCTTTTTCCAAAAGTTCCGACAAGGGTTTAGAAATTTTTGAGAAATCTTTAATAAAATGACGGTAAAACCCAGCATGTCCCAAAAAGCTCCTTACTCCTTTCACTGGCATCGATGGAGGTAGCTTGGAGATGAATTCTATCTTAACTCTGTCTACTTCTATACCCTTATTGCACACCTTGTATCCAAGAACTATGCCCTCACTCACCATCATATGACACTTCTCTCAATTCAAGACTAGGTGAGTGTCCTCACACCTTTGTAACACCTAATCCAAATTGTGCAGTCAATCACTAAATGACTCCCCATAAAAGGAAAAATCATCCATGAACACCTCCAAGCACCGCTCTACCATATCAGAGAAGATGGCAAGCATACAACGTTGGAAGGTGGCAGGGGCGTTACAAAGGCCGAACGACATCCGTCTATATGAAAATGTGCCATAACGACAAGTGAAAGTAGATTCCTCCTAATCCTTTGGCTCGACTGAAATCTGATTATAATCGGAATACCCATCGAGGAAGAAAAAGTGTGAATGACCGACGAGTCGTTCCAAAATCTGATCAATGAAAGGTAACAAAAAATGATCTTTTGAAGTGACAGTATTCAAATGACGATAATATATGCACACATGCCACCATGTCACCAACCTAGTTGAAATAAACGCATTAGCTGCATTGGTTGTGAAAGTGATTCCCCCTTTCTTAGGAACTACCTGAGTTGGGCTGACCCACATAGAATCTGAAATTGCATAAATGATACCTGTCAATAGGAGCTTGCCCACTTTTTTCTTCACTACCTCAGTCATGATCGGGTGGAGTCATCGTTGAGGTTGAACTATTGCTTTAGCTCCTTCTTCGAGCTAGATTTTGTATTGGCACAAACTCAGGGAGATTCCTTTGATGTCCATTATAGACCACCCAAAAGTAGCTTGGTGGTTCTTCAACATTGCAAGCAACTGTCCCTCTTCTTCACCGCTCAAGGACGATGATATGATCATCGGGAGCTTCTCTTTTGCATCCAAGAAGACATACTTCAGATGTGGTGGCAACGGCTTTAATTCCAACTTAGGAGGGTTCAACAGAGATGGAACCAGTGGTGGGCGAGGTGGTTACAAATCTTCAAAATATCTTGTATAATAGAAGGGTACCACCTTTAGCATAAATACACACTCCTTTAGAGCACGACTGCGTTTGTTGTCATCTACTCTATTCATCAAACATGCTTCCAAGGGAAACTGTGGATTCATTTTCATCAAGGAATCAGTAGTGACCTCCTCTATGGTAGTCGGGTCATAGTATTCTTCTCTATCATTAGGGTAATGTATTGCTTCTATCAATGAGATCATCTTAGTGTTTTCAATTATATTAAATGTGAGAGAATCTTTTTCTTCCTTGATCATCTCATGAGCCATGTAAATAAATGGCTTCCCCAGACACAGAGAAATCTTGCCCTCCATGTGTTGTAGCATGTTACACTATGTTGAATCCCCTCTTTCTTTCGAGTGTTCAGGCATCTTAATTTCAAACCGTTCATCATAAGTGCCCATTGTCAGATGTCCTCTGCCCATTTCCAAGATCATGTCAGCTGTGGCTTGGAATGGCCTACCTAGTAAGAGTTTGTTGCCTTTATCCTCCTGCAATTCCATTACCATGAAATCCACAGGGAAAACAAATCTATCCACTTTCATGAGGACATCTTCACAAATTCCATATGGCCTGACCATAGAGTTGTCAGCCAATTCAATAGTCATAGCACTTTTCCTTGTCTCCTTAAGACCCATATTCTTAAAGGTTGACAAAGTCATAAGGTTAATATTGGCCCCTGAGTCACATAGAGCTTCACCAAACTTGGTTTTTCCTATGAAGCACGTGATGTTGAAACAACCAGGATCATGTCTTTTAGGAGGTAGTGTTCCCAGAATAAATGCACTCACCTACTCATTTAACACTACCACATCAACCTCAGGTATTCTTCTCTTCTTATTGATGATGTCTTTCAAGAACATTCCATATGATGGTATCTGCTCAATTGCATCAATGAGTGGAATATTGATAGATAACTTTTTAAATTCCTCTAAGAATTTCTTGAACTATTAGTCTACTTTGGTTGCCTTCAAACTATTTGGAAAGGGCATTGGAGTCACTGGTGTCCTCTGGTGAGGCAGGACATATGCTTTTGATCTAGTATCCTCCACCTCATCAGTGTGCTCTTCAATTGTTTTATCCTATTCCAAATTATCTGACTTAGTTGCATCTGTTATCATAGCCTGAGTTGTTGTTCCTGTAGCTTCACCTACATATGAGTTTGCCATTGCCTTATTTAATAGTGGCTTACCACTGTGGAGTAGGACTGCCTTGATGTGTTGATTTCCAGAAGGCACATTTGTATTAGATGGGAACCCATGTTGGTCTGGTTGCTTCATAGTACCCACATCCACTACTATTTACAAAATATGAGTTTATATATTGTTGATCCTCACCCCTTGGTTATAGAGTTCTATTTGAATTTGACCAATAAGCACTTCATTATGACTGGCCAACTTTTGAGCATTTCTTCAATACAATCAATCTTCTTTTGTTCTTGTTGATATTGTGCCTGGACACCGAACTGTTGTGGCTTGGGTTGTTGTGCCTGAGATGGGTCTTGTTGGAAATTATTAGGATCCTTCTATGAAAACTTAGGATCCTTTATCCATGCATAGTCATTGATCCAATATTGATGTTGTTGGTGCACAAACTTGCACTCTTCATCTTCTTCTTCTGAAGGTGGTCCATCGTTAGCATGTAACTTTTTTGCAATTAGGTCCAACTTCTCATTTAATGTAGAGATGACCTTAGTCTCACCGACACTTTTCATAGTTACTGGAAGCTCTCTCTCATCGCCCCATTATTGATTTTTGGACATTTTCTTCAATATCTCATGACAGCGGATAGGTTTGTTTTTTAGGAAGAACCTTGATCCTGCACTGTCAAGTGTAGTCCTTTTCCCTTATGCAGACCGTAATAGAAGATATTTGCCCGACCCAACAGATCAATGCCATGATGAGGTACTTTCTGCAGCATATTTTGGAATCTCTCCCATGCTTCAGAATAGGATTCATCAGCTTGTTATCTAAAATTATGGATCTTCTTCACCAAGTCATTTGTCTTCTGTGGGGGAAAGTATCGCTAAAAAAATATGTCGATCATCTGATCCCATGTTGTGATACATTCATCATCAAGATTATGAAACCATGACTTTGTGTTGTCTGCCAAAGATGACGAGAAAAGTTTCAGATATATGACAGTCATCGGCACTCTATCTATTTTGACCATATCACAGTTCTCAACAAAGTTATTGATGTGCACCATCGGGTCTTCAGAACTGTGGCCATGGAAAGCATGGGTATTGACTACAAAGATCAACCATGGGTCAATCTTGTAGCTACCCACATCGATGGCTTGTCTTTTAATTGGTCCTTTTTGAGCTATTAATTAAGAGGCTCTAATCCTCTCCCATATCATCTATTCTTCTGCTCCATCACCCATTTCTACGGACTCAGGTTCTTCTGGTTTTATAGGTCTTTCAGGCAGACGTGTCAGTGGTGGAGTTTAGTTGAATCTATCCACAGACCTTCCAACTTCCCTCTCTTTGTGAAGGAGTTATGCTTGCCCAAAAACTGATGAAGATGGCTCTCCGTAATTGTGGGCTCGAGTATGCACCATACACCAGTACCTGAAAGTAGCAAATTAATTGTTAGAGTACAGTAGTGGACCTAGAAGAAATAATGATTTTATGATTCATCTTTAAATGAAATAGAAAATAAAATAAAATAAAAAGGGTTGGCCTAGAGTGGCCAACCACATCACTCGTAGTGTTGGATGTTGTCGTTTTCTTGGCAATGGTGTCAAAAACTTGACACGTGCTTACCGTGCGTTATACGCAACTGAATCTATCGAAGTAATGTAGGCATTTTTTAGGCCCGAGTCAAACTTAGGGAAATGTTCTCCAGAAGACTACTACTAACTATGGTCAAATCAGCTAGGCCAGTGAAATTGAATTGGTTTGATTGATCGGAAACAAAAATAGATAAAAACAAACTTAGCACTTAAATTACTCAGATTTTAGGGAATTCCTCAAGATTGTGGTTTCACCACAGATAACATTGCAATTCATTCCATACACCAATATCTATTACCCCTATCCCTCTAGATAAATAGTTTGTAGTCAGATCTACCCATTCCTATAACATAGCCCACTACCTATTCTAATGCCAATCCTATTTCCTTAGTAATTGGTTGATTAGTTAGGTGCTTTATGATTAAAATTTGGGTTTCTCCCATTTATTCTCTACCTTTCCCAAGGGGTGCAATAAATAGGTAAATCTATGCTTTCCAACCCTTAACTTCTCTCCCAAAATGATTAAGAGTCTAATAATCTACCTATGGTGATCAATCATAAGTAGAACAAGACAACTTCATAGATTTATATCCAAAACATAGGGGCAAAGATGATATTAATACATGGAAATCAGTTACAAAGCATATACGAGCTACTCACTAGTCCTAAGGAATCAAGGGGTATAGCCCTGCATGGTTTTCATTGACGAATACATGGTAGAAAAAGAGAAAAATGTGAGAAACATTAGAAAAACTAAGTAATTCCTGGAGAATAACTGATCTGGATGATCCCCTACGTTGTGCATGCAATCTGCTATCCTTCCGTTGTAGAATTGCCTTTCAGAGGTGCTCGTATCGTCCCAAGTGTAGCCTTCATTTCCTTTCTCTTCTCTCCTCTTGCTCCGGTGTTGTGCGATGGAAAACTACTGCCTCCCTCGGTCTCATCAAACTCCCCTTAGGTCATAGGAGTCATTTATAGTACAAAATAACACCAGCCATTGGATTAGGTTTCTATCTTCATATTTGCCAAATTGGGCAGACTTATCAGTAGTATCAAATTCCTAGGGTATCTATGACTCATGAAAATGTCAGTACTATCGACTTGTCTCGATAATATCGAGTCTTTAGGTTGCCCAAGAACTGCTTCACTGATGCCATCTCAGTAGTACCGAGTTTGTGAACTTGATAGTACTGATTTTTGCGATTCTAACTTGTGCTTTACTAATGAGGTTTTGGTACTGCCAACTTTGAGTTTCGGTAGTATCGAGTATGTGTGAGTCTTTTCTGGTTCAGTCTTAATGTCAAGTCGGTACCACAGAATTCTAGTGTCGGTAGTATCGACTCTGTGTAGTTTAATTGTACCTAAAAATGCATAAGAACGTGGATAAATGCTCAAGATAAATATTAAACCATCTTAATCAATAAAAATCATATAATTTGATGCATTTAGATAGAATAGACTGTTGATAGCATTTCATGCATAATTAATCAAATAAATGACAAATCAACACATAAAATCAAGGAAAATATGCCTGTGAAAATGACTAAAAACCCATGCATCATTCATTCTCTGATACCACTTGTGACATCCCCAAATTTTCTAAAACTTAATCTGATGTGTGTCGTACAAATTTAAACCTCACCTCTGTGAGAATCCCAATTCAAACACCCCACACTAGTCTAAGAAGAAGAAAATTAGTGGAGTCAGAAGGGAACAATTGTATCACATGCACATGAACAATAATAAAATCATACAACACATGTTCACCATTAAACGTATAATTACAAAATGAATAATTACAACATTTGATATTACACATTGAATAGAAAACTTTACATATACATGCACTACATCTACAATAGGATCTTAAGACAACAGGTCCACTTGTACATCAATTCTCCACACAACTCTGAACTATCATGGTTCTTCAAGATCATATGTCCACATACCTAAACAAAAATTACATGTGTCACACGTCAGCACAATATTCAATAATATTGTACTGAGTATGCCAAGATGTCTTTTTATATACATATCATTACTAAGCTTGGCAATAAGATAAAACTAATACTTGGTAGTTATAAAGAAATATAAGAAAAAGCATATACTTGCACAAAGATGTTCATTAACAAAAGAGAGTACATATTTTAAGCACACTTTCCATTATATGTAAAGTTGATCAACCACATGCACTATTCTACCAAAGAGATTTAGTGCTCACACATACTATTCTTCCAAAGAGATATAGTAATTACATAAATGCACTATCCTACCAAAGAGGTTTAGTGCTCACATGTACTATGTTGCCAAAGAGATTTAGTACTTTCATCAATGCACTCTTCTACCAAAGAGATTTAGTGTTATCATATAATGGATTAGACATCTTATGTTTCATTTGTTCATAGCCATATTAGTATGAAAAACATCAAGAAACATATCATTCAAGAACAATAATTTCATCCAATACCATGTGCCAAATATTTTATACACATAATACAACCATATTGTATAATAGGCCAAGAAAGAGGTAAGGACGTACCTTGATCAAGATATCCTAATAACCACATAATCTCATGTCAACTCTATACTTGGAAAACTCTTGATAAAGATAAGACCATTTACTATCATCAGACTCTCAACATCTCAACCCTAGTTATATCCATTTTAGGGTTTACCTTATCTAATTAGGATATATCCATTTTAGGGTTTACCTTATCTCATTAGAATATATCCATTATCAATTGCATTCTAGTATTGGAATCATATTACTAATGTTATTTTCCAATTATGTTACAGATTAGGGTTCATCATCTGAACATTAGCTTCCATAGTATTTTGTGTACATATTAACCCTATGTTATATACTTTATTTCAATTAGGGTTTCAAACTATATATTATGAGTCATCACCATGTAACATGAATTTTGTGCATGAGACTGATGTATTAATCATACATCATGTTTCATATATTGTTATGAACATATTTTAACATTTCAAAGATTTATTGAACATACTTGTAAGTATTGCATATTAATTAGGGTCATTAGCCCTAATTATCCATATGGAGACAACTACATGGTTTTGTGCATCATAATGATAATCTATGACATCATACAGATTATATATCATATTTTAGAGTTATTGGTACTTATTCATAATGTTAGGCCTTCATTTATTATTTATTAGACATGAATAGACCATTTTACATCTTTCATGATAACCCTAGTATATAAGCACTAAATGACTGATATTATGATTCCAAGTTATTCTACTCATTTTTCTAAACATTTTATACCTTGTTTGTATTTTTTGATAAACATGCTATAGACTTTTCAAAAGGCATGATATAGTTCACCAAGATTAATTGAATGTAACTATAACAATGAAATATATATATATATATATATGCAAGATCCTTATTATGTCTCGATGTTAAAAAGTTCCATGTTATGACATTATCATCTTTGGTAATGATAATGTTTGGTTATTGAGTGAGTATTGTTTTGAGTAACCTCGATCCTATGGAAATGGGGCTTTATAATAATGCCCAACCTCGCCTGACCTAATTTTGTTCAGTTTGGTGTGTTGTGTGTGGGATTTGGTCTTTTTATAAATAAAATTTCATATTTCTTTCTTTAAATGCCATTTAATTTATGTTGGAGTCCTAATATCACGCAACAAATTTCATTTCCCTAAGATTTATCACACAAAATCCTTAACCCTTTCCAAATACCAGTTCCCATGAATATGTTTCTAGCTTTTCCCATATAAATTTATTAGTTATTCATATGGATGATTTTCCTCATTATTGTATGTACTTAGGAACTTGTAGTCAAGTTCCTTTGAAGGAAAACTACTTGTTGGTTGGATACATTGTGTTTGTGTCCATCTACAACATGGATAGGTTACGTCCATTTTAAAACACACTAAAAACCACCAAAAAAAAAGAAAGAATTGATGTGTGGATTTATGCTCTCCTTTTCTTATTGTGTGCAACATTGTCATAGCCCATTTCAAAACCATTTCATTTAGCTTGCATTTCCTTTCACTTCCACGTTCTCTTTTACTTCATTGTGCACATTAGTGGATTCATGTGAACTTTTTAGAAGATGATTGAGGACCAATATAAAGTTCAAAACTATCATCTTGGTAGCACCAGGAGGTAATATTGGTAGGGCTATAAATGGGTACGGGTAGACCCGCGGACCCGCAAATCCGGACCCTTAAAAAACCCGTCACGGGTCTAATTTTTTATACCCGCATACCCTTGGACCCGTATACCCTTGGACGCACATATAAGCGGGTCCAATAATGGGTATGCTTGGACCCAAACCCGCGTACCCGCTATACGTAAGTAACTACTAAAATAATATGTTATAAATATCATACTTTACTAGTATAATTAATAAAATTATTGAGATTATATCCTACTCTAAGGTTGAGACCAATCATATAACTAAGAATTAACTATTCTAGTTACAATAACAAACATCATATGTAAAATTTAAATCAAAATGTCTACTAATCTACATTACTTTCTACATAAATTAAATGTTATGATCATGACTACAAATATGTAAACAATTACTCAAGTAATTTTATTATATAGAATATAGCATTGTCTAATATAACTATTACATGTTAATATACTATATGATAATGATATCTTGTTGTGTTAAATATATATAACAAAGTCATTTCTCTTACATAAACAATATGATGTTTTATAGAACCGCTTACCCACATACCCGCTATTATTGTGGGTACGGGTATGGTGTGGGTCCAGGTTTTGTATTATGCGGGTCTAGAACCGGAACCAGACCCGCTAAATTAGATGGGTATGGCCAGACCCACACCGTACCCGCACCGTTTACACCCCTAAATATTGGAAATGTAGGGTTGATTGAATCTGGAAGGAAAACCACCAGGAAGATTGTCTATAGGAACGAGGATAATGTTTTCAAAGTAGTGTTCAACTTGACATGCTTCCACTCATAGGATCTTAGAATCCCTAAATTCATGTTCTTTAACAATTTTTTAGACCATTTTCTACCTTTCTTGTAAAAAATTCTTAAAGAATAATCAGAACTCAATTATACCCAAAAATAGTGAAAATGAAATTACACTTCTGATTACTTATTATTGTTTTAATCTATCCCTCACTGGTTGATTAATATGAACCCTAGAATGATGATGAACATGGAATATAAATCTATCCTTAGTCCAGATAAGTTCCTAGGGTTGCACTTCAAATGTTGGTAAAAAAATGAATACTTACCTCTTTACATTTAGTTTCTACCCCACCTAAGGAACCTAAACCTTCTTTTGATTTCATTTCTAATATTGTTGATTCACTTATTACCACATATAGTGATCTTTCTTCTCCATCTTATTATTCTACCAAAGTGCCTAAAGAAATAGATTCATGTATCATTGTAAGATTTGGTATGTCCTCTCTAAGGATATTTATAAATTCTACCACAAATTGCCTATCATCCTTGAGATTTGGCAAGCTTTCAATGACGATTTCAGAATTCAAGATTTTGAATTTGAATGATATGTGTGTTCAATGATATGAATATAACATAGTGGAAGATAAGCCTATCAATAGCCAAAATATGATCTCAAATTCTATTTCTAGTGGTTATTAGTCTGGTGAGGATGTGCAATTTGCATGTATTATTAAAAATCTGCTTTCATACTTAAAGGATTTTTGTACGACTCTTCACCATAGACATGAGGGTTTCACTATATCCACCCTTGTGAAATCCATTCAAATTGAATTTCATCATATGGAAAATGATGTCATTTATGATTCCTCTGTCAACCTAGTGGATGACGCCAAATCAAAGAAGAAAACGGATAAAATTAAATCATATGTCTAAGAAAACATTCAAGAAAGGCAAGCAACCCTATCATAATAAGAACTCTGATTTCGGGTCAAGAGCATTTTTATGCATGCATAAAGCTTGGTCATCTTGTCAATATTTGCAAGGATCGTAAGGGGCAAAGAAATAAGACTCACCAAGTTCTTAAGAATGTAGAAGTAAACATGACCATTGTAACGTCTGATTCATCCTCATCTGAAAGGTTAAATACCACAAAATCATCGTGTTCTTCATGTTTCCCTTTCTTTTCATGATAATTGATAGATGAACTCTTGATAAGACTCTTACATCTACTATGATGCTTCTACTTTTTCTATCGATTAGGCAGACAACAATCATGTGATATCTTAGGGAAGTTATAATTATGTGAAGCAGATTGTAGATTGTGGATGCGTGGACCTAAAGATCACAATTAGGATAGTCCTTATACTAAAACATTTTTATATGTTCCTAGATTTTAGAAAACTAGTTAGTGAAGTCCTTTTTATGTTGTTTGGTTATACTAATTGAGTCTAGGGAACAAAGTGTAACCTCTAGATTTGGTTCATACATAGAGTTGGGTATACCTTTGGGGATTAATTAGGCTTAGTGCTTCTTCATGTAATAGTACTCCTCATATTAATTATAATTGTAGAAGTACCCATTCTACTTATATATAATGTGATGTTTGGAACTCCCATTTAGGAAATTTTAAAAAGTATCAAATGAAGCATATGGTTCACATGAATTTGGTTCCTAAAACTCCTATAACCAATGATGTTAGATGCCAAATATGTGTTCAAGGTAAGTTTCCTACAAAACCTTTTAGATCATTAGAAACAAATGCATCTTTGCTTGAGCTTGTTCATATCCATATTTTTTATCTAATAATTTTCTTAATCATTATGGTATGTGTTAGTTTGTACATTTTATTAACAATCTTTCCAATATTTTTTCACTCATTTGTTAAAAATAATATGAGAAAATGAAAAAAACCTAGAGTTTTTAACTCACAACTAGAAAACCAAATCTAGAAGAACTTTAAGAGATTATTTCTGATAGAGGAGTTGAGTAAACCTCATATGAACCTTAAATAGTTTTTTTGAGGAATATTGTCTTATACATGAAACAATTACCCAATACAACCCATAATCCAATGTGTAGCCAAAATAAAGAATTGAACATTGATCAATATTAGTTAATGCAATGTTGGTTGAATATGTTTTACGTTAAAGAATGTAGGGGAGCTCTCATAAATGAAAAATATTTGTTAAATTGTATGAATTTCAATTACATTGAGAAAACCGCTTATGGACCTTGGAATAAACCTATTTTCAATTAACTTAAAGTGGGGGTTCTTGGACAAAGTTTTAATTAATAAAAACAAGAAGCAAAATCTTGTCCTCAAAGTATTCATTTTCATGTTCTATTTTGGAAATAGCAAAGCAAACTAATTTCTACTAATAAATCAAATATCACTGGTATTAGAACAAACCTTATACTAAAAATCTAACTTGTAGATGTTGTATACTATGAAAACATTTTTCTTTTAAAAAAAAGTGCTCCGATACAAATTGGTGAAGTTCCTTCTCATGTGAAACCTTTAGAACTCATTGTATACTATTAAAACATCTTTATTTTAAAAAAAAGTGCTCTAATACAAATTGGTGAAGTTCCTTCTCATGTCAAACCTTTAGAACTCACTCAATGTTTAACTCATATATCTGACATACATACATATAAAGTCGTACCATGGAACCTTTTAAGTGGTTGATCCTCAAAATCAATTTGATTAGGTAAAAGGTCTAAAGTAACAATGAAGTTTGGTCTTGAATGATACACCTTTACAGTAGAAGAATGCCCTAGGAAATATGAAGATGCAATGAAACTCATAGATGTTGGTTTTGGAATGAAGTTGTTGATAGTGAAATAGATTCCATAAGGATCAATCATACTTGGATCCTAATTGATCCCCTCTAGGTTCGAAAATCATTGTATGTAAATGGGCCTTTAGAAAGAAGCTAGGGGTAGATGATAGCATTGACAAGTTCAGTGTCTTCAGAAAGATTCTATGATTAAATGTTAATATTGATAAGTCTAAGGCTAGGTTGTAGCCAAATGTTACAAACAACAAGAAGGTGTTGACTTTTTGGAATCATATTTTCTTGTAAACAAGATCACCTCCAGGCATGTCCTTATTGCTTGGTCACAATCCATAAGCTTGAAATCTATCAAATGGGTGTTAAAACTGATTTTCTCAATGGCAACCTTGAGGAAGAAATCAATACAGATCAACGTGAGGTTTTTTTGGTTCAAGGATAAGAACACAAAGGTTTTAGACTTGTAAAGTATGTTTATGATCTAGAACAATAACCTAAGTAATAGAATATCAAGTTTGTTAAAACTATATTATCTAACGGGTTCACTACAAATGAATTTGATACATGTAATTATTATAAATCTATTCATAATACATATTTAGTTATGTGTTTGTCTGTTGATGATATCTTGTTTTTGGATCCAGTATTACAATTAATGTTGATATTGAATATTTTCCTCACAAGAATCGTGATCTGAAAGATATATAAATGCTTGATGTTATTTTTGTTATTAAATTGAGTAGATCTACTTTTGTTTATTCTTTAAATTAGTGCCACTATGTAGGAAAGGTTTTACATAGACTTGATATGTACCATTATGAGCTAGTTTACACTATTTATTGACCTATTTGCATCTTACGACACATAAAAAATCCTACCAACAAAACTAGATATGCCCAAGTCATAGGATGCTTAGTGTACTAAGCCAAAAATTCCATACCTAATACTGCTTATGTTTTTAGTAGGTTAATTAGAAACATTACTTGTCCTAGTGTTGATCGTTGAAAGGATTTTGTTAGATATTTTAGGTATATTAAAGGTATTGTGAGTTATAATATTCATTCATTAGATTCCCAAGTCTTTTAGAAGGTTACACGGATCAAAACTAGATTACAACCTCTGATATAGACCTTGTCAATCAGTGCTTATGTATTCTTCCTAGGTAGTATTGTAATTTTTTGGAAATAATCCAAACTACAGGATAGATCCACTATGTAAGTTGATCTTATAGCCTTTTATTTAGCTTATCATCATACATATGGTCCTAGAAATGTTTTTCTTGATTTTCTTATAGATTCAAACTCATTTCCTCCAATCTCAATTCATTGTGATAATAGATATGTCATAAACAAACTTAAAAATTTAAGGATAACTTGGAACATTGCTTTATGGGATGGAGGTATGAAGATGTGAAAGACTTCATTTACAATGGTATTATATTTATATAGTTTGTTAAATCAGTAGAAAATATTGGTGATCCTCTCACAAAGGGTCTAGCTAAGAAGATAGTATTTAGTGCATCAAGGGGGATGGGTCTATTTCCCATGAATTGGGCACCAAAGTAATATCCCTACAAATTTGAAATTGGATAACCACATGAGAAATGGTTCACAAATTCAATTAAGTTGTGTATGTGTTCGGTTGAATCACAACTTTGGAGGTTTACTTCTAACCCTTTTTTATAGAATTTTTTGGTTTGGATGTGTCTTAATATAGGAAGATTTTTTATCTAAATGGGGTCGAGGGTATATGTTTCGAAGGTGTAGTATTATATAGTATACCCTTGGGAGATCCCTACTGTGTGAATGCAATCCTTGTTCAGGGTTTATGTGAGTTGGGCATACTCTCTAGAGTGCTCATGAAATAGATTCATTGTGAGGCCATATCCACACACTGATACAAACTTGTCCTCATACCCTCACTATCCTTACATGATTTATTGAAATATGAATCAGGAAGTCTGTTTCAAGACATAGTTCACCATGTCCCACCAAATATTGATGAACCATTGCTAGACAAAGTTCAAGTCCAAAAGCTACCTATGTTTAAAGACAACTTTTAGTCATCTTTTTTAATCTTACCACTTTATGAGGATTAATAAATATGCAATGGAATCTTATATTTTCAGCCACATATTTGTGTCTTTTAAAACCTCTCAACCATCCCTTTAGTCCCATATTGCCCACTACTAAAGTGAGAGAGCTCCCTAACTGTGAGTAAAGACCAAAGGCGATGTGGGCCTCTCTAAGAAATAGTAATTTTAGAATTATAGGACTCTTTGGTTTATTGGGATTCAAGCATAGACACACATGTACTCCTTCATGTGTGTTCCTTGCCTCATCTTTCCACGTCATGTCCTGCCCCTTCAATTTAATGTATCACTGGCATGGGATTTGGTATTTTTACAAAAGAAGTTTTTTTTGTTTTATTTTGGCTTTAGATGGAATTCTAATCATCACATGGATTCCCAATGAACAACAAAATATATAACCTTAATTCTCTTGGAAATACAAGCCTTGAGCCTCAAAAAATGTCATTTTTATGAATACTTATCCATCCTTTCTCCCATCTAGATTCATTATATGGTGAGTCTCCTTATTATTGTGTACTTAAGAACTTGTATCCATTATTCCTTGAAGGAAAAAATGGATATTTGGCTATCTCCATTGTGGTTGTATCCCACAACCATTTGAAACACATTGAAAACCACCAGAGTACAAGCAAGAATTAATGTTCTCATTTTCTTGTTGTGTGCTACACATCCCAATGTAGTGTGAAATTTCTAAAATCCATTTTGACACTATTTCCCTTTAGCCTGCATTTCCTTTCTCTTCCACATACTCTTCTACTTTGTTTTACCCACTTGTGGTTTCTTGTGATGTATTTTATGACAATGATCGGGGACTAAAGGATGGCTTAAAATTGTCTGCTTGCTAGAACCAAGAGGCGGTACTAGAGTTGCGGGGGAGATTGGATCTGGGAAGTTTGTGCACGAGAGTAATGAAATTTGTCTTCATGACAGTGTTCAACTAGACGCACCTTCACTCACAAGCTCTTCTCATATCTAAATATCCATTCCTAAATTATTGATTAATTTATTTACTATCTTTTTAACAAATCTTATTTAAATAGTAATTAGAAATATAATATATCTAACATTTTCTAGATTAGGCACACATGGGCGATCCTTAGCTATAGAGACTCCCAAAGTTTTGATTGAGTCTATTCCTGGTGCTCAAAAAAATAACATTGTATATTGTATCATCCTTGGGTTAGTAGTCAAATGGAAATATCTAAGTGGATAATCATAACAAACATTTAATGTCATCTTGCAAGGACTGGTTACAATTGGTAATGATGTTTTTTGTGGTACAAGAGATTTCTGTAAAGACATTAGTTAATGTTAACCATATGACTTGGTGTATAGGGAGGTGTGTATAACCATAACCCATTCGTAAACTATGGGAAAACCTTTAATAAATAATTTTGATCTATTCATATACTATCTTCTAGTGACATAATGTAAACACAACTTCTAAATTAACTAACTAATGAAGATGGAAATTCTATTTGTAGACAAGTAATATTTATTTGTAAATGTGAATTTATAAGATCTCTAGTATCTGATATGTTGTGATGATACCATAATAACATGGTGAAAAGTCAAAGTAAATAAGTGAGGTGTAGGAGTGAATTTAGGTGCTATAGTAGAGTGAAATTGATCTACAAGTGAAACAATACACAAACAATATACTTAGGTTGACTTAAGGATTTTGTGTTTGGTTCAAAGTGTAATCTTTACACTCTGTAGGGTGTAGCCACATATTTGGTTGGACTTTACAAAGGTGATATGAACTTTTGTGATGACTTGTAGCCATATTACGATCATCGTGCCCAAGTCAAGCTAGCTTGTCAAAAGTGTTAGGAAAAGAAAGGGACTACGACCCATGTCCTAATTGGATTTGAAATTAAGTAGGAGTTGGCTTGTGCTACCAATCCCAATAGGAGTCAAATCTAAAAGGAAGAGAAGATGGTTTCAAGTTAAATTATTTAGAATTAGATTAGCAATTGGAGTAGGATTCCTATTTGCCACCACATGCCATGGAGTCCTATAAATAGAGGACCTGGGGGAGGCCATTGAGACCATCCCACCTGTTGGAGTGTGATCCCTCTAGTTTCTTGTTGGTGCCTTCTTGGTATAAGCACCGGAGAACAAGAACAACTAGAGGAACTCTCTTGGTTGATAAGAGAGGTACAATGACTTTTCCTTGAAGTGAAATAGCAGCTGACAATCGATGGCACATTGGGTGCACTGGCAGTGCAACTCTCTTAGTTGATAAAAGAGGGCCAGTGACTTTGTCTTGAAGCAAAGTAGCAGTTGGCGGTTGCAAACACAGTGTTTCCATAGCAGCACCAGTCCAACCCAATCAGCAGTTGTAGTGGTATCAAGCAATCCACAGCAATGACAATGGAATCATGAGGAGATAAAGTTAAGAGGGAGGTTATGTACACATTGGTTGTGATTTTCTTCTTCCTCATATTTGTTCTCATGTGGGGGCTACTCAGATTTAGGGGTAATTAAATTCAGATAATGTGAGTTGTAATCTCAATTACATAGTGCTTGTTAGTCGGTATTGCCTAATGATTTCCTCTTCTCATCTTGAGGAGAGTTTTCCACATAAAATCTGGTGTTTCTTCTTTGGGTTTAGAGGCTTGTTAGTGATGCTTCCACAATAAGTTCTCGGCACATCTGGGATCGTGTGGGTACAACATCCCCAATAATTGGTATCAAACCACATGCTCCAAATATTGGTCTAGATGGAGAAGAATGAATATTTGACGATGATAAAGTCGAAAAGCACAAATTGGCAGAGTTGGAAACCCAAGATGGGGGATATTTCTATTATAAAGAACTGTATAATCCAATAAATAGACAAAATCCAGAGAGTATTTTTTATATGGACTAGAAGAAAATAAACAGGAAGACCATCAGAACTGTGGGAAAGTGGCTCAACATTTATGTGTTCCATCACGTCTCAGAAGAAACCAATGCTAAAGATTTGTAAGAGAAGCTCAAGAAATCATATGAGTGGAAGATTGTCACAAATAAAGCTTTCTTATTTAGAAAGTTGGTGAACCTCAAGTATCGGGACAGTATAAGCATCGTCGAGCATATGAATGAATTCCAAAGCCTTGTAAATCAAATGGGGTTCATGAAGAAGATTTTGTATGATGAATATGAGGATCTACTTCTTCTAGGATGATTACCTGGCAGTTGGGAGATGCTAACAGTGAAAGTCAATAGTTTTACATAGGAAGTAAAGTTGACACTTGAGCAGGTGAAGGTAGTCTACTGAATGAAGAGACTCGATGACAAGCCTCAGGTGAAAGCGGATCTGAAATATCCCTGACCTAGGTTATACCATAACCTGGAAGTTTTGCTTAAGTAAGTTTTTTTAAACTTTTTTTAATCTTATGAAAAGTAATTAAGACTCTCTTTGAGTTTAATTTTCAAGTTTGAGCTTATTTGCAAACTATTTGGACATTATATGATAGTTTGAGTGTAAATTGCAATTTACCCAAGATGAGGGGTTATACTGTAATATGTCACATTTTGAACATGCTTCAAGTGATTTAGCATTACAACAGAGAGAATGGTGCTAAGGGTTGGCTTGTAGAAAGCCTAAGTTCCAAGTTAGAACTTGTTTAAATAATGCTTGTGCCTTGTGTACCAGTTTTGGTGCAATTAGCACTTTACCCAAAATGTAGGGTTGATATGTAAATTACCATCTCAAGAGTGTCTCTACTATCTCTTGGCATCATCTAAAGGAGAGATAAATAAAGAGGAACAATGTTTGAATCATCTTTGAGTGGTAGCATTCTTGGTGATGAAAAGACCAAGAAAAGATGTTTAGTTGAAGCATTTATTTGAGTTGTATCTAGTTGTAAAGCTTATATGGGGATGCCTATCGGCCAAGGATCCATAGAAGAGGTCCCATATCATTTTGTCAACTCTTGTCCTTTTCCATTTGAGGTTAAGCACCTCAAGGAGGTGATGGATATCATCTTGCAACTTTCCTTAGAAAAAGTGTATCGGTTTGTGAATAAAGTGATGTTGAGTTGAAATATCTTGCTCAATAAGATAATTAATGGATGAAATCTTATCCCTAGATTATATTCAAGAGTTTTCATGTCAAGATAAATATGTGTTCATGTACACGTGTCAACCATGCATGGACATGTGGCACCTAGTAGTGTAAAATGATGACACCACTTATATACACCCTCTCTCATGAACCTCAATTATATATACCACTCCTTTCACCTACTAGTGAATCTTTTCAAACCTCACTCCATTTCTCTTATAAATTGTGCAAAGAGTTGAGGATAAATGATGATCTTGAGCCATTAATCTTAAGGTGAAGCCATGGTCACCTTCAACGTTGAATAAAGCATGATCTCAGGTTGTGAATCTTCCTTTCTTTTTTTCTTCACCAAGTTCTTAACTATGTTGATTCCTTGCATGTAGAGGAGTTGTGAACGAGTCTTAGATATGTGATAAGTTCATGTTCAACCTAGGGAACGTGAATCTTTGGAGCTTGGAGCTTTGAAGTTTTTCTTGAGGTGGGTTATATAACTTGAACCCAATCCTATTATTATTCACCTTCAATCTTGTCATACTTGATGATCTACTTTCAATTTTGAGTTTTCTTGTATAATTGTTGAATCCATGAGTTATATTCATGGCATAGGACTATTTTCCATGAACTAGAATAGTAAGGAAAGAAGTCTAGAGGTTGATTATGATGACATCATTTTGGCTCAACCCGATATCGGGTTGAAGTACCTATAACCTGATATGGTGTTGAAACCCAACATGGTAATATGAAACCCGATATACCTTGGAAACCCACACCCCTATTGGTTAGTACACTTGGTTTGTTTTGGACTAACCTGTTGTCTAGGCTATCACTTAACCCATGGTGAAGGGTAGGTTGATACCATGAAGGTTTGAAGAGGTATGAGCATAAAGGGTCTAACCTGACATACCAAAACCCTAATTTTGAGTAACCCGACATGAGTGACACATACATACACCACATGCACAATATGGTGATGAACCTATACTTCAGGCATGATATGGTGATGAACCTACACTTCATGCATGATATGGTGATGAACCTATACTTCATGCACGATATGGTGATGAACCTAAACTTCATGCACGATATGGTGATGAACCTACACTTCATGCACGATATGGTGATGAACCTACACTTCATGCATGACATGGGGATGAACCTACACTTCATGCACGATATGGTGATGAACCTATACCTCATGCCCGATATGGTGTGAAGAACACACACACCTTTATGCCTCATATGGTTTGAAGCATACACACACCTCTATGCCTGATATGGTGTGAAGCACACACACACATTTATGCCCGATATGGTGTGAAGCACAGACACACCTCTATGCCTGATATGGTGGAAGCACCTCAATCCAATATACTTAATTGAGTAACACATGAAGTGTGTTATGTCAAATGATACCTTAAGAGGTGTAGAGTTTAATGCATTTTGATAAATGTAGGCCAATGTACCTTAAGAAAAAGATTGAGCCAACTTGATAAGTATGATGAAATTTATTTCCTAGTGAGGTTGACAGAGAAACTCATACTTTGTGTATACATTGAGATGAGCATACATTGATACTCCTAATATGTGTGGAGCTATGAATCATGTTTTTGATTCTTGATAATATGAACTTGAAACCCTAATCGAATCGAAACACTAATTGTTTTGAAACCCTAATCGGCTTTAAACCCTAATTGGTTTGAAAGGGAAACCCTAATCCTAATAGCGGAAAGGTTGTATTTCTCTTATGTTGCATGGTAATGATTTGTACTTGATATTGCTTCTATCATGAAATACAAACCATGCAGGTATCATGAGATGATGAACATAGCTAGCTTTGAGCTATGATGTTTCATATGATACAGATTAAATGGGCCTTGTGAGCCATATGAAATACTTGTGCAACAAGTGTTATGTATACCTAGGTCTGAGGACCTAGAGGTAATAGTTACCTGATGAGAGGTAACTATGTTCAGTGATGAACTAAGGGTTTGAATACCCAGATCTAGTAATCATGATGAAGATAATGTTAAGGGATGAGAATTCCCAGTAATGTGATTAGGGACTAAGATCACGAGTGTTATGCATTCAATGTGTTGTAAAGATTATAAAAGTACTTGATAAATGTATTACACCTATCTTTGTAGCATCTATTATAATTCTTCCTTGTAACTTTATTGATGCTAAAAGATACTATAATACACCTAATTAATCAAGTGGAATCTTATCATGTAGTTTCCTAGGCCATATATCCATTCCGTGTCAGTATTTGTCGAATGGTGAAATGATTTTAACTCAGAGAGCATATTTTTTAATATGTGGGGGTGATGGACGAACATATCCTTATGTCCAGATAGGGATCTCTATGTGATTTCCCAATAAATGCCAGGGTTGCCGTGTGATTGCCCTGATGAAAATGTACCAAAGATTGATGTGATATCTCCCCGAAGAGAGTGCATGCTGCGGCTGTAGCTCTATAGCGAACATGCCACTATACCCGACAAGCTAGTTGTAGTTTGACATGTGGTCACTGTCAGTGGTCACGTACTGAATGAGATGGGTGAGGTCATGCAGCCGACGCTTCCATTGACCTTGTATGGTATCGATGCTTTATGTATTCATGGTTGTTTGGAGCATGAGCGATATACCTCATATCCTCTGGGCATAAGTGTGATTGTGAACATGTAATCAATTGTGTAGTGTAATTTCTTAAGGTATGAATATGGAAATATTGGTTTATGATTCATTACTTTTATACATCTTAGTTGATATATGTTATACATGTTCTTCATATTCCTTATAAAGCTAATAGATGATTTATAGCTCTAATATGGATAGTTGAATTGTTTAAACAATGTTATTGCTTTGCACTACAATTAAACATGCTTATTTACAAAAACGATCCTCTGCTTAGTTTTATACTATTTACCTGTAATAATAATATTGTTGGCAGAGAGTTATATCTCTTGCTGGGACTTGTGTCTCACCCTGTGGGTTCCACATTTTTTAGGTGGACGTACACGAGGAGGTAGAGACCGTACTGTAGAGGAAGGACAACAACAGCAGGGATAGCAGTAACAGTTTAGGTTGAGTGTACTATTTTTCGTGTCTTGTAGATAGAAGTCATATGTGTCGTCTTCATACTCTTAGGTCCTTGGGAGTTAGTATGTAATGGTTTTATGAATAGTTTGAGATTTTAGCTTGTTTGCCTCAAGGTTTTATGTTGCTTATGTATATGTTTGGGAAAAGCAACTGGTATATGATATCCTCAAGATGAGATGGTACAATGTATGTACAATGTGAACCATGATGTATATATTGTTTTGGTTCTTTCTTTTAGAGTTTCTTGGAAATGGATCTCTTTGAAAAATAGTTTTAATTTTTAGTGATTTTTGTTAATCTGTTACTAATGGTTATTCCGCGTAATTACTGGTGGCAATTTGGTTGTCGGTTTGATAGTGGGTCGTCACAATGTTTTGGTATCAGAGACTAAGTTTCGTTGAGTCTACAGAGACATAGGATTAACATTGTTGAATCTGTTTTAGTATCCTCTAATTTATCTTATAGTGACTTCTGCTCATATTGGAGAAGAATTAAAGCTGAAAGATGGTTGGAGCACACAAAGAACATGTAGTTGAGAGCAGTGTTGCTGCACCAGGAGGAGGTGCAAAGGAACATGCTAGAGAGGAATCAATGACTGAGAATCCTCGGCTTGATCAAGATATGCTAGAAAATCCAGCATTTCATGCTCTTTTTGGGAAGTTCATGACCACAATGATCCATATGGAAGATCGGATACCAGCACCAGCACCTAGGGCACCAGTTCCCAATGAAGGATATGGATCTGGAAAAACCTTTGAGCGGTTACGTCGGGTAGGAGCCACCGAATATGCCGGTACAGCTGACCCAGCATATGCAGATGCATAGCTCACTGAGTTGGAGAAAGCCTTTAGAATCCATAGCATTCCAGAGACTGATATAGATAGGCATGTTGTGTACCTTTTAAAAAGAAGCGCTGGCCATTGGTGGGCCATTGAAGAATAGAAAAGACTTGGTGTTGAGGTCGGATGCAGGAATTCTGATGTGAGTTTGTCAGTAGATACTTTCCCAAGACATATTTGGATGAGAAAATCTCACAATTTGATCAGATTAGACAAGGACCGATGAAGATTAGTGAGTATGAAGTTAAGTTTATGGAGATTCTATGATTTTGTCTACACATGGCTACTACGGATGAGGAGAGGATTCGGCATTTTGAGAAGGGTTTGAACGCTGAGTTAACCACACATGTATCTTTTATAGAGAATAGAGAGAGGTTTTCCACCTTTGTGGAGCCAGTTAGGAAGATAGAGAGGTCCGTGATTGAGAAACGTGAGGAGAATAGTAGGAAAGTACATGCCCAGTTCCAGGGACAGAGGTCTGGAAGTTTCAAGAAATTGATATTTCCTGCACCAGTAGCACCATATAGGTTCAGTTCTCATATGTAGTGGACATCATCAAAGGGTAAAGGTTGTAGTTTTCTTCTAAGTGGAGCCCACAACACGACATAAATGTCAGTGACAGGATCATCTAGGCCGTAATGGGAGAACAAAGACTGCTTCAAGTGTGGGTAGATAGGACATCTGATAAAAGGATTGTCCAGTTAGAGATAGGGAGGTAATCCAACCATCAAGGCAGAGTCAACAAGGCTCTCAAAGGCAACAGTTTGGTAGTGGCACACAAGGATGTGGACAAGCATCCCAAGAAGGATCATCTTCACCAAACAACAAAGCACAAATTTGGCAACAGGCAACGCAAGATTCTATGATATGAATCAGTCGGAGGCAGTAGTCAATCCACGAGTAGTGACAAGTTAGATGAAATTATTTCGTTCTGGTATGTATTCATCCTACTTCGTATCTCTTTTGATTAATCTAGGTGCTACACATTCCTTTATCACTCAAGAAGTGATTCATGACTATAATATGATTGTCAGTCTTAGAGTAGATAATCTGTTATTAGAAACTCTATTAGTTGGGTCTGCAGTGTTGCGGGAGGTATGTTCTCCCTGTGTTCTTTCTTTTTCAGAACACAGCATTCAGGTGGATCTTATACCACTTGAGATGCATGAATTTGGTATAATTCTTGGGATGGATACCCTAGAAAATTATAAGCTTGTCTTGGATTGTAGTTCCAAGCAAGCTATGTTCACAGACAGTGACAAGACATGGGTCTTTCAAGGGGATAGAAAGATTCTTCCAACCTATCTAGTGTAAGTAATGGTAGCGGAGAGGTTGATGCAACTAGGATGTGAAGCATTCTTGGCACATGTGGTAGACACCAAAGTAGAGAGTCCTAGTCTTTATGAAGTTCCTATTATCAGGGAATTCAAGGATGTGTTTCGAAGAATTTCTATATATTTCTCCACCTTGATAAATTGATTTTGAGATTAATCTAATTATGGGTACGCAACCAATAGCGCAAACACCTTATAGGATGGCGCCTGCTGAGATGGTAGAACTCAAGTAATAGTTATAGGAGTTGCTTGAGAAAGGTTTCATTTGGCCGAGTACTTTTCCATGGGGTGCTCCAGTTATTTTTGTTAAAAAGAAGAATGGGTCTATGAGATTATGCATAGACTATAGACAGCTTAACAAGGTGACTATAAAGAACAAATATCCTATGCCAAGGATAGATGATTTATTTGACAAGTTGTGTGGTGCAACAATGTTCTCTAAAATAGATCTAAGGTCAGGATATCATCAGTTACGTATCAAGGAGGATGACATACCTAAGTCAGCCTTTAGAACAAGGTATGATCATTATGAGTTTATAGTTATGTCGTTTGGACTACCTAATGCACCAACTACATTCATGATGTTGATGAATAGAATCTTCAGAACATTCCTTGATGAGTTCATAGTGTTCCTCATAGATGACATCTTAATATACAGTAGAGATGGTCAACAACATGAACAACACCTTCGTCAATCCTTGACTTTGTTGAGACAACACAAGCTATATGCTTTAAACGGGACATGTTTGTCTCTTTGAGAAAAATGAATGGACAGCTAGAAGTATCTTTTTTAGCTGGATTACTGGTCGAGATGCATGTGAAACCTACTCTAAAACAACAGATTAAAGAGGCACAACAGGATGATACTATGATTCAGCAGATCAGGTCAAAGTATGGTTGTGAGAAATGAGACGGTTTCCATGAGTCTGAGGATGAGTTAGTCTATTACCATGATAGGATGGTAGTACCTGATGCCAATGACTTAAGAAAGATAGTTATGGAGGAAGCTCATTCATCCATGTATACACTACATTCAGGGAGTACTAAAATGTATCATAACTTAAAATATATGTATTGGTGGCCTGGTTTGAAGAAGGATGTAACTGAGTTTGTTATGCAGTGTCCAATATGTTAGCAAGTTAAAGCAAAACACCAGAATCCTGTAGGAACATTGCAACATTTACCTATACCGTAGTGGAAATGGGATCACGTGACAATGGACTTTGTGGTTGGACTACCAAGAACAGCCAAAAGTCATGATTCCATCTGGGTGATAGTTGATAGGTTGACTAAGTCAACACATTTTCTTCCTATTAAAACAACCCATACTACTGAAAAACTTACACAGATCTACATAGATGAGATAGTGTGGTTTCACAAAGTTCCATCCACAATTGTGTCCGATAGAGGTCTCCAGTTTACAAGTCATTTTTGGGAACGAATACATAAATCCTTGGGTACGCAGTTAAAGTTTAGCACAACTTTTCACCCTCATACAGATGCAAAATCTAAAAGGACTATACAGACTTTGGAGGACTATCTTAGGGTATGTTCTCTTCAGTTTGTAGGAAGTTGGGACTTACACTTGATCTTAATAGAGTTTGCCTACAACAATAGTTATCATACTAGTATTGATATGGCACCATATGAAGCATTATATGGTAGACGTTGTAGATCTCCATTATCCTGGTATGAGATAGGAGAATACCAACTTCTGGAACCTAAATTAGTACAATGGACAACTAAAAAAATTAAAGTAATACAACAACAATTGAAGGTTGCACATGATAGACAAAATTCATATGTTGATAAACGTTGTAGACCTTTAGAATTCCAAGTTGGAGACAGAGTGTATCTCAAGGTCTCTCCTTGGAAAGGTGTTCTCAGATTTGGGAAGAAGGGTAAGTTAGCTCCTAGATTTATGGGACCTTACCTAGTGACTGCACAGATTGGAAAAGTAGCCTATAGGTTGGAGTTGCCACCTAAGTTACATAGAGTACATCCAGTGTTTCATATATCTATGCTGAGAAAGTGTCATCCTGATACAGAGTTGGTGTTGCAACATGTAGAGGTAGAATTGAATGAAGATATATCCTATGGGAAGGTCCAATGATGATTCTTAATAGAAGAATCAAGAAGTTGAAAAAGAAATACATAGTTCTTGTGAAAGTTTTCTAGCATCATTGTGGCATTAAAAAAGACACATGGGAGTTGGAGGAAGAAATGAGGAGGAAGTACCCTTCTCTTTTCTCTTGTGATTTTGGGGATGAAATCCCTTTTAGGGGGTGATAATTGTAACATCCCTAACCTGGGTTATACCATAACCTGGAAGTTTTGCTTAAGTAAGTTATTTTTAATATTGTTTTAATCTTATGAAAATTACTTAATACTCTCTTTGAGTTTAATTTTCAAGTTTGAGCTTATTTGCAAACTATTTGGTCATTATATGATAGTTTGAGTGTAAATTGTAATTTACCCAAGACGAGGGGTTATATTGTAATATGTCACATTTTAAACATGCTTCAAGTGCTTTAGCATCACAAGAGAGAGAATTATTCTAAGGGGTGGCTTGTGGAAAGCCTAAGTTCCAAGTTAGAACATGTTTGAATAATACTTGTGCCTTGTGTACCAGGTTTGGTGCAATTTGCAATTTATCCAAAATGTAGGGTTTATATGCAAATTACCACCTCTAGAGTGTCCTTACTATCTCTTTCCATCATCTAGAAGAGTTATAAAAAAATAGTCACCATGTTTGAATCATCTTTGAGTGGTAGCATTCTTGGTGATGAAAAGACCAAGAAAAGATGTATAGTTGAAGCCTTTATTTGAGTTGTATCGAGTTGTCGAGCTTATATGGGAATGCCTATCATACAAGGATCCATAGAGGAGATCCCATATCGTTTTGTAAACTCTTGGCCTTTTCCATGTTGAGTTAATCGCCTCAAGGAGGTGATGGATATTGTCTTGCAAATTTCTTTTGAAAAAGTGTATCGGTTTGTAAATAAAGTGATGTTGAGTTGAAATATCTTGCTAAATAAGATAATTCATGGCTGAAATTTTATCCTTAGATTATCTTCAAGAGTTTTTCATGTCAATATAAATATATGTGCATGGACACGTGTCAACCATGCATGGACATGTGGCACCTAGTAGTGTAAAATGATGACACCTCTTATATACACCCTCTCTCATGAACCTCAATTATATATACCACTCCTTCCACCTACCAATGAATCTTTTCGAACCCTATCACTCCATTTCTCTTAGATATCATGCAAAGAGTTTAGAATCAAGGAGGAGCTCGAGCCATTAAGCTTAAGGTGACGCCATGGTCACCTTCAACCATGAATAAAACATGATCTCGGGTTGTGAATCTTCCTTTCTTTTCTTCTTCACCAAGTTCTTAACTATGGTGATTCCTTGCATGTAGAGGAGTTTTGAATGAGTCTTGGATCTATGATAAGTTCAACTTCAACCTTGGGAATGTGAAGCTTTGGAGCTTGGAGCTTTGAAGTTGTTCTTGAGGCAGGTTATATAACTTGAACCCAATCATGTTATTATTCACCTTCAATCTTGCTATAATTGATGATCTACTTTCAATTTCGAGTTTTCTTGTATAATTGATGAATCCATGAGTTCTATTAGTGACATAGAATTGTTTTACATGAACTAGAACAGTAAGGAACGAAGTCTAGATCTTGATGATGATGACATCATCATGGCTCAACCCGATATTGGGTTGAAGTACCTATAACCCGATATGGTGTTGAAACCCAACATGGTAAAATGAAACCTGATATACCTATGAAACCCACACCCCTATTGGTTAGTACACTTGGTTGTGTTTAGACTAACATGTTTTCTAGGCTGTCACTTAACCCATGGTGAAGGGTAGGTTGATACCATGAAGGTTTGAAGATGTATAAGCATAAAGGGTCCAACCCAACATACCAAAACCCTAATTTTAAGTCACCTGATATGAGTGACTCATACATACACCACATGCATGATATGGTGATGAACCTATACTTCATGCATGATATGGTGAAGAACCTACACTTCATGCACGATATGGTGATGAACCTATACTTCATGCATGATATGGTGATGAACCTACACTTCATGCATGATATGGTGATGAACCTGCACTTCATGCATGATATGGTGATGAACCTATACCTCATGCCTAATATGGTGTAAAGCATACACACACCTCTATACCTGATATGGTGTGAAGCATACACACACCACTATGCTCGATATGGTGTGAAGAACACACACACCTCTATGCCTGATATGGTGTGAAGAACACACACGCCTCTATGCCTGATATGGTGTGAAGCACACACACACCTCTATGCCTGAAATGGTGGAAGCACCTCAATCCAATATACTTGATTGAGTAACACATGAAGTGTGTTATGTCAAATGATACCTTAAGAGGTATAGAGTTTAATGTATTTTGATAAATGTAGACCAATGTGCCTTAAGAAAAAGATTGAGCCAACTTGATAAAGTATGATGAAATTTATGTCCTAGTAAGGATGAGAGAGAAACTCATACTTTGTGTATTAATAATTTAATGTGCATACATTGAGATGAGCATACATTGATACTCCTAATATGTGTGGGAGCTATGAATTAGGGTTTTGATTCTTGGTAATATGAACTCGAAACGCTAATCGACTTGAAACCCTAATTAGTTTGAAACCCTAATCGGCTTGAAACCCTAATTGGTTTGAAAGGGAAACCCTAACCCTAATAGTGGAAAGGCTGTATTTCTCTTATGCTGCATGGTAATGATATGTACTTGATATTACTTCTATCATGAAATACTAATCATGCTGGTATCATGAGATGATGAGCATAGCTAGTTATGAGCTATGATGTTTCATATGATACATATTAAATGGGCCTTCTGATCCATATGAAATACTTTTGCAACAAGTATTATGTATACCTGGGTCTGAGGACCTAGAGGTAATAGTTACCTAATGAGAGGACCTCATCTCCTCTGGGCATAAGTGTGATTATAAACATGTAATCAACTATGTAGAATAATTACCTTAAAAAAACTATGTAGAATAATTGCTTAAGGTATGAATACAAAAATATTGGCTGATTCTTCATTACTTTTATACATCTTAGTTGATCGATGTTATACATATTCTTCATATTCCTTATAATGCTAATAGATGATTTATAGCTCTGTTATGGATAGTTGAACTATTTAAACAATGTTAATACTTTGCACTACAATTAAACATGCTTATTTCCATAAAAGATCATCTGCTTAGTTTTATACTATTCACCTATGATAATAATATTGTTGGAGGAGAGTTATATCTCTCGATGTGACTTGTGTCTCACCCCGTGGGTTCCACAATTTTTTAGGTGGACGTGCATGAGGAGGTAGAGATTGTACTATAGAGGAAGGACAACAATAGCAGGGACAGCAGTAACAACTCAGGTTGAGTGTACTATCTATCGTTTCTTGTAGATAGAAGTCCTATGTGTCATCTTTGTACTCTCAGGTCCTTGGGAGTTAGTACGTAATGGTTTTATGAACGGTCTGATATTTTTTCTTGTTTGCCTTGAGGTTTTATGTTTCTTATGTATATGTTTGGGAAAAGCAACTAGTATATGATATCCTCAAAATGAGATGGTACAATGTATGTACAATGTGAACCATGATGTATATATTGTTTTGGTTCTTTCTTTAATAGTTTCCTGGAAATGGATCTCTTTGCAAAATTATTTTTAATTTTTAGTGATTTTCATTAATCCGCTGCTAATGATTATTTCACGTAATTACTGGTGGTGATTTGGCTGTTGGTGTGATAGTGGGTCATTACATGATCAGAGGTGCACTTCAATAGAGTAGTGACGTTGATAGAGCAAGAGATCGTGGTAGATCCAAGAGCCACGGTGAGTCTCAGGACCACGAGAAGTCTCATGGTATATCCAAGTCAAAGAGTAGAGGGTGCTTCCATTGTGGCAAGCGTGGTCATTTTGAAAATGATTGCAAGGTTTGGGAAAAGAAACATGGGTCTGAAACCAAAGACAAGCAAGAGGATGACAAGAATATTGCAGTGACAATCTCACATGACAAGGACGATGATGAAGATGTGGTCTTAGCAGTCCAAGGGCAGTGTTTGGATGTTGAGGATGATAATTCTGAGTGGGTGGTGGATATTGTAGCTTCTTATCATGCTTCACCAAGTAAGGAATTCTTCACTTCATATAGGAGGGGAAACTTCAGGAGGGTGAACTCAAGAAATTCCAGCTTCTCTCGAATTATCCAAATTGGAGACATTTTTGTTCAGAAAGTTTTGCTACACGCTCACACTCAAGGATGTTCTTATGTTCCAAATTTACGATTGAGATTGATATATGGTTCATTCTTTGATAGATAAGGTTGCCATCTGGATTTTGGTGGTGGAAAATGCAAGATCACCAGGGGGATTTGGTTATTGTATGGGGCAAATTGTGTCATACATTGTATAAGGCTCATCTTAAAGTTCTTGAAGGCAGTGATATACATGTAATTGAAGATCACCAGGTAGATCTGTGGCATGGTAAGCTAGGACACATGAGTGAGAAAGGTTTGCATCTGCTATCAAAGTTGGGGTTGATTTCTTTTAGCAAGGAAACCAATCTCAGTTCATGTGATGCATGTTAGATAGGAAAGCATGAACAAGTTTCTTTCAAGAAAGGATCAAATGTAAAGTCAGCGCTTCTATAGTTGGTTCACTCAGATGTATGTGGTCTATTTGAGGTGGCTTCATTGGGTGGCAATATGCAATTTGTCACATTCATTGATGATGCATCTAGGAAGGTGTGGGCCTACTTGCTAAAAGGAGCAGGTCTTTCAGTGTTTTTAGAAATTTCATGGCATGGTGGAGCGGGAGATAGAAAATAGTTGAAGTGTCTCTGCACAGACAACAGGGGTGAGTACACCTCTAGGGAGTTCTAGAACTACTATGTGAAACATGACATACGACATGAAAGGACATAGCCCAGTACACCACAACACAATGGTATAGCTGAGAGGATGAATCATACGATAGTGAAGAAATTTAGATGTATGTTGAAGACTACAAAGTTTCTCGAGACATTCTGGGGTGGGGCAGTGAGTACTGCCTACTATCTTCTTAATCGATCTTTGTCAGTTCCTTTGGGGTTTGGTATACTTAAGAAGGTATGGATAGGAAAGGATTCATCATATGCTCATATCGAGTATTTGGGTGCAAGGTATATGCACATTTTCAAAGGAAAAGAGGCAAAAGTTTGATGATAAAGCTATACCATGTATATTTATTTGCTATGGAGATCAATAGTTTGGCTACAAGTTATGGGATCATGTGAACATGATCATGAACAGACACATATATGTGGCTTTCTATGAGAGTCAGATTGTGATAGAGCCTGAGAGTAATGTTGTAGAGGCTGTAGGATAAAGCAAATCCTTATTTTTATTTTATTCACTGATCGGATTATCCTTTTTATATGATATTTATAACTTTAGAACATATATTAACTCATATATCTTCCTCGATTAGAGGTGATAGTTCTTCTGATGATGAGTATGAGGATATTCATCTTTTTAACATGTGGAACCTTCAGATAATGAAGAAAAGAAGCATGATCACCCTGAGAAGCAGAGTGATAGCACATCGAGTGTTCTGGTACCAGATGCACAACTAAGTGATTCAGACTCACAATCAGAGAATTCTAGATAGGGGGAGCAAGATCATCATCAGGTAGAGTCCTCAAAGTAGTAGTTGAGGAGGTTTGATAGAGTTCATCATCCTTCATCCAGATATCAAACATCCCAGTATATTCTCCTTACTGATCATGGGGAGCCAGAGACTTCTCGTGAGGTACAAACCGATAGAGACAGAGCACAGTGGCATCGGGCGATGCAGGAGGAGATGTCTTCTTTGTAGAAAAATGATACCTATGAGCTTGTGGCGCTTCCTAAGGGTCGGAGAGCACTAAAGAACAATAGTGTTTACATGATGAATAAAGAAGGACAATGCAGTGGATGTTCAACTATTACATCCGAAGTGGAGGGGTACGGTCAAAGGGTTTCTAAGCCTTGGTACATAAGGTCAAAAACAAAATTTTCATCCAGTATAACTCGATTGATCTGTCAGGTGGAGCCAACAAAGTTTCAGGTGTTGGCATGGAGATAGAAGCAGTGTTGCTAGGCTACTTCTTCTCAGTTGCTTGGGAACAAAGTGATTTTTGATGGGACTTCAAGAAGATGGATGAAAATGACAGGATGTTGACATGTTTAAGGAGAATCGATCCATCACATGTGGTGATGGGGTCCAAATCCTACTCCAGATGATCGTTGAAGACAAGGTCTCCCACATAGGTCGGAGAGGGAGATTGTTGGGAAAAGAAAGGCATTCTGGCCCATTTCCCAATTGGATTTGGGCTTGAGTAGTATTTGGCTTGTGCTAGCAATCCCAATAGGAGTCAAACCTAAAAGGGAAAGAAGATGGTTTCCTATGTAACTATTTAGAGTTGGACTAGGAATCAGAGTAGGATTTCTAGTTGCCACCACATGGCATGGAGGCTTATAAATAGAGGCCCTGGGGGAAGCCATTGAGACCAACCCACCTTTTGATGTGTGATTCCTCCAGTTGCTTATTAGTGTCTTCTATGGTAGAAATTCCAAATAATAAGAACAACTAAAGAAGCTCTCTTGGTTGGTCAGAGAGGGTCAATGACTTAGCCCTGAAGTGTAGTAGTGGCTGACAGTCGATGGCACATTTGAGTGTATTGATAGTACAACTTTCTTAGTTGATAAGAGAGGGCCAGAGACTTTGCCTTGAAGCAAAGTAGTGGTTGGAGGTTACAAACACAGTATTGTCATAGCAGCAACAATCGAACTCAGTCAACGGTGGCAACGGCATCAAACAGTCCCCAACAACGATAGCAACATTGTGAGGAGATAAAGTTAACAGGGAGGTTTTGTACACATTGAGTGTGATTATGTTCTTCCTCATATTTGTTTTCGTGTGGGGGTGTACCCGAATTTAGGGATGATTAAATCTGAGCAGTCTGAGTTGTAATCTTGATTACATAGTATTTGTTGACCAGTATTGCCCTGTGATTTTTCTCTTCTTGTCTTGAGGAGAGTTTTCCACGTTAAATTTGATGTTTTTCTTTCGGTTTACACAATTGTTGGTAACGCTTTTGCAACTTCCGCAACAAGTTCTTGTCAAACATGGGATTGTATCAGTACAATATCCCCAACAATAAATTTGGGCCGATTAATCGGCTGACTTGGCAAGCTGGACTGACTTGTCCTGCCCAAAATGAACAACCCATGGTAGCGAATGCCAACTTCTACTTGTAGTATATGATAATTTTTTCTACTTTTATTTTAGTTGTTTGCTTATATTTGAATATTAAATGGTGTTGCATAATTTCTCTCCTCCGCTTTTGCTAAATGGATTTATGCTTTTTAGATCGAATCGGATTCATAACATGCGGGGTTGTCCCTATAGTCAATTTAGTAATTCCTGTTGAGAGCGGGTCCGACCATTATCTCATTCAAATTAGAAGGTCAAATGTGTGGGAACTGGGAACACAGTCAGTCAAAAGAGTCTCCTTCGATTGAACCGGTTTTATGGGGTCTACTATTACGCATATGCACAGCTGAGTATGTACAACGCGAAGACAAATGAGCATAATGATAACTACATTATATATAGGGAGTTCAACTTCAAGAAGCAACTACCCGGACCTGATAATTAAAGACATTTTGTTTTTAAAAAGAGATGTATACGGTGACTCCAGTTATCGGTAGAAAAAAGAGCCAATAAGGACCTACGTGGAAAGTCGTTATCACGGAAGGTGGGAAGAATACGTGTATGTTGCGTACGAAATAGAGTAGTGACAACGGACTATGCAATCAGAAATATTGTGGACAGAGCGCATTTTGTATGACATGAAGCTTTATATAGCTTCCCTGTACAACCAACATGATCATGGTCCCAGTTTAATTCAGGTTTCAGGTGAAATAAAAGGCATAGTGCGGTTGTAGTGATTGCATAAAATAACATGAGGTCTTGAAAATTGATGGCCAAAAATATCCTTATAGGCAACAACGACAGCTAAACCACAAACAATGACAAGTTTGTCACGGAGAATGCCCGCAAAAATTCCAAGACGAATTTATTTTCTTATTGTGAAGACAACACAGTTTTTAAATTAAAAAAAAATCGTCTCCTCTCACATTAAATATTCTTTGATGCTATGCTGAGCTTTCTAATTATTGTTTCATTTTTAGAATTAACACAGGCTACGCTGAAGGAAATTGGCAGGAGTTCATATCGACTTGACATCTCGCCCATGATCTGTATGCAAGATAAGGATGAAGACAACTACAAGCCGATGGATGCTGCCTTAGCTGCGTATCAAGATAAACACAAACAATGTGGTGCACAAAGTGGTTACTTTTTACAAATGCAGGTGTTACGCGATTTAGGATAGCGGGTTTTTGTACTTTTCATCCGGAGATAGGTTTTGTTGTATTCATCCCGTACCCAACAGCAGGCCAATGAAAAAAGAGCTACATCAGGCATTAATCATTAAAAACTGTCTAGCTGAAGAAAAAAGAAAAGAAAAATCATCTATCAAAGAATCATCCCTATATTGTGTACCGGTCCTCCAAAAAGTCAAAGAACCTCCATTTGACCCTCCTGAAAACTAAAACCACTCAATCACACCCAAAACAAAAAAAACAAAACTACGGTTGAGCGTCACAAACCAAAGAGTAGTCAATTAAACAACTCAACGTCATCCATCCTCAACATTCGACGAGCGACTCTGAAGTTGTATCTCTCATCTTTGAGCCTCCACCAACTTTAAAGACTTCTTCAAGAAGATTTCCATAATCATGATCATTGTGAACAAACATGTTGTCAAAGTTATAAACTCTCTTGGAACTCTCTCAGCTTCTACACAAGCGTGTCTCAATGACATCATCCCAACAACTTCCTAATTTGGCCTTGCATGTCTTGAGACTACAATGACGTGGTGGAGGTCTGTCTAATACCACTTTCGTCACAACAAAGTCCTCCAACCAAATGTGAGGTAGGATGTGTCGCCTCCCATCTTGGTCCACCACTCGATGCTCCACAGGGAGGGGAGAGACAACACTCTCAGGGGTGGGGGGTGAAGCCAACATCTCGGTCCCTGATGACTTCCTAATACATGTGGACCGAGGGGCGGATCACATAAGCTCCAAAGGGGGTTGCAAGGACAACCCAAAATCAGAGAGGACATAACTCTCTCTATCATCTCTGGAGGTAGCAACCTACAACAGCCTCACCGAGAACCGAAGATGTCAAAACCGAGTTACAAGGAGTAAAGGAAAGCCATCATCATGTGCATCCGCGAGCACCAAAAAGCCCAATAAAAATCCTACAGGTTGCTTCCACCTCAAAGTAGATATTACTTCACCAACCAGTTCCATCATGTGTGAAATAGAGACCAAATCCCTACAAACAAGGGAACCTCCTCCATCCAAAGCCACCCAATGATCTCTTATCACACCCAAATCAGAAAGCTATGTGGGCTTCATGGTAACCTCCTAGCCATGTAGTTGGGGAGGCATTTTCTTAATTACATTGGTTGCATCTTTAGCTCTTGGGAAAAAAAATCAAAGTGAGGTTGTCTGAGAGATGCTCAATATCTAGAGAAAGGGGCCAAAAGTCCGACAAAACTCTATTAGATTCCTCCCAAAGAGCAACACCCTTCCAACCAACAACCACTACCTTCTTTTGCTCCAAGGTCGCACTTGATCTGGCCTCATCAAACTCATCCAAAGGAACAAAAGCCCTTTTCAAGGGAGGCTTCTCCAGTAACAAGGAACTCATACTAAAGATAGGAGATTGGAGGGCCAAGAAGTTGACATCCAAATGCCCTAGACAACAATACTGATAGCAGTGACACAGGGCTTGGCATTGGCTCTTCCATAACCCCTTTGAACGCAGTGGTAGCAGGTGTCTTTGGTCACTGGGAAGAAACGGAAGCATCCACAAAGTTTGGTGCGTCCAGTGGTGTGTGGAGGGGGCACCAAAGTATTTGTGCATGGAGGTGAACTAGAAACTTTGTCGAGTTCCAATAGCCCTTGAAGGAGGGACCAGGACCAAGGATGGTGTTGGTGGTTGCATCAATACTATCGGTCTGCTTGTTGGCATCTTCAATATAAGGGGTGGTTCCTGCCATTGCAGCATGATGAGGAGGATCAAGAGCAGCAGGGAAGAAAGGTGGAGCTTTCATAGAAAGGGTTTTATGCTGAGATATTGATTCTCCATCTGTCCCAAGGACCTGATGCAGAGGTTGGCCGGGTCTGGGCACTTCTTTGGTTGCAAGGCATCTGTCCGTGGGGTATCCACCGATAAGATTGAGACCCCGGGGAGCGGTTCGACCTTCCAGACCTTGAAACTGACGTTAGGGAATAGGGGTAGGCAACTCAGAAGCCTACCCATTACTCTCATCAGAAGTAGGATCCTTCACTAGTAGCAACTCATTGGATCCCAAGACTACTCCCTCTCAGAGTGGCTCCATTTTGGGTTGAAGATCATCACTGGAGTGCATGGACACTAGTCAATCATCATGCAATGGAGACTCCGCTTCATTTTGGAAGATCGAGCCATCATCATCATGGTCTAGACAGGGTGTCAAGGGTGGTTTCTGGGTCAAGCATGGAGGAGGAATGAGCGATCCTCGCTACTACCACGAGATGAGTTGTAGAAAATTGATCCCCACAAACTCTTGGTGAGGGAGTGAGGTAGGAAAGCCCAGTGAAGCACCCAAGCACTGAAGACGAAGAAGCAAACGACGTTGATAGGTGCATCTTGTGGAAACTTGGTGGTGGTGGATCGCGAGCAGAAGAGAAGGGGAACGGGAGGAAGGAGATGTCAGTGACGGAATTGGTCTACAAATTTAAGTTTTACAAAAAAAGATATAATACAATCAGAACAAGGATTTATCCATTCTTTTATGAAATATCATTCATTCATAATAAAAGAGAAGGTAAAAATCATATATGTGAATTTTCCTTTAAGTAGACAGATAGGAGAATGGTGAATTATCTAATAACTCATTCCTATGTGTCCATTTATTGTTGATTTAGCGAGTTTTCTATTGATTTATTGTTGAGTTAGCGAGTTTTGGATTGATTATTAGAAGGGGTGTAGCGAGGTAGTGGAATATTGGGGGTTTAGAACCCGCCCCCTCTCCCCCTCCCCCAAACATATCCTTAAATAAATATATTTTTAGTATTAAAAGTTATATATATATATATATATATATATATATATATAATATGTATGTTGTGTAAGGATCTACAGGAAAGATTGTTTAAACAAGTTAGTGGTTTAGGTTCAATTTTCAATGGCGACAAACTTTTTAACTCAGCCCCTAATGTGGTAAAACAAAATTACATTTACATATACATTGATTAAATGTAATTTCTACATTCGCTATTGATTATCAAGATTTAATTAATGAATCTCAAAATATATTTTTTCACCTTCTTTTAATCAATCAGATGCCTCAACAATCTATAGAAGTACCCATATTGCTACATCCGTAACAATTATTCAAGGTGCAATCATATTTAGTTTCTTAGATCGAGATGAAGATATTAGGCTAATAATAGAAGCTGAAAAGAAGGTGGAGTGTTGTGTTGGAATGTAGCGTGAAAAGGAAGAGTCTTAACCCTACAATGTCCACCTCTAGACACACACATACGAGGAACGTCCCTAGGCGAAACCCTAGGCGAGTTGGTTGCGCTGCCGCCGGCCCTGGAGCGGCACCCTATCACACGGGGATCACTCTTCTGTATTGGATAGGAGGACGTGTATGGGCGCTGATCATTAGGCAGATCCAAATACATATCGGTGGAAGGAGGGGGGTAATCGGCTGGCAAAGCAAGCGGTATATGATCGCAGGAGGACAACATTCGAAGAGAGGATCCAGGCGGAAATCGTAGTGAAGATATCAGAGATCTCTTCAGATCTGAGAAGGAGGAGGAAAATGAGTCGAGAAGTATGTCAGACCACCAGAATGTGGGGGGGGGGGCAGGTGGGGAGATACGTGTGAACTTCTACACTCTCAATAGAGTCAACAGGATAGTCCATGAGAGAAACACCAAGATTTAACATCCCTCATGACGTCTACTTCAGGTGTCTCGGAAAAGGACACTAGAAGGCCACCTGCGTGGGGAGGAAGGTGTGTTATCATTGTCGTAGGCCAGGCCATCTGGCGCAAAGCTGCACTGCAACCCCAATAGCGGCACCCAACATCAAATCCCATGCTTCATTTCCCCTGCTCACGAATGCTCAAGGGTACCCGGCCAGAGGAGCGCCCCAGAATAACCCAAAGTGAGCCAAGGTGGTATTGAACAATGATCACCTAGATCGCAACATGCGGCTAGACCTACTGGATTACACTTTTGAAGTTTCATGGCCGCACAACGAGAAGTGAGAGGAAATAATCCAGTTTCTCAAGAACAAATGGCCACGCACTATAGATATCTATGAATTTTTGGAGAGAAGAGCAATCATATTCCTTCCAGCCCTGGACGAGGCAAGAAAGACCTTGGAGTACGGATGGATCAAGTTCTTCAACAAGGACCTACCCCTCAAAGCTGTGTCTGGAGGCTTGGACACCAAGAAAGAGACTTTCTGGTTCTGGATCACCGACATCCCCATTGTTTGTCGAGATCCAAAATCCCTAAAGGAGATCATATATGTGTTCGGTACTCTCGTTGATATTCCAGATTGGAGGAGGGGACCGGAGGATGCTAGAGGGATCCTGGTCTCAGTACAGGCATTCAACGAAGATGTACCTCAATTCATTAGCATTGAGACAGGAGATTCAAGGGGATCCGCTAAGCTAACGATCGTCGCCATAGGTCCTAGAGGAGAAGAACTTACATAAATGGGAAAGGAGTTGGGCATCCTGGTTGTGGCATTCCAGAGAACAGAAGAAGACAAGCATACACAGGAGCCTCCTGTCAGTCAGCCTCCTTTGATGGTCCCCGAGCAGGATAACCATGCAGACATAATGGGAGGGACACAATGGACGAACCGGACCTGCACCTTGCCAAGGAGAGATATGCAAAATCACCACCCACAGACGAGGGTGGTGATTAATATCGAGGGATCCCGCATCATTCTACCTCATAGAATAATTATTGACTTCATTGTTGGAAGAATGAAGGACGTAGAGGATAGACAAACTAGAAGGAAGACCAGATCAAGAACGAGGAGATCCTATATAGACAACACTTGGTATGACGAGAGAGGTAGGTGGAATGGCTATAGAATAGGAGCAGAGCAACTTTCACCCCGAGAGGAAGGGCACCAGGTTGCAGATGAGGAGTGCTTTTCTGATGGAGACATTCCTAGAGAGAAGAGTCAGTGGTGGGATGATCGGGAGACAAGCTACTGATGTGAGCAGAAGGGTGATTAGTGGAATTTGGTTCTCATGAATTTTGTCAACCATATTTTCTAGCATATGAAAGGTGTGGTGAACAATAAAATGAGGAAGGTCCTAGCAAGGTTATAAACGAGACACAAACCATTGGTGGTGATCCTTCTTGAGCATTTCCTCCACGCAGAGAGAGTTGAAGAGCTACTAGACATCGTTAGTTTGAATTGGTGTGTCAACAATGAAGATGAAGATGACAAGATCTGGCTGTATGTAGATGGTGGATTGAATATGTATGTTATCTTAAAGCATAGACAACACATCACCCTCACAGTGGGTGATGGTCAAGGAGGAGAGGTTATCATCTCCACTGTATATGCAACATGTCCCATTGCAGAGAGAAGAGAGCTGTGGGAGTCTCTTATACAACTCAGTCATGAGATCAAGGACAGACAGTGGCTGATCACATGAGATTTTTTAGAAAACCAGAGGAGAAACATAGAGTCCTGCCTCCCCCATTCAAAGGAATGGTTGAATTCAACTCATGCATTAATGATACAGGCCTTGAAGAGCTACCTTTTGCGGGTATCAAATTTACCTGGGTGGACAAACAGCAGCACACACCAACGACTTGGGAGAGACTTGACAGAGCTCTAGTAAATGGTAACTGGAAAAGTGCATTCTCATTATCGATTACTACACACCTCATGAGGTTTAGGGTATCTGATCACTACCCGATCATAGTCTACTTGAAATTGGGTGTCCAACACAGCCAACCAGCCCACTTTAGCTTCAGGGCTGCATGGCTGCAGAACCCCTCATGTATCCCACTCACCAAAACTGCTTGGAGCTCTATTGCTCCAAATGGAGACCCTTCGTTTCTACTATACAACAAGATAAAGGCAACAAGAGGTGCACTTAGATCTTGGAGCAAGGAGGTCTTCAGTAACGTCCAGCAGAAGATAATTGATTTGGAGGATGTAGTGCATACACTTCATATTGAATTCGATGAGAATCCATCCCAAAACAACGAAGTCTTACTTAGAGATGCAGAACTGGAGCTAGAAGAGAACTTGAAACTAAACGAAATGATTTGGGGAGAGAAAGTGAGGGTGAAATGGCTAGAGGATGGAGATAGAAACTCACCTTTCTTCCACGCTATCGTACAAGAAAAGAAGATAAGAAGAACGATACCCAAACTAGTAATTACTATTGAAGGTCAGATAGTTGAAGACAAGGAGCTGATGGCGAGAGTGGCGGCGGAATTTTACCAAAAACTATATGAGGTGGATGGAAGTCATCCGGAAGAGGATGTAGAAGCCTTCATAAACCTTCTTCCACAGGTGATGCAATGATTTTGAGTCGCTTTTATAGACTTGTTTTACATGTGTTTTCTATGTTTATTAGTCACTTTGGTGGTTAATATTGCATGATTCATATTGCTTTAGTCTATAATCTAATTTTGCATCAAATCTCTCATATTTTATCTTTTTGGTTATAAACAATTATTATAATGGGTTTTAGCTTGGCTGATTTGGTTTTGTCTTGCAATTTCAAGAAAAACGCATATATACAGTTGTCGATACCATCGACATCCGTTGATAGTATCGACATTGTCACAGACAGACAGCCACAAGGAGCCAAGCAGTGTCGATACCATTGATTTGGAAGTCGATGGTAGTGAGTTACCTTCAGGTTGCCAGTGATCAGTCGGTCGATACTATCGACACAAAGGTCAATACTATCGACGTTCTACAGCTTCAGTGTCTTGTTGTCTTCCTTTCTAGTTCATGCTTACTAAGTTAGTTGCATTAATTACCTCCTTAGTTAATTGCCTTATTCTTGATAGTTAGGCTATGTAATTATAGTTAGTGCACCTTTATGCTTGCTTATGCTAACTTTAGCTAGTTAGTGTAGTGTTTGCTCTGGTGCCTAATTTTCTAGCTTAGTGTAGTCTTAGATCTTGCTTTTCTTACTTTAATCTAATTGTAATTCTATTTCCTAGTCTTGTTTTCTCTTTGGTAATTATAACTAGATTTTCAAGGGTTAAGTTAGGTTTTTATTCTTGTTTTTTCTTAATTTCTTGATCACCATTAGTTTAAAAAACAAACCCCAATCAAATGCTAAAAACCCTAGACTCTACATTACGAACCTAGCCAATTTAACTAATCTTTAGTACCCCCTCTCTTCTTGAGGATCGAACCCTAACTTGCCACTTTCATAGACTATAACACGACCTTGTGAGCTTGTAGGTAAAGTGTGTTAGTTTATGTGAGTGTGCCTATTAGGGCCTTATACATATCAAAAGATACCTACTGTGTGTGCTTTTGATGCATCCAATCAAATCTAATTGGTTGGGTGAACCTTAACTATAAAAATGCACTAATATTTCTGGAGAAGTTTTCAGGGATAAAGGCACTTGATAAATGCACATTTATCCATTTCATTTGCATGTTTTAGATCTCTCTTTAAGAACATTTCATGACTATTTTCTTGTTTTAGAGTCAATTGTCTTATTTTACATTTTTCCTCTTTAATTGGAATTTTTACTTGACTTATTTGGGTTTTTGCAGCATAAATGACCAATCACTCCAAATCCTAAAAGACCCAAGAATCAGAGGCTTCTATTCCCATCTTCATCCACTGAGTCAGTTGACTTACTCACCCAGTTAGTTGGCTCAAATGCATAGAATCTCAACTTCCCAGATCACTAGTTGGTTGACCTGAATCCCCAGTCGATCATCTCTAGTAAATACCTAGTCAAATGATAGATTTGGGAAAGCACCTCACCTCAGATGAAATGACCAAGAAAAATAAAACATTTAAAGACCAACTAATCAACTAGCATGCCCAGTTGATCGATTCGCCAGTAAATACCCAGTCAAACTCTAGAATAAGAAGGCCATTATTGCAGTCAAACTTTAACCTTCAGGTTGAAGCAAACAAATCAATCTAGTTGATCGGTTGGTTCAGCCAAACCAGCCACCTCCATTACAATATTTTAGGGTTTTCCACCCCTCCTTTTCCCTCTAAAAAAGGGGGGGGGCTCCAAAGACAAAAGGGGGATATCACATCTCATGTGTCATACTCTAGGATTGGTTCTTTTTCATTTTAGTATGTTGAGTAGTTCCCTTACTAGGGCATGGGGAGTAGCCTCATATCATATTCATTACTTTAATGTATTTGACTCCAATGTTTAGTGAATGAATGTTTTCCAACTATTTTTCACTAAATATTGATATAATTAGATAATGTTCTTGTGGGTTGATGAGACCTTAGATACCAACCAGAATAAACTCATAATATCCTAACAAGACCTCTAATCAATATTATGATCTTTTTACCCATCTATCTCGCATTTGTTTTCTCATTTTTTAGATTGTGTTCTAGTGAGGGTGATGAGACCTTGGATCCTAACAAGAATGAACCCATAATATCCTGAGGAGACCTTCGACTGATATTATGATCTTTTACCCAATATATCATATTTGTTATAGCTTATGGTAACAGGACCAATAACATATAAGTTCAGACACTGGAATTGAAATCACATGTTCCTTGGTATGACCTCATACATGGACTTGTTGAATGGTTGGATGAGGATCCTCAAAACTTTGAGTTTGAGAGAAGTTTTACTCTTGTGAAATTTGTGATCTAAAAGGACACAAATCCACATGATTTCAATTTAATCATTAAAACTTAGGAGTTGAACTGGTTAAGTAAAAACATGGTCTATGGTGGTGATCCCCTAGACCCCCAGTATCATTTATCACTTGATAAACTAGTTTTCATTTTGCACTTTCCTTCTCTAGTTTTAACCAAACATCTCTCAAATTGGAGTTTACTTTTTGTTCATCGAAATTGGTTTAGATCAATGCTTACTAATGGTGTTCTCTGGGACTAGCCCCTTGTAAACTCAAATCGACATCCATGTTTACAAGTGGGTAGTTTTTCGTTAAAAGGGTCACTCTAGGGATACTTTCCCTAGTGGATTTGGTGTGTCCAGAACGACACGTCATATCTCGACGCCATTTCTAGGGATGGCGGTGTTGATTTAACACTAATTTTCTTTTATTGATTTTTAACATATTCACTCTTAACTTATTGAAATCCACTCTTTCATTTCTGACCTTTTTTCTAAGGTATCAAATAGTGTATGTTACGCTCTAGAGGTGTTACCAATACACTATTCTCCTTCAAACCTGAGATTGACAAGACCTTCCACCATCTAAATTGAACCCATCAAAATAGGATGGACTGAGAGGAAGAGATAAATCGACGTGTAGTGGAAGCCTTGTCTGCATAGAGAGAGGACAACATGGTGAATCAAAGGTTTTCATTGTTGCCAAGTTAAATGCATGAATCGCTACCAAACAAGAAGTAGAGCAGCAAAACAATTCAAGAATTTTTCAGTCCCATTGACTACTTAAGCACAACACTCTGTTGTGCCTCTGGATATTACCGCTCCCCAATTTTAGATCTGCATACAATGGATATCCACCCTCCAAGTCAATCCCTTTTCTAGAAGGATAGGAGAAAATTGTTAGGGCTACCTCTAGTGGTTCCTCAACTTGTGTGTCTTTAACAAAATGTCAGGTGTCTTGGATAATACCCTCAAGCTACGGATCTTCAGATACTATTTTTCTTATCTAGTCAGTAGCTAGTATAACGCTATGGAAGGTGATCCCATCACCACCTAGCCATCCCTCCAAGAAAAATTTCTTGAGAAATACTTTCCCTAGTCTCTTACTTATCAAATCTGGGGGTAATCACCTAATTTTCCATGGTTCTAGAGGAAACCTTGGGTAAAACTTGAGATAGATTTAAAGAATTCCTTTGGCATTGTCCACATCAAAACATATCCAATGTCCAATTGATTGGGACATTCTATTAGGGTGTTGACAAGGACACCAAGACCTTCCTTGATACCTCATTTGGAGGTAACTTTATGTTCAAAAATCATGACAACACTATGGAAGTTGTAAAAAGAAGCACCAAGACTCAAGTCATATCTATTTGGAGGAAAGGAGGAGTTCTCAAAGTTACCAAGGTTGAGGATAGATCTAATCTCAAATCCATTGCCAAGAGACTCAAGATGCTCACCTTGAAGAAAGATCCTATAAAGTCCTCCTTGAATGCTTGTGAAAGAAGGCGGAAGCCACAATATTTGTAGCAGCAAGTAAATACTACAAATTATTCTTGTGGGATCTGCCAAGCACCTGATCACTCAATGGAGAAATGCCAATTTCTTTACAACAGTCAATAAGTGGAGAATGTTAACTCCATCCATATCATATTAGGTCAAGCCTACTACCATCCAAATCAAAACCAAGAGTTACCCTGGTTTCTAGTATGGCAACCAGACTAGAGCATAAAATGTAACACAACAAAGACCCCCTCAATTTAACAACTAAAATTGTGGTGCTCCAGGGTTCCAATACAATAGGAATCAAGGAAATATTAGGAGTTGGAGTTCCACAACCCACATCAAGGCCATCAATTACAACAACCTAATGCCGCTCCCTCTCCCTATGAGAGGTTCTCCACTTTAGAAAAGAACCTACAAATCATGATAGCTAGACATCAGGCTCATCAGAAATCCATTGATTCCTAGTTAGCCCAGTTGGTTTCACCTAGGCTCTCCTATAGGAGCTTTTGCTGGGAAACCAGAAGAAAATACCAAGCATGAGGAACAACTTAAGGCTGTGACAACTCACTTTGGCTCTAGACTTCTAGAGAAGGTGAAACTTTTGATAGCATGCCAAGAGAATGAAAATGAGATGATTGTTGCCCAAGACTTGGCAACATCTAGGCCTAAACCCTCCACAGCTATTATAGACATCCCCATATTACAAGCCTCACCTACCATACCAAACTAGTTTGAACCAAAATAAACTCGATACTACGTTCAATAAATTTAAATATACCCTAAAAACTTTATTTTTATATTCTATTACTCAATGCCAAGACTGAAATGCCTCAATGGGCTAAATTCTTTAAACTCTGCTCAATGACAATATTTAACTGAGGAATGTGAAATAGTTAAATTGGCAAGGACGTAATTGGATGTTGTTTTGAGCAAGATGCCTCATAAGAGCAAAGACCCAAGGTATTTTAGAATTTTATGTTCCAAAAGTGATTCTACCCACAAATGGGGTAGCCGGCCTTGGGGCCATTATTTCAACGATATCGCTTACTCTATGCAGGAAACTTAGTCGCATTGATGCTTGACCGACTTGTACAACCATCTAGCTTACTGACTCCTCCATAGCTAATTCATTTGGTATCATTGAATATGTTCTAGTAAATATTGGGGAGTTCTACATTCCCTAAGGTTTTGTATTGATGAGCATCAAGGAAAATTGTCGCTACACTATCATCATCAGTAAGTTGTTTCTCACCATAGCCAGATATTTAGTCCATGTCAAATTATGACTCTGGACCATGTGGGCTAGAATCATCCTTTGACTTTCAAGCACTTGGAGGTCTGATGAAGTACAATAGAGAATAAGAAGACTACTTCCTCGACTACATCGATCAATTTACCTTATTTTAAAAACAACTCTTCCCTTTAGAATCCCCATATATTTAGGAACATCAAATATCCATATAAGACAATCACAGTATAAAGGATATTGAGAGTCCACCTACCTCCTCCTTTCTTGAAGCAACACCCTCAACAATTGAAGAGACACCCTTCTCCCTTGAGGTTTCTCTTACACAGCCCATTCTGAGTACCCTAGAGCTACCTTTTCAGCCAGCACCATCATGTCCACAAATTCATCTTGGACCCTAAGAGTTCCACACTTTCCCACCCCCTTTCTCCTAGCAAGTTCCCACCTATGAAAACCCCCACCTACCTCCTGGGTTGACAATATTATATGTCTATCCAGAAGAATCACATGTGGACATGGGTTGTCAAATTCCCATATATCAAGCCCCATATCCAATCCCCATGGATTTTAGTTACTGATGTGATGGGATGACCAAGCATCCAATGAGCCTCAGTCTTGTGCCCACTCATCCTTATCCTATTGATTTTTCTCCAACCCCATTCACCTCCATAAATCAAGCAATGGGAACCAACCTAGTATGAATCTAACTATTTCCCTTGATATTTTGACATGTATCACACCTTTGGTGGTAGGCTACTAGAAACAAGAATAGGGGAGTCACTAAAAGGTAAGCCACCATGGCAATACAATCATCCCACGGAATCTCTAGTCACTACTCCTCCATGGCGGACCACACAGTCGTCAAGCCTTCAATGTTAAATAGGGTGCTTGTTAGGAGGCAACCCAGTGTGTGTATTGATATTTTGACATGTATCACACCTTTGGTGGTAGGCTACTAGAAACAAGAATAGGGGAGTCGCTAAAAGGTAAGCCACCATGGCAATACAATCATCCCACGGAATCTCTAGTCACTACTCCTCCATGGTGGACCACACAGTCGTCAAGCCTTCAATGTTAAATAGGGTTCTTGTTAGGAGGCAACCCAGTGTGTGTATCCCCTCCTTTTAGGATTTAAGTTTTTCTCAGGATGAGAAAAAGTATAAGTTTGGAATGGAGGTTGGTGGTATGTTCTCATTCCAGTCACTCTATCTTCTTTCCTTTAGCATTTTCATTATGTCACTTAGATTAGATTTAAAATTTTCACAAATTTCTCTTTCTTTCCTTAGTTTTGGCATTTTATCTAGTCAGTCATTTATGAATGTTAATCAAGAAACCCCTTGAACTAGTGAATATTCTTGCAACATTTTCAAAGAAATCCTTTCCTAGAAATCATTTGGTCCTCTATGACCTCTAATAGCACTACCATGGAGAAATTGGAAAGTTGTAATGGATCAATAAAATTCAAACATAATGTGTCCCTACTTAAAAATTTGTAAGTTGCATGAAAAAATTCTTGATTACCACACATAATAGAGATAGTTGAATTGATTCAATGCTATGACCAATGTCTTGAATTCCAAAACCCAAGTTGCACAAGTCTAGCCTTCTTTATACTTCCTCCACCACCTTCATAGCTCTCCACTCACAAAAATAATAAAAATCCAAAATAAGCCAAACTCCAAGTTTGGGGTGTCACCCCCTCCCCCACTACTGCTTCTTCCATACCACTCATAAATTTAATAGGGGTGTACCACCAAGAAAAGATGTCAAAAGTGCACACCAAAAAATGCAAACAATGTAATTGCCATAAAAAATAACAAGTTCTCAAGTCGAATAAAGGAGACACCACTTCCTTTGATACATCCCTTCACTTTTCTTTTATACCCAGAGGAATCTACATGACCCCAAAGCATCATAACCATGAATGTTGTTCTTGTGTAGAACTTGTGTGAATTTGAGGGATTACAAATGGAAAAAAGGATAGTAAATTTATTTTTTTGTGGGTCTTGAAATGGAAGTAAGCCATGATCAAATTCGAGTAGCGAATTTGATAAATGTGTTATGTGATTCTAGGATATTAGGGTCGCTTGACCATGAAAGGTGGTATGTATTCAAGTAGTGTTGGTAAAGTAAGGAAGACTAGATGGGAGTATTATTCGGCACTATTTATGATTCAATGTTGCTTGAGGATGAACAATGTTCAAGTTTGGGGTAGTGGATAAATGCATATTTATCCAATTTATTTGTGTGTCTTAGATATCTCTTTGCATTTCATGATCATTCTCTAGTTTTAGAGTAAATTGTCTTAGTTTAGCTTTTCCCTCTCTAATTGGAGTTTTTAGTTGATTTATTTGGGTTTTGGCAGGATAAATGATGGATCACTTTAAAGCCCAAAAGGCCCAAGATTCAGAGGCTTCTATTCCCATCTTCAGCCTCCCAGTCAATCAACTAACTCACTCAGTCAGTCAACTTAAATGCACATAATTTTGGCTTCCCAAATCTCTAGTCAATTGGCCTAGATCCCTAGCCGATCGACTCACTAATAAAGACCCAGTCAAACTCAGATATGGGAAATCTTATCCCTTCAGACAAAACAGCCAGGTCAAAGCAAGCATATAAAGACCAGTAGATCAGTTAGCATCCCAATCGATCAACTCACCGGTAAATACCTAGCCAAACTATGAAATAAGAAGGGCATATTGCATTCAAAGTTTGACCAACTTGCCTTTCGGATGAAGCAAACAAATCAATCTAGTAACCAATTGGGTCCCCAGTCGATCAACTGACACCCTGGACTCAGCCAAACCAGCCGCCACCAATACAGTTTTTAGGGTTCTTCACCCCTCCTTTCCCCCCTATAGAATGGGGGGGATCAAAATATAAAAGGGGGATCTCACATCCCATGTTTCGTACTCTAGGCTTGCTTCTTGTTGATTTCATTATCTTTGAGTAGTTCTTGTATTGGGGCATGGGGAGTAGCCCCATGACATGTTCTTTACTTTATTATTTTGACTCCAGTTTTTAGTGAATCAATGTTTTCCCACCGTTTCGTGCTCCATATTGGGCTAATTATATTATTTTCTAATGGGGTGTTGAGACCTCAGATCCCAATAAGAATGAACTCATAATATACTAACGATACCTTTGATCGATAATATGATCTTCTTATCCATCTGATCTCTCACTTGTTTTCTAGTTATTTATATAATGTTCTTATGGAGTGATGGGACCTCAGATCCCAGCAAGAATGAACCCATAATATCATGAAGAGATCTCTGGTCGATATTATTATCTTTACTTGGCTTTTTTTGTTTGTTATAGCTTATGGTGACAAGACCTCTAACCTTTAATTTCGGACACCGAAATGGAAATATCATGTTCCTTTATGAGACCTCAGACAGGGACTTGTTGAGGATCCTAAAAACTTTAGGTTTGAGAGAAGTCTAACTCTTATGAGATTTGTGCTCTGAAAGGACACAAATCCACATGATCATGTTTTAATCATCAAAACTTAGGAGTTGAATTGGTTAAGTAAAAACATGGTCTGTGGTGGTGATCTCCTACACTAGTATATTTTATCACTTGGTCAACTAGTTTTGATTCTATATTTTTGACTCCTGCTATACTTTGAATAAAAATCATTCTCAAATTGGAAGTTACTTTCTTTTCATTGCAATTGGTTTGGCTCAGCACTTAACGACATCGTTCTTTGGGACCATCCCCTTTTATACTCAAACCAACCAGCCTATTTACAAGTGGCTAGTTTGTTGTTAAAAGAGTAAACTCTTGAGGTAATTTCCAAATTTTCCTAGTGGATTTGGTATGTTCACAATGACACATTAGCACTCAATCTAGCTAGTTAGTTTTTCTTTAAACTTTTCCTACTACCCTCGTCGTTGTTATTCTTTATTATTTGTTTACTTTTACATACTTTTCATATAACTTAGCTTCTTTTGATTGGTTGTGTTGTGTCCATATGACATTTGTGCATATTTGGACATCATTCACTTTCTATTGGATCTCGAGATAGAAAGAAGAAGATGTCAAAACCAAAACAAGCAACATTAAGAGGTTGAGATGATAGAAGAAGATACCCAAAACTATGGCATACCAATTCCTCCAATCCCTCCACCTCCCAAGTTGTTGCATGACTACTTCATGCTCAAAAACTACACCTTCTTGAATGCCACAAGGTTGACCAAATGTCATAAACATTCTTAATTCCATCGGCCCTTCTTGGACTCATCCCCACTTTCTATGGGTTTGAGATTGAAAACCCCTACCAAGCTATTCATGCCTTCTTGGAGACATGATCCATTTTCTACACTCTCGCTGCTACATATGACTCGATTCGATGTACTCTATTTCCCTTTTCCCTCAAGGAGAAGGTAAAAGAATGGTATTTGTCCAAATTGCATCTTGATACTTTAGAGGTTGTGAAGAATGACATCTTGAAGAATTTCTTCTCGATTGGTGAGTTAACTCAAATGCAAAGGCAAATCACCTCAATTAGCAAAAGGGAGAATGATCAATTTCATGAGACTTGGGAGAGGTTCCAAAAGTTGTTGTGAGATTTCCCTCATCAAAAGGTGCCCATATGGTAGTTGGTCCAATCTTTCTACATCGTTCTTTTGAAATGGATCAAATAGTTGTTGGCTCGTCTTGTAGTAGAGTTTTCATAGCCAAGTCTCGAGAAGAATCTTGGCCCCTCTTTGATCACTTGGCTGAAAACTCTCAACATAGAGACTCTATTGTGTGTCCCTGGTGTGATAGAAATTGGATAGATCCCCCTACCCAAGCGAAGGACAATGTGAATCCACAAGTAATGAATATTTTGGTGGATATGATGAATCATTGAAGACACTTGTTGGGGGTTATTCTAGCCACTCCCTTAGCTCCATGGGGCCTCTTTGTGAAGACGTTCAAGCTCTTCAGACTTATGGAAACTAGAACAACAAAGTCTCCATTTCAAATGCTTACACTCCAAAATGGAGAAATCATCCTAACTTCTCTTTGAAGCAAGGAGAAGAAGGACAAGGGAAACCTAGGCAACACCAAGGACCAAGGAACAATTCAAGATTTGTATATGACGTTCTTGGGAGATTGAGGAATCTAGATGAAGTGAAGAAGCATGTTCCTCTCATAGACAAACAATTAGTGACATTTACCAGAGGTTGGATCAGATTTCCCTTTCACTTACCCTTCGTGAGGAGGGAAGACTCCATTCCCAAACCATGTCCAACCCAAACAATGATAGTGGTTCTATGGCACTCCTCAAGGTGTCTATGTTCCACCAAAAGGGCAAGTCACAACCTTACAAGAATATCAAGGACCTCCTACACCATATGCTCCTCTTCCACCAAAACCTTCACTTGACTTCCAATACACCAAAAAACCACCACCTCAATACCAACAACCACCACCTCAATACCAACCACATTCACAACAACCACCCTACATCTTCAAAACATGAACCTACCATACCAAATACCATCACCATCATCATGATCTCCCCCTCCTCCCCATGAGAAAGTGAACATGGTGTTCATCATGTGGGGTGACAAGGTTGTTGAGGAATCCATGAAGGGAACTTAGAAAATGGCCAAGGTTCATGACAAAAAATCACTGCTATAAATTTCTTATAAGGGTGCCAAGAGCATTGAAAACCTTGTTGTCCTGCTATTCTATGATAGTGCAAGTGAACTAGAATACGTACTGTCCTACCTTTGTTGGACAAGATAACATATGTTTTCCAACTTTTATTGGAGAAGATAACATGTTGTCCCACCCTTTCTTCAGGAGATAACACCAAGTGTCCCACCAGATTTTGAAAGGATAATATCATGTGTCTCACCATCATTCGAGATAACACCATCAAGTACAACATCCCATGATCCTAGACATCTCAATGTTGTTATTCAATGTTATTAATTTTTCACTATGATCGAACCCCCTCACTTGGATGCCTTAGAAGACCCTTTACTCAATGGAAGACAAGGGTATAGCATAACAATTCCAAAGGTATTAAGGTGGATTAATGTGACCACTCCATTACTTGGCATCATCAAGCAAAGAACAACTTATGTGAAGTTCCATAAGAGTGTGTACACCTTCAAGAAGAATATAAAGTTGAAGATGCTCAAGGGGAGTGCATTGATTGAGCTAAAAGGTCTTGCTGATGAGGTCCATTTTTGTGAGATCTATGATGATGATCCTGAAAATGATTAAGATCATGAAATGAAAGACTTTGAGAAGAATGTTGATGATGATATTGGGATCACCTTTTTTGTGAATGAATGATGGATGGAGGAAATTCAAGCTTGTATAAAGGTAATAAACTTAGCACTAGTGGAAGGAAACTCACATCGGTTTGAAATTCTTGTTCTCAAAACCCCTTTATTTTGTTATACTTTTGTTTTTATTTTTCTAAGAAACACACACACACACTATACTTGATGTTTTTGCTATTTATGAATCATTTTAGAACAAATACATTGGAGGAAATATGGTTCATAGAGGATCTAGACAAAGAGAGTATTAATATTGAAATGGAAATTGCAAATCAATAAAGAAGCTACATGAAGGTGACCAGTACGACTGTGGTGCTGGCAAGACAAAATCATCATTTTCTGCAGAATGGTCGTGATGGATATGCACTATTCATTAAACACCTTAATATCTCTCTCCCCTTTTAGCACGACTCCTTTCCCTCTATCCCATCATCCTAAACTTCTATTTCGTGTTGAGGATAGTATGATTTAAAATTTTGGATGGTAGGGTGGTCAGCCCTTGCTTTACCTCATTTCCCTCTATATTCCTTGTTCTAATTTTTTCCGAAGATGATCAACATAATAACCAACTCTCATACTTGTCTATCCATACTTTTTGTTCTTAATTACATACATGCATATCATGTAGTTGGATTGCATACATATCAAAAAAAATCTTATCATGTCATTCATCTGACCATAGACTAGAGATACTTTGGCTTCTGCAATATTTTGTTCATTAATCACCCTGAATTCTTTCATTTCCATGTAAAGATCATTTCCTTCACAAGTATGTTTGCCTACTCCACCAAATACAGATACGCCCCCATGAGCTTTAGCAATGTTGTTGATTAATTCCATGATGAGTACTGTTTTACCCACTCCAGCTCCCGCAAACAGTCCAATTTTTCCACCATGTCGATAAGGAGCTAAAAGATCAACTACTTTAATCCTTGTTTCAAAGATTGATAATTTTGTATCTAACTGGATAAAAGTGGGCACAGATCTATGAATAGGGGATATTGTTCTAGTATCTACATGACCCAAATTATCAACATGATCACCAAGAAGATTGAAAATTCATCTGAGAGTAGCCCCACCAACTAGAACACTTAGAGGAGCTCCCGTATCAATCACTTGCATTCTTCTCGTCAGACCATCCATACCACTCATAGCTACAACCCTAACTCAATTATTTCCCAATAATTGTTGTACTTTACAAGTCACATTAATTTGTTGACCGGCAGTATCTTGACCTTTAACTATCAAAGCGTTATAAATATTAGGCATCTTCCCCAGAGAAAAAACAACATCCAGTACCGAGCCAATAATTTGAGTGATCCGTCCTAGGTTTTTTTCTTCACGTGTGGGAACTACAAGGCCAGAACTTTTAGGATTCATTCTCATAATTATGATAATGTGAAATATGTCAAAACTGATTGGGAATATTTCTGAATCGAAACTGTCTGATAGAAAGTTGATCGATTAATTCAATAAGGAATGTAATCAATAAGGAAGTTAGCACTTGATTTAGTCAGTATCCTCCAAATGAATCCAATTCAATCGTTTACTCATTCAATGAGTCATTTTTCAAGTTCAACTAACCCCTTTTCAAAATATCCTTCTCAATAAGAAAACAAGTATAAGAATAATGAATGAGGAAATATATCTTATTTATCTCTCATCTCATTATTATCTTATTTATCTCTCATTATCTATAATTTGTTCCATATATATATATATATATATATATATATATATATGTATGTATGTATGAATTTGATTATTTATATTTATGGAATTCAAACCTAAACTTGATCTATGATACATTCATTATTCTCATAGGCCCTTGTTTTTTATTTTATTTTTTGTATTTTTGTATATGGATTTGAGTCCATTCGTGTTTTATACCTTGGATGAATTATGCTTATTTTCACATCTAGGATTTACATACTCTAGAATAAGAAGGCCATTATTGCAGTCAAACTTTAACCTTCAGGTTGAAGCAAACAAATCAATCTAGTTGATCGGTTGGTTCAGCCAAACCAGCCACCTCCATTACAATATTTTAGGGTTTTCCACCCCTCCTTTTCCCTCTAAAAAAGGGGGGGGGGCTCCAAAGACAAAAGGGGGATATCACATCTCATGTGTCATACTCTAGGATTGGTTCTTTTTCATTTTAGTATGTTGAGTAGTTCCCTTACTAGGGCATGGGGAGTAGCCTCATATCATATTCATTACTTTAATGTATTTGACTCCAATGTTTAGTGAATGAATGTTTTCCAACTATTTTTCACTAAATATTGATATAATTAGATAATGTTCTTGTGGGTTGATGAGACCTTAGATACCAACCAGAATAAACTCATAATATCCTAACAAGACCTCTAATCAATATTATGATCTTTTTACCCATCTATCTCGCATTTGTTTTCTCATTTTTTAGATTGTGTTCTAGTGAGGGTGATGAGACCTTGGATCCTAACAAGAATGAACCCATAATATCCTGAGGAGACCTTCGACTGATATTATGATCTTTTACCCAATATATCATATTTGTTATAGCTTATGGTAACAGGACCAATAACATATAAGTTCAGACACTGGAATTGAAATCACATGTTCCTTGGTATGACCTCATACATGGACTTGTTGAATGGTTGGATGAGGATCCTCAAAACTTTGAGTTTGAGAGAAGTTTTACTCTTGTGAAATTTGTGATCTAAAAGGACACAAATCCACATGATTTCAATTTAATCATTAAAACTTAGGAGTTGAACTGGTTAAGTAAAAACATGGTCTATGGTGGTGATCCCCTAGACCCCCAGTATCATTTATCACTTGATAAACTAGTTTTCATTTTGCACTTTCCTTCTCTAGTTTTAACCAAACATCTCTCAAATTGGAGTTTACTTTTTGTTCATCGAAATTGGTTTAGATCAATGCTTACTAATGGTGTTCTCTGGGACTAGCCCCTTGTAAACTCAAATCGACATCCATGTTTACAAGTGGGTAGTTTTTCGTTAAAAGGGTCACTCTAGGGATACTTTCCCTAGTGGATTTGGTGTGTCCAGAACGACACGTCATATCTCGACGCCATTTCTAGGGATGGCGGTGTTGATTTAACACTAATTTTCTTTTATTGATTTTTAACATATTCACTCTTAACTTATTGAAATCCACTCTTTCATTTCTGACCTTTTTTCTAAGGTATCAAATAGTGTATGTTACGCTCTAGAGGTGTTACCAATACACTATTCTCCTTCAAACCTGAGATTGACAAGACCTTCCACCATCTAAATTGAACCCATCAAAATAGGATGGACTGAGAGGAAGAGATAAATCGACGTGTAGTGGAAGCCTTGTCTGCATAGAGAGAGGACAACATGGTGAATCAAAGGTTTTCATTGTTGCCAAGTTAAATGCATGAATCGCTACCAAACAAGAAGTAGAGCAGCAAAACAATTCAAGAATTTTTCAGTCCCATTGACTACTTAAGCACAACACTCTGTTGTGCCTCTGGATATTACCGCTCCCCAATTTTAGATCTGCATACAATGGATATCCACCCTCCAAGTCAATCCCTTTTCTAGAAGGATAGGAGAAAATTGTTAGGGCTACCTCTAGTGGTTCCTCAACTTGTGTGTCTTTAACAAAATGTCAGGTGTCTTGGATAATACCCTCAAGCTACGGATCTTCAGATACTATTTTTCTTATCTAGTCAGTAGCTAGTATAACGCTATGGAAGGTGATCCCATCACCACCTAGCCATCCCTCCAAGAAAAATTTCTTGAGAAATACTTTCCCTAGTCTCTTACTTATCAAATCTGGGGGTAATCACCTAATTTTCCATGGTTCTAGAGGAAACCTTGGGTAAAACTTGAGATAGATTTAAAGAATTCCTTTGGCATTGTCCACATCAAAACATATCCAATGTCCAATTGATTGGGACATTCTATTAGGGTGTTGACAAGGACACCAAGACCTTCCTTGATACCTCATTTGGAGGTAACTTTATGTTCAAAAATCATGACAACACTATGGAAGTTGTAAAAAGAAGCACCAAGACTCAAGTCATATCTATTTGGAGGAAAGGAGGAGTTCTCAAAGTTACCAAGGTTGAGGATAGATCTAATCTCAAATCCATTGCCAAGAGACTCAAGATGCTCACCTTGAAGAAAGATCCTATAAAGTCCTCCTTGAATGCTTGTGAAAGAAGGCGGAAGCCACAATATTTGTAGCAGCAAGTAAATACTACAAATTATTCTTGTGGGATCTGCCAAGCACCTGATCACTCAATGGAGAAATGCCAATTTCTTTACAACAGTCAATAAGTGGAGAATGTTAACTCCATCCATATCATATTAGGTCAAGCCTACTACCATCCAAATCAAAACCAAGAGTTACCCTGGTTTCTAGTATGGCAACCAGACTAGAGCATAAAATGTAACACAACAAAGACCCCCTCAATTTAACAACTAAAATTGTGGTGCTCCAGGGTTCCAATACAATAGGAATCAAGGAAATATTAGGAGTTGGAGTTCCACAACCCACATCAAGGCCATCAATTACAACAACCTAATGCCGCTCCCTCTCCCTATGAGAGGTTCTCCACTTTAGAAAAGAACCTACAAATCATGATAGCTAGACATCAGGCTCATCAGAAATCCATTGATTCCTAGTTAGCCCAGTTGGTTTCACCTAGGCTCTCCTATAGGAGCTTTTGCTGGGAAACCAGAAGAAAATACCAAGCATGAGGAACAACTTAAGGCTGTGACAACTCACTTTGGCTCTAGACTTCTAGAGAAGGTGAAACTTTTGATAGCATGCCAAGAGAATGAAAATGAGATGATTGTTGCCCAAGACTTGGCAACATCTAGGCCTAAACCCTCCACAGCTATTATAGACATCCCCATATTACAAGCCTCACCTACCATACCAAACTAGTTTGAACCAAAATAAACTCGATACTACGTTCAATAAATTTAAATATACCCTAAAAACTTTATTTTTATATTCTATTACTCAATGCCAAGACTGAAATGCCTCAATGGGCTAAATTCTTTAAACTCTGCTCAATGACAATATTTAACTGAGGAATGTGAAATAGTTAAATTGGCAAGGACGTAATTGGATGTTGTTTTGAGCAAGATGCCTCATAAGAGCAAAGACCCAAGGTATTTTAGAATTTTATGTTCCAAAAGTGATTCTACCCACAAATGGGGTAGCCGGCCTTGGGGCCATTATTTCAACGATATCGCTTACTCTATGCAGGAAACTTAGTCGCATTGATGCTTGACCGACTTGTACAACCATCTAGCTTACTGACTCCTCCATAGCTAATTCATTTGGTATCATTGAATATGTTCTAGTAAATATTGGGGAGTTCTACATTCCCTAAGGTTTTGTATTGATGAGCATCAAGGAAAATTGTCGCTACACTATCATCATCAGTAAGTTGTTTCTCACCATAGCCAGATATTTAGTCCATGTCAAATTATGACTCTGGACCATGTGGGCTAGAATCATCCTTTGACTTTCAAGCACTTGGAGGTCTGATGAAGTACAATAGAGAATAAGAAGACTACTTCCTCGACTACATCGATCAATTTACCTTATTTTAAAAACAACTCTTCCCTTTAGAATCCCCATATATTTAGGAACATCAAATATCCATATAAGACAATCACAATATAAAGGATATTGAGAGTCCACCTACCTCCTCCTTTCTTGAAGCAACACCCTCAACAATTGAAGAGACACCCTTCTCCCTTGAGGTTTCTCTTACACAGCCCATTCTGAGTACCCTAGAGCTACCTTTTCAGCCAGCACCATCATGTCCACAAATTCATCTTGGACCCTAAGAGTTCCACACTTTCCCACCCCCTTTCTCCTAGCAAGTTCCCACCTATGAAAACCCCCACCTACCTCCTGGGTTGACAATATTATATGTCTATCCAGAAGAATCACATGTGGACATGGGTTGTCAAATTCCCATATATCAAGCCCCATATCCAATCCCCATGGATTTTAGTTACTGATGTGATGGGATGACCAAGCATCCAATGAGCCTCAGTCTTGTGCCCACTCATCCTTATCCTATTGATTTTTCTCCAACCCCATTCACCTCCATAAATCAAGCAATGGGAACCAACCTAGTATGAATCTAACTATTTCCCTTGATATTTTGACATGTATCACACCTTTGGTGGTAGGCTACTAGAAACAAGAATAGGGGAGTCACTAAAAGGTAAGCCACCATGGCAATACAATCATCCCACGGAATCTCTAGTCACTACTCCTCCATGGCGGACCACACAGTCGTCAAGCCTTCAATGTTAAATAGGGTGCTTGTTAGGAGGCAACCCAGTGTGTGTATTGATATTTTGACATGTATCACACCTTTGGTGGTAGGCTACTAGAAACAAGAATAGGGGAGTCGCTAAAAGGTAAGCCACCATGGCAATACAATCATCCCACGGAATCTCTAGTCACTACTCCTCCATGGTGGACCACACAGTCGTCAAGCCTTCAATGTTAAATAGGGTTCTTGTTAGGAGGCAACCCAGTGTGTGTATCCCCTCCTTTTAGGATTTAAGTTTTTCTCAGGATGAGAAAAAGTATAAGTTTGGAATGGAGGTTGGTGGTATGTTCTCATTCCAGTCACTCTATCTTCTTTCCTTTAGCATTTTCATTATGTCACTTAGATTAGATTTAAAATTTTCACAAATTTCTCTTTCTTTCCTTAGTTTTGGCATTTTATCTAGTCAGTCATTTATGAATGTTAATCAAGAAACCCCTTGAACTAGTGAATATTCTTGCAACATTTTCAAAGAAATCCTTTCCTAGAAATCATTTGGTCCTCTATGACCTCTAATAGCACTACCATGGAGAAATTGGAAAGTTGTAATGGATCAATAAAATTCAAACATAATGTGTCCCTACTTAAAAATTTGTAAGTTGCATGAAAAAATTCTTGATTACCACACATAATAGAGATAGTTGAATTGATTCAATGCTATGACCAATGTCTTGAATTCCAAAACCCAAGTTGCACAAGTCTAGCCTTCTTTATACTTCCTCCACCACCTTCATAGCTCTCCACTCACAAAAATAATAAAAATCCAAAATAAGCCAAACTCCAAGTTTGGGGTGTCACCCCCTCCCCCACTACTGCTTCTTCCATACCACTCATAAATTTAATAGGGGTGTACCACCAAGAAAAGATGTCAAAAGTGCACACCAAAAAATGCAAACAATGTAATTGCCATAAAAAATAACAAGTTCTCAAGTCGAATAAAGGAGACACCACTTCCTTTGATACATCCCTTCACTTTTCTTTTATACCCAGAGGAATCTACATGACCCCAAAGCATCATAACCATGAATGTTGTTCTTGTGTAGAACTTGTGTGAATTTGAGGGATTACAAATGGAAAAAAGGATAGTAAATTTATTTTTTTGTGGGTCTTGAAATGGAAGTAAGCCATGATCAAATTCGAGTAGCGAATTTGATAAATGTGTTATGTGATTCTAGGATATTAGGGTCGCTTGACCATGAAAGGTGGTATGTATTCAAGTAGTGTTGGTAAAGTAAGGAAGACTAGATGGGAGTATTATTCGGCACTATTTATGATTCAATGTTGCTTGAGGATGAACAATGTTCAAGTTTGGGGTAGTGGATAAATGCATATTTATCCAATTTATTTGTGTGTCTTAGATATCTCTTTGCATTTCATGATCATTCTCTAGTTTTAGAGTAAATTGTCTTAGTTTAGCTTTTCCCTCTCTAATTGGAGTTTTTAGTTGATTTATTTGGGTTTTGGCAGGATAAATGATGGATCACTTTAAAGCCCAAAAGGCCCAAGATTCAGAGGCTTCTATTCCCATCTTCAGCCTCCCAGTCAATCAACTAACTCACTCAGTCAGTCAACTTAAATGCACATAATTTTGGCTTCCCAAATCTCTAGTCAATTGGCCTAGATCCCTAGCCGATCGACTCACTAATAAAGACCCAGTCAAACTCAGATATGGGAAATCTTATCCCTTCAGACAAAACAGCCAGGTCAAAGCAAGCATATAAAGACCAGTAGATCAGTTAGCATCCCAATCGATCAACTCACCGGTAAATACCTAGCCAAACTATGAAATAAGAAGGGCATATTGCATTCAAAGTTTGACCAACTTGCCTTTCGGATGAAGCAAACAAATCAATCTAGTAACCAATTGGGTCCCCAGTCGATCAACTGACACCCTGGACTCAGCCAAACCAGCCGCCACCAATACAGTTTTTAGGGTTCTTCACCCCTCCTTTCCCCCCTATAGAATGGGGGGGATCAAAATATAAAAGGGGGATCTCACATCCCATGTTTCGTACTCTAGGCTTGCTTCTTGTTGATTTCATTATCTTTGAGTAGTTCTTGTATTGGGGCATGGGGAGTAGCCCCATGACATGTTCTTTACTTTATTATTTTGACTCCAGTTTTTAGTGAATCAATGTTTTCCCACCGTTTCGTGCTCCATATTGGGCTAATTATATTATTTTCTAATGGGGTGTTGAGACCTCAGATCCCAATAAGAATGAACTCATAATATACTAACGATACCTTTGATCGATAATATGATCTTCTTATCCATCTGATCTCTCACTTGTTTTCTAGTTATTTATATAATGTTCTTATGGAGTGATGGGACCTCAGATCCCAGCAAGAATGAACCCATAATATCATGAAGAGATCTCTGGTCGATATTATTATCTTTACTTGGCTTTTTTTGTTTGTTATAGCTTATGGTGACAAGACCTCTAACCTTTAATTTCGGACACCGAAATGGAAATATCATGTTCCTTTATGAGACCTCAGACAGGGACTTGTTGAGGATCCTAAAAACTTTAGGTTTGAGAGAAGTCTAACTCTTATGAGATTTGTGCTCTGAAAGGACACAAATCCACATGATCATGTTTTAATCATCAAAACTTAGGAGTTGAATTGGTTAAGTAAAAACATGGTCTGTGGTGGTGATCTCCTACACTAGTATATTTTATCACTTGGTCAACTAGTTTTGATTCTATATTTTTGACTCCTGCTATACTTTGAATAAAAATCATTCTCAAATTGGAAGTTACTTTCTTTTCATTGCAATTGGTTTGGCTCAGCACTTAACGACATCGTTCTTTGGGACCATCCCCTTTTATACTCAAACCAACCAGCCTATTTACAAGTGGCTAGTTTGTTGTTAAAAGAGTAAACTCTTGAGGTAATTTCCAAATTTTCCTAGTGGATTTGGTATGTTCACAATGACACATTAGCACTCAATCTAGCTAGTTAGTTTTTCTTTAAACTTTTCCTACTACCCTCGTCGTTGTTATTCTTTATTATTTGTTTACTTTTACATACTTTTCATATAACTTAGCTTCTTTTGATTGGTTGTGTTGTGTCCATATGACATTTGTGCATATTTGGACATCATTCACTTTCTATTGGATCTCGAGATAGAAAGAAGAAGATGTCAAAACCAACACAAGCAACATTAAGAGGTTGAGATGATAGAAGAAGATACCCAAAACTATGGCATACCAATTCCTCCAATCCCTCCACCTCCCAAGTTGTTGCATGACTACTTCATGCTCAAAAACTACACCTTCTTGAATGCCACAAGGTTGACCAAATGTCATAAACATTCTTAATTCCATCGGCCCTTCTTGGACTCATCCCCACTTTCTATGGGTTTGAGATTGAAAACCCCTACCAAGCTATTCATGCCTTCTTGGAGACATGATCCATTTTCTACACTCTCGCTGCTACATATGACTCGATTCGATGTACTCTATTTCCCTTTTCCCTCAAGGAGAAGGTAAAAGAATGGTATTTGTCCAAATTGCATCTTGATACTTTAGAGGTTGTGAAGAATGACATCTTGAAGAATTTCTTCTCGATTGGTGAGTTAACTCAAATGCAAAGGCAAATCACCTCAATTAGCAAAAGGGAGAATGATCAATTTCATGAGACTTGGGAGAGGTTCCAAAAGTTGTTGTGAGATTTCCCTCATCAAAAGGTGCCCATATGGTAGTTGGTCCAATCTTTCTACATCGTTCTTTTGAAATGGATCAAATAGTTGTTGGCTCGTCTTGTAGTAGAGTTTTCATAGCCAAGTCTCGAGAAGAATCTTGGCCCCTCTTTGATCACTTGGCTGAAAACTCTCAACATAGAGACTCTATTGTGTGTCCCTGGTGTGATAGAAATTGGATAGATCCCCCTACCCAAGCGAAGGACAATGTGAATCCACAAGTAATGAATATTTTGGTGGATATGATGAATCATTGAAGACACTTGTTGGGGGTTATTCTAGCCACTCCCTTAGCTCCATGGGGCCTCTTTGTGAAGACGTTCAAGCTCTTCAGACTTATGGAAACTAGAACAACAAAGTCTCCATTTCAAATGCTTACACTCCAAAATGGAGAAATCATCCTAACTTCTCTTTGAAGCAAGGAGAAGAAGGACAAGGGAAACCTAGGCAACACCAAGGACCAAGGAACAATTCAAGATTTGTATATGACGTTCTTGGGAGATTGAGGAATCTAGATGAAGTGAAGAAGCATGTTCCTCTCATAGACAAACAATTAGTGACATTTACCAGAGGTTGGATCAGATTTCCCTTTCACTTACCCTTCGTGAGGAGGGAAGACTCCATTCCCAAACCATGTCCAACCCAAACAATGATAGTGGTTCTATGGCACTCCTCAAGGTGTCTATGTTCCACCAAAAGGGCAAGTCACAACCTTACAAGAATATCAAGGACCTCCTACACCATATGCTCCTCTTCCACCAAAACCTTCACTTGACTTCCAATACACCAAAAAACCACCACCTCAATACCAACAACCACCACCTCAATACCAACCACATTCACAACAACCACCCTACATCTTCAAAACATGAACCTACCATACCAAATACCATCACCATCATCATGATCTCCCCCTCCTCCCCATGAGAAAGTGAACATGGTGTTCATCATGTGGGGTGACAAGGTTGTTGAGGAATCCATGAAGGGAACTTAGAAAATGGCCAAGGTTCATGACAAAAAATCACTGCTATAAATTTCTTATAAGGGTGCCAAGAGCATTGAAAACCTTGTTGTCCTGCTATTCTATGATAGTGCAAGTGAACTAGAATACGTACTGTCCTACCTTTGTTGGACAAGATAACATATGTTTTCCAACTTTTATTGGAGAAGATAACATGTTGTCCCACCCTTTCTTCAGGAGATAACACCAAGTGTCCCACCAGATTTTGAAAGGATAATATCATGTGTCTCACCATCATTCGAGATAACACCATCAAGTACAACATCCCATGATCCTAGACATCTCAATGTTGTTATTCAATGTTATTAATTTTTCACTATGATCGAACCCCCTCACTTGGATGCCTTAGAAGACCCTTTACTCAATGGAAGACAAGGGTATAGCATAACAATTCCAAAGGTATTAAGGTGGATTAATGTGACCACTCCATTACTTGGCATCATCAAGCAAAGAACAACTTATGTGAAGTTCCATAAGAGTGTGTACACCTTCAAGAAGAATATAAAGTTGAAGATGCTCAAGGGGAGTGCATTGATTGAGCTAAAAGGTCTTGCTGATGAGGTCCATTTTTGTGAGATCTATGATGATGATCCTGAAAATGATTAAGATCATGAAATGAAAGACTTTGAGAAGAATGTTGATGATGATATTGGGATCACCTTTTTTGTGAATGAATGATGGATGGAGGAAATTCAAGCTTGTATAAAGGTAATAAACTTAGCACTAGTGGAAGGAAACTCACATCGGTTTGAAATTCTTGTTCTCAAAACCCCTTTATTTTGTTATACTTTTGTTTTTATTTTTCTAAGAAACACACACACACACTATACTTGATGTTTTTGCTATTTATGAATCATTTTAGAACAAATACATTGGAGGAAATATGGTTCATAGAGGATCTAGACAAAGAGAGTATTAATATTGAAATGGAAATTGCAAATCAATAAAGAAGCTACATGAAGGTGACCAGTACGACTGTGGTGCTGGCAAGACAAAATCATCATTTTCTGCAGAATGGTCGTGATGGATATGCACTATTCATTAAACACCTTAATATCTCTCTCCCCTTTTAGCACGACTCCTTTCCCTCTATCCCATCATCCTAAACTTCTATTTCGTGTTGAGGATAGTATGATTTAAAATTTTGGATGGTAGGGTGGTCAGCCCTTGCTTTACCTCATTTCCCTCTATATTCCTTGTTCTAATTTTTTCCGAAGATGATCAACATAATAACCAACTCTCATACTTGTCTATCCATACTTTTTGTTCTTAATTACATACATGCATATCATGTAGTTGGATTGCATACATATCAAAAAAAATCTTATCATGTCATTCATCTGACCATAGACTAGAGATACTTTGGCTTCTGCAATATTTTGTTCATTAATCACCCTGAATTCTTTCATTTCCATGTAAAGATCATTTCCTTCACAAGTATGTTTGCCTACTCCACCAAATACAGATACGCCCCCATGAGCTTTAGCAATGTTGTTGATTAATTCCATGATGAGTACTGTTTTACCCACTCCAGCTCCCGCAAACAGTCCAATTTTTCCACCATGTCGATAAGGAGCTAAAAGATCAACTACTTTAATCCTTGTTTCAAAGATTGATAATTTTGTATCTAACTGGATAAAAGTGGGCACAGATCTATGAATAGGGGATATTGTTCTAGTATCTACATGACCCAAATTATCAACATGATCACCAAGAAGATTGAAAATTCATCTGAGAGTAGCCCCACCAACTAGAACACTTAGAGGAGCTCCCGTATCAATCACTTGCATTCTTCTCGTCAGACCATCCATACCACTCATAGCTACAACCCTAACTCAATTATTTCCCAATAATTGTTGTACTTTACAAGTCACATTAATTTGTTGACCGGCAGTATCTTGACCTTTAACTATCAAAGCGTTATAAATATTAGGCATCTTCCCCAGAGAAAAAACAACATCCAGTACCGAGCCAATAATTTGAGTGATCCGTCCTAGGTTTTTTTCTTCACGTGTGGGAACTACAAGGCCAGAACTTTTAGGATTCATTCTCATAATTATGATAATGTGAAATATGTCAAAACTGATTGGGAATATTTCTGAATCGAAACTGTCTGATAGAAAGTTGATCGATTAATTCAATAAGGAATGTAATCAATAAGGAAGTTAGCACTTGATTTAGTCAGTATCCTCCAAATGAATCCAATTCAATCGTTTACTCATTCAATGAGTCATTTTTCAAGTTCAACTAACCCCTTTTCAAAATATCCTTCTCAATAAGAAAACAAGTATAAGAATAATGAATGAGGAAATATATCTTATTTATCTCTCATCTCATTATTATCTTATTTATCTCTCATTATCTATAATTTGTTCCATATATATATATATATATATATATATATATATATATATATATATGTATGTATGTATGAATTTGATTATTTATATTTATGGAATTCAAACCTAAACTTGATCTATGATACATTCATTATTCTCATAGGCCCTTGTTTTTTATTTTATTTTTTGTATTTTTGTATATGGATTTGAGTCCATTCGTGTTTTATACCTTGGATGAATTATGCTTATTTTCACATCTAGGATTTACATATACAACATACATAATTGTCAAGAGGGAATTTTTCTTAGTATATTAGATATTTAAATTAAAAGAAAAAGAGGGTTTGTTTGATTCAATAAATTATCAAAAATAAGTATTCGGTTGCGCCATACATATCAAAGAGTATACAATAATGACGTATTTGGTGAATCAAATACATGGTCTTATTAATTAAATTAGTGAATAAGATTAGTTTCGTTGAAATTTTTTTGAAAGATTCTTTTTTTTTTGCAAAGGTTTCATTCATGTGTATTTCATGTCGAGTAGACCTGGTCATTATGAGAATTTTTAATTCAAGAGTTGTAGGGAGGGACTTATGTCACCACAAATAGAGACTAAAACTTTCCAAGGTCCACCTCACAGTATCCAAGTTGAAAGAGATAAATTGAACAAATATGGATGTCCCCTATTGGGATGTACTATTAAACCAAAATTGGGATTATATGTGAAAAACTACGATAGAGTGGTTTATGAATGTCTTCTTGGTGGACTTGATTTTACCAAAGATGATGAAAACGTGAACTCACAACCATTTATGCATTGGAGAGACCGTTTCTATTTTGTGATGAAGCAATTTATAAATCACAAGATGAAATAGGTGAAATCAAAGGACATTACTTGAATGCTAATGCAGGTACGTGTGAAGAAATGATCAAAAGAGTTGTATTTGCTAGAGAATTGGGAGTTCCTATTGTAATGCATGACTACTTAACAGGGGGATTCACTGCAAATACTACCTTGACAGCGTATTGCCGTGACAACGGTTTACTTTTTCATATTCACCGTGCAATGCATGCAGTTATCGATAGATAGAAGAATCATGGTATGCATTTCTGTGTACTAGCTAAAGCATTACGTATGTCTAGTGGAGATCATATTCACTCTGGTACAGTAGTTGGTAAACTGGAAGGTGATCGTCAGCTGACTTTAGGTTTTTTTGATTTACTACGCGATGATTATATTGAAAAAGACCGAAGTCGCGGTATCTTTTTCACTCAAGATTGGGTGTCTATGTTAGGTGTTCTTCCTGTGGCTTCAGGGGGTATTCATGTTTGGCATATGCCTGCCCTGACCGAGATCTTTGGAAATGATTTTGTATTATAGTTCGGCAGAGGAACTTTAGGACACCCTTGGGGAAATGCACCTGGTGCAGTAGCTAACTGAGTGGCTTTAGAAGCATGCGTGCAAGCTCATAATGAAGGGTGTGATTTAGCTTCTCAAGGTAATGACATTATCTGTGAAGCTTCCAAATGGAGCCCTGAGCTTGCCGCTGCTTGTGAAGTGTGGAAGGAAATCAAGTTCGAATTCGAAGACATGGATAAGTCAAATCAACTTGCTTGATAATTCTTATTTGTTCTCCTGAGTGTAATTAAAAACTCGGCCCAATCCTTTTTTAAAGATTGGGCCGAACCAAATATAATGAGCAAATATCCATCTTTCTTAACATTCATTAGTATTTACATATATTTTTTGTTTTATAACAATAAACTATATCACTCAACATGTACAGAATGTACAAACTTTACCTATAACCCAGCCCACGTGTATATATACAAGATCCAAAAAAGAAGATCTAAGATTAAAGAATTCAATACTTTTATTGTTTATTGTTGGATCCATAATTAATCCTATGGGTCTTTGTGAATGGTGAATTACTTTATATCCCATGCCATGGTTTCAGACCATAGATCAAGCCAGGGGAAAGGTGTCGCTTATCCATCTTGTATATTGTCTTTTCATGTTGCAATAAAAACTTCTTATTTTATTCGATTATATGAGACTGAATTCTTCATAGTAAGAAAGAAATATTTTTCTTTTCCATGAGAATTTATACACGACATGAGAGAAACCTTTCCTTATATTAATCTTATATTAATAAATATATTGAGAAAAAAATTCTATCAATCAAAGAAATCCCTATTCAAATCTTGAAGCAATATCCTAGATTCCTATAAGGATAATCTTTTATTTCAATATGGATTCTTTTTTGTATTCCCGTTTTTAGTTAACAGTCCTATTTTTAGTTAACAGTCTTAATAATTGGATCGATGTGCTTAATGAGGATAGCAAATCAAATAGTAAAATAATTATTGATCAAATGATATTCATCTATTGTATTTTTAAGGGGCAGTCAGAATTTATGGGGAAATGGTGGTTCAATACAATGTCTTCTAACAAGGAGTTAGAATGCAGATGTGAGTTAAATAAATCAATGTCTATCTTGATCCTATTGGACATACTAGTGAAAATGAGAACCCCATTATAAATGATATAGATAAAAACATTTCTAGTTGGAATGGTAGTGGGAGTTGCCATTCCAGTAATGTTGAACATTTATTTGATATTAAGGGTATTTGGAGTTTGATCTCTGATGGGATTTTTTTAGTTAGAGACAGTAATGGTGATAGTTATTCTTTATATTTTTATATTGAAAATCAGATGTTGGAGATTGATAATGGTAGTTCTTTTCTGAATGAACTAGAAATCTTTTTTTCTAATTATCTGTCTTCTGATTATTTCAATAGTGGATCTAAAAGTAAGGATCACAACTCTTATCATTATATATATGATATTCAATCTAATTGGAATAATCACATTAATAGTTGCATTGATCGTTATCTTCATTTTGAAATCAGTATTGATAGTTATATTTCAGGAGGTACTATAAATTACAGTGATAGTTATGTCACTATAAATTACATGTATATTTTCTACCAACCAAACTATACAAAAGCAAGCAAGGCCTCATCCAATAATTTCTTATGTGGTCTTATGAAAGCACCACTACTAAGTCCTTATTGGTACCACACATGGTCAATGGAAGATCCAGATTCCATGACCTTTCTAACACCTCCTGGTTAGCACGAGAGTGACACTACAGTGACATATTAGTCAATAGGATGGATCGACTCACGCATGGCCATCCATATATCACAAGGGAATTGGCCCATGCATGGTTGTCCCAAAAAGAAGGAGTGCCTCGTACATGGCCATCTATATCTAACAAGGAAACCGGCTCACGCATGGTCCTTCCATATATCACAACAAGATCAGCTCATGTATGGTTGTCTTTTAGTTATGCCAATTAAGTTTTAGCATCAATGAAGTTATAATGTACAAAACTTAAAAAACACTACAAAGATAAGGGCACGGTACAACTTTGAAAGGTATAAGACTTATAAGGTGTGGACTTGTCATACTATCACCACATAACACCTACACACTACCATTCATAATACCATAATCATTGTTTCATAGCCACTCAAGACTATCACTAATGTCACAATAAATTGCAATTTGCACCAAAATTAGCACACGAAACACAAACAGTCTCCAAACAAACTCAAACTTGAAACTTAAGTTCTCCACAAGCCCTAATTACATCTCAAAAGATCAGAGAAAGGTCCCGAGTAACTTACTTAATACAATCAAATAGGGTTACCCCAAAACCTAGGTCAGGGTTTTATTGTGGTGATAGGGTCTGGTGAAGCAATTCGAAGTAGGGACATCTTCGTTTGATCTCGTGGGTACTTGCGAAATAATTTGTTGGTTCAAAGAGGGGTTGCACCCCTGTATCTAAACCCATATTAACCAATAGTGTCACCTCCAAAGGTAGATTTAGGGGATCCTTCTAGACACCTCAAACCAAGGTAAAACCTTGGGTAGGTCATTTTGAATTGGCCTCACAAAGCCAAGGAAACACTTTCCAAACTTGCTCATTCAATGATCAATGAGGAAATTGATCCAGGAAACTCCAGTTCCTACTCTCCTTTTCAAATCATCCGCAAGTTGGGTGACGATGGGTCCACCGTCAAACTCATGATCCTACGGCTGACATAGTGTTTGTCAGATAATTATATTCCTCATAGAAATTGAAATAACGTGACATTTAATACATTCCATTTGTAACATTCACACTTTAGGGATTTTTGTAAAATCCATATCTCTCAAACCATGCATCCCTTTAATCCCATATTTTAAGGAAAAGTCTTTAATGGTTTAAACTACTTGTTTGAAAAGTTTGTAGCCAAAACTCAAAAATAAAAGATACTTTTCTTCATATGCAAGTCCTCCACTTATAAGGCGTATATATGCATTTAAAATTCATCTTATATCTTTCTCTCTCTTCTATTTTATTTATTTTAAATTATTTTCTTATTAGAAATCAAATGGAACTAAAAATTAGTCATCAGTGGTCATCCATACCACTTTCTAGAGAATTCTATAGAATTCTCACATATGCACACAATTATCTTCTATTTCTTTTTTCCTTTTACTTATTATGGGATTTCTTTTATCCTTTTTACCTTTTATCATTATTGGACATCAAAATAGTATAGACTATGAAATCATGCATCCAAAGGAAATTTGCAAAGGAATCCATTCTTTGAAAACAAAGCATACAAATTTCCATTCAAGTCCCTTTTATTTGCAAAATTGTATTTAAAATACATGCAAAATTGAGGTTATAACATCCTTCCCCACTTATAGGAATTTTTCTCTCAAAATTTGATTAATCAAACAATCAACTCAAGGTAAGAATTTTACATGTTTGTATTCAGGTCCCATGTGCCTTCATCCTCTCCATGGTGCTTCCACAGAACCTTTACCATCTCTATCTTTTTACTCCTGAGCTCTTTATCTTGGTATCTAGTACCCTAACAGGTGACTTAGGGTATGTCAGCCTTCCTTGGAGCTCAATAGGTTCAATGATCAACACATGGCTCTAGTCCTTCACATAGTGTTTTATATTGGACACATGGAACACATCATGCATCATATATACTAAGGGGGTAAGGCTAAATGATAGGCAGCTTCACCAATCTATTCTAAAATCTCAAATGGACCCACGTATCGGGGACTCAACTTTCCTCTGTTCTTAGCTATAGCTCGGAGGGGTCAGATTTTCAAAAACATGTGCTCACCCACAGTGAATTACAAGCCAGACCGTTTTGCATCAGCGTACGACTTCTTTTGATCATGGGCTCTCTTCAGCCTTTGTTTGGTCAAGGCAACTTAATTGACATACAATTGTAGTTCCTCTAACCTCAACAAGGTCCTATCACCGACATCATCTTAGTGAAGTAGTTACTAACATGGCCTCCCATAGAGAGCCTCATACGGAGGCATCTCAATATTGGCTTGGTAGTTATCATTGTAACCAACTCAACTAAGGGTAGGTATTTCTCCCATGATCCACCCCAATCGAGCACACATGCTCTCAACAAATACTCTAAAGTCTGGATTGTCCTTTTTGACTGTCCATCAATCTGGGGTGATAAACTATGATAAACTTTAATCTAGTGTTGAGTTCTTCATGTACTTGCTTCCACAACTTGGAAGTGGACTTAGGATCACGATCAGAAATAATTGAACTCGGAACACCATGCAGTCAAACTATCTCTCTAATATATAGTTTATCTAGGTCTGTTACCATTACAGTAAACTTTAAGGCTAGGAAATGTGCTGACTTGGTAAGGTGAGCTACCACAACCCATATTACATCATGACCCTTATTTGTCTTGGGGATGTTATAACCTCAATTTTTCTTGTATTAAAATGCAATTTTGTAAATAAAAGGGACTTGAATGGAAATGTGTATGCTTTGTTTTCAAAGAATGGATTTCTTTGCAAATTTCCTTTGGATGCATGATTTCATGGTTTATACTATTTTGATAAGTCCATTAATGATAAAAGGCAAAAGGATAAAAGAAATCTGATAATAAGTAAAAGGAAAAAAGAAATAGAAGATAATTGTGTACATATGTGACATTTGTATAGAATTTTCTATAAAGTGGTATGGATGACCACTAATGATTAATTTTCGGTTCCACTTGGTTTCTAATAAGAAAAGAAATCAAAATGAAGAAAATAGAAGAGAAAGAAAGAGAACAGATGAATTTCAAATGCATATATACGCCTTATAAGTGGATGACTTGCATATGCAGAAAAGTCTCTTTTATTTTTGAGTTTTGGTTCCAAACTTTTCAAACAAGTATTTTAAGTCATTAAATACTTTGCTTTAAAATTTGGAATTAAAGGGATGCATGATTTGAGATATATGGATTTTACAAAAATCCCTAAAGTGTGGATAATACAAATGGAATGTATATAATGTCACATCATTTTGATTTCTATTAGGAATATAATTATCTGACACATGCTATGTCAGCCTTAAGATCATGAATCTGATAGTGGACCCATCATCACCCAGCTCGCGCCTAGTTTGAAAAGGAGAGCAGGAACTAGATTTCCTGGATCAATTTTCTCATTGATCATTGAAGAGAAGTTTGGAAAGTGTTTTCTTGGCTTCGTGAGGCCAATCTGAATCAAACTACCCTAGGTTTTACCTATGTTTGAGGTGCCTAGAAGGATTTCCTGAATCTACCTTCAGAGGTGACCTTATTGGTGAAGATGGTTATAAATATAGGGGTGCAGCCCCTCTGCGAACCCACAAATTCTTTTGTGAGTACTCACGAGATCGAAGAAGACGTCCCTACTCCCAATTGCTTCACCAATCCCTACCACCACCCTCACCTCACCCTGATTCCACGTCAGTGTTCTTCCTCACTATCCTAACGCCTCGGGTCCTCTTCAGAGGAATCAAAGAGCTCCTCAAGTTCATGGCACCCAGGCATAGAACAAGCATCATCGCTTAAAGTTGGGAGAGTGGGATTCCCAGATTCAACCCACGAGTTGACTGGCTAGCTTGTGAAGAAGACTATCTAACGTTGAAGAAAGGATGTGGGAAAAAGACAGTTTTGCCCTCGTGCGTGCCTTTTATAGGTAAGGCTAGTGTGGACCTTACACCTTTTTCTCGCTTGCATAGTTAATCTGCCATGCGAGCAGGTTGTTGTCCTAGCGAGAATGGTTAGTTCATCACAGTCGAGTTGGTTGGACAGTGCATGAGGCTCTCTACCTAGGTGGCGGCCTACAATTGGCCAAAATTTAGTTAATTGATAAAAACATTATAGTAAATCATAGTAATATCTGATGATGACAAATTATACATTGTTTTTTTATCATAAAAATCCATAGAATCCAATAAAAATATGATTGGGGTCAAAACGTGAAACCCTTTGTCACACAAAGTGAGATTACTCAAAAAGAAAACACAGAATTAACACTAAGAAAGTGGATTACCAAAAAACACAAGAAATTAAAACCAATTTCATAACCATGCATCAATCTTAACTCATCATGTTTGAAGCCATAAACCGGAGCCACTTGTATTTCATTCATATCAAAATTGTTACATGACATAGTTTCCTAGTTATCTAGCCATAGCCTATTACATGTGATAACATGTTCATGTACACAAATCACATTTGAATTGTCATCGTATATGTCCAAAAAGTCAAACCGATGTAAAACGTCTATAAAACACCCCCAAGGACCTGAGTGTATAGGGACGACACATAGGACTCTCTTACTAGATACTAACTACATATCCTTAATCCAACAGCTTGAACACCGTAGGATGCCTACCTCAGCGACATGATCTCTATCCCAGCATGCACATCTGTAATGACCTCGCCTCCCAGTAACCCCCAATTTAGGGAGACCAAGAGGTCAGAGTCGTTATCCCAATTTTCGGATCAAAGGTTCAACAAATAATCAATAATAATTATCAAATTCTACTAAACTAAACTGAAAAGCTGTAATAAAATTAAACTTTTCATACCTTTTTCAAAAACTTGGGTATCTACTTCTATCCACATGGAGTCTATTCTAACTAATCCTCCTTTGCACTTTAATTCTCATTTAAATCCACATATGCCACTTTATTGTTTCTTCTTTTCACTTGTACCTAAAATGCCGACAACCAAAACGTCATTCAGCATAAAGCTGGTATGTGGGGGAAACAATAATCGTGCAATTAACTGTAACAACATATTGCAGTCAAATATGATTTAACAAACAACTTTATGTTTTCAACATAACTGCTCAATCCTTACATACCCTAACCTCTGTGTTGTCGCTACAGTAGACCTAGATGCTACCTTCCTTATGGCAGATCCCCATTTAACCCATCATGATCCTACCTAACAAGTGAATGAGTTTCTAGGGTTGAGTCACATGGCACTTCCTGTAGGTAGCCCACTCCTTAACTCATGGTGTGCCATTGAGTCTCATGGCACTACATGTGGGTAGCCCAATTTCTAACTCATGATAGCCTAGACCTTACTCTAGGTTACCCTTTTTAGCATTTGCAAAGCCACAAAGGAGGATCTGAATCTAAGCCAGTTATATGTATGTATTTATAGTGATAATCATAGTCACTTTATAGTTGCATGAAATAAAAGTCATCCAAGCAGTTATTTTTAGGCAACCGATAAAAACATTCGGGAATCGCCATGAAACTAAAGTGATTATCCATAAGCATAACCACATACCTGATCTGATGATGTTTGATAGAAATATTCCATGCAAGTAAGAAATCCAAGCAAGCAAGCACACACAACAAGATCTTGAAACAATCATACAATTGTCCTTTTATTACTCATGTCATCAAGATCTATTAAACCTAGCTCGCTTCCTAGGGTTTCTAGTCCACTTTTAGGGTTTCCATTGCAACTAGGGTTCCCTTTGTATCTTACTATTTTAAACCCTAATTTTATACAATTACTCACAAACCCTAATTATCTCATCTATTCTTCACAAAAGATATTAAGGTTATCCTTTAACAACATATAAACTTATTTTCAGATTAAAGGACAATTAAACATCAATTAAGTCCATTAAGCCTCTTTTACATTAAATCTATCATTTTTATCCTTTTAATCCATGATAAGATGATTATGCTCATTTATCATCAATTCATAGTTCATTATGGTCTAATTCACATATGAACTCTATTCGTCATTAATTCTACCTTTATCCGTTAGAAAACCCTAATTACTACATTAAGGGCATTTATCCACAATTAGGAACTTTTATACTTGAAATAGCTTAGAATTATCATATGACAACTTTAATCATGAAATTGAACAATTAAAACCATTATGAGTCACATTTACTAATATTAGGGTTTCAAGGCCCATTAAAGCATATTTATGCACATGAACTTCTAAATTAAAATAATTACGTGCAAAGTTCATCCTTTTTGTTCTCAATATACCATTTTATAATTAATAGGTTAATATCAACTTTAATCATCCATTGAACCCTACTAATTACATTAATCATCTCAAAATAGGGTTTCTAAATTCTTAATTCATTAAAGTTGATAACTTACACTACTTTTCGAATTGGAAGACGAATTAGCCTCTAAACCCATTTTTAATTAATTCCTCTCGTTTTTTTGAGAAAAATACATATATTATTTGCTACTATCGGAGTTACCAATATTTAGATATGAATTTCACAAAGATTACCTTTTTGGACCAATCAGAAGCTACCATGTCGCCTCTATTCATGCAACGTTGCAAGCCGCTTGGAAAACATTTCAAAATGTCAGAACTTCCCTCGGTTAAGTTAAACGTTCTTTTAGCCCGCGGAGGGAAAAATCGTCCAACACCACCTCCGTCTCCTTCAACCTCATGCAGCTCTGCTGCGTTGCCCTAGCCACCGACGAGAGCGGTTCACGGGGTCATCTCCCCCTTCCCCAAGGTCTGGAACTTGCAGGAAACTAGCACCCTACCTCCGCAGCTCTCCCCCATGCCCATCAAGCCCTCGTAACCTGGCTGCGATGTCCGATATCAATGGTGTCAGTCCCATGATCTATAGTGAGGTTACAAACCTCTTGCAAGTATTGCGTAAGGGTTAGAGAAGGAAGATGATGGTGGAGCTCCCTTAGGTCATAGTGGGAGCATCATGCCCCATTACAACCTCTTCACGACTCCCTGCTACTCCTGAGATAGAGCTTTCTCTAAGGATAGGGTTTTAACTAAGAAGATGAAGAAGAGAGGGAGTAAGTTGTGTGGGATCTCTTTAGAATTCGAACCAGGGCTCTACCCTTTATATAGGGAAGGGTATCCATGCCCTATTGTGTTCATCCACAAGGATACAAGGCCCTTTTCCAATAGGAATCCAATTCCTTCATTAGGAAGCAAGCTTCTCTCTGCTAAATATCTCTTTATTATTCTTTATTTCATGGATAATTAGAAATACGAAAATCCTCTCACTTATTCTCTTTTATGCTTGACTTTTATCCCATTGGCACAAATTCTATTTTCTTTTAGTAGAAAATACTCCCTTTTATCAATATCACAAAATTCATTAATAATGTATCACAGTATCCTCTTATTTTGCATTATTGGTATTTTCTCTTTCTTTCCTCTTCATTGGGGCTCCTTGGACACCAAGAAACTCTAAGATTTCGAAATTTCTTTTTAAGGATACTTATTATCCTTCTAGATACATCTATTTCCATTATTTCTCATTATCTTGTTTATTTCTTATTAAAATATCTCTCTTTGAGGATTTCTCTTTATCTTTCTTTTTATTTTCGTCATTGGCATTCCATTTAACATTAGGAATCCTTTGGATACAAAATCCACTAAGGATAACTCAATTATACCTCTTTCCACTTATTTCCCATATTTTATCATTGTTTTCAATTTCTTCTTATTAAAGAAATATTTAATTGATCTTTTCTTTTCTTGTTGCATTATCCTTGCAAATTTGGACTCCTTGGAACCCAAGGAACCCAAGAGGCACGAAATCCACCTTTGGATTATATACTTTTTCCTTCTATAGGTTTCTACATCTTTCTTTTCTCCATTTCTTATTAATAATGGAGTTCCTTTTGGTTTTTCCTTGTTATTGGGCCCAATAGCCAATAAACCCCACAAAACAATCATCAAGGCTATTGGAAACGAAATCCATTTATTCAAAACAAATTATATCATTATTTGTTCCAATATCTTTAATATGAGAAATTACATTTCTCATCAAATGAACCCAAAAGTTGGGGTTGTAACATCCTTCCCCTCTTATAGGAATTTTTCCCTCAAAATCCCATCAAGCAAACAAACAATTCAGGATAAGACTTTTCCATGTCCATCATTGGCCCCTATGTGGCTTTACCTTATCCATGGTGCTTCCAAAGAACCTTTATCATCATATATTCTTTTCTCTTAGTTCTTTCACATTGGCATCCATAAACCTCACAGGTGACTCAGGTCATTTCAGCCTCCCTTGGGGCTCACTAGGTTCATTGCTCTGCACAGGGTCCGGGTACCTCACATAGTGGTCTAAATTGTACACATGGAACTCATCACACATCACATTATATTGAGGGGCAAGGGAAAACTTAACCTTCTCCACCAAACCATGTCAAAAGAACCCATGCATCAGGGACTCAACTCTCTTAGCTATAACTTAGAGGGGTCGGATTTTCATGTCACATATTCCCCTACAATGAACTACATGTCAGTCTACTTTGCATTAGCTTACAACTCATGTCGTCCCTGGGCTCCTTTCAGCCATTGCACGATCAAAGCGACTTCATCTGCACACACTGTGGTCCTTTCTTGACCTTCGCGAGGTCCCTTCACCAACATCATGGTGACTGACACAACCTCCCTTACAGAGCTCCTTTACATCCCGACACTGGCTATGGTGGTTATCATCACATCTTACAGAAGACAAGAACTATCTCTAGATATCACCCTAAATGAGCACACATGCTCTCATCAGACACTCTAGTCTGGATCATACTAACCATTAGTTAGGGGTGATAAACTGTACTATCATCGAGTTCTTCATGTATCTACTTCCACCTTATGGAAGTGTATCTTTAGGTTATACTCAAAAACTTTTAAACTCACATCACAGTGTAGTTAAACCATCTCTCTCTCATATGTAGTTCAATTGGATCCTTCCCTTGAGTATTTTTTCTCTCTCATGTCATCTAGGTGAGGCGATCTACCATAACCCATATTGCATCTTGACCTTCCTTGGTCTAGGAGACACTTACAACATCCCTAGTGATGGACTCCCATTCCCTCTCAGGGACTCTTAGCTTCTATATCATCACACTGGGTTACTGGTGTTTGTCCTTTACCTCATGTCATGCATGGTAACAAACCACATACAGGTTCATCTTAGGCATCCAAAGTACTATTGTCACTTACTATCTTTGTAGTACCAAGGTGTATCATGATCTCCTACATGCCATGATTCCTCAAGATTGATACCTTGGAAACCCTAAACCACTCTGATTGGGGTTTCATTACCCTCCTTTCCAAATAAGTTCATCTAAGGTTCTACCACCATCCCTTTATTGCACCAAGGACTAGGCTGGCTAACCAAACAACCATTAACTTGATCAACCGATATTGTTACATTTGAGTGTTAACCAAACTTATCTCTTCTTCCCACTGAGGGTTAACCTAACAACCTCTTCTAGACTCCATCTAAACTAGGCAGTTGTATCTCATCCAGAGCATCCATTACCACTACTCATCCTTAGGTGTAAGGTAATGTTGAAGACATACACCTCCGTGTATTCCACTTATTATCTCATCTCAACTCTAAGTCTATCTTCATCAAGAAAACTATGAGCTTATTCTCTTGGTTTTTTTAACTCAACCTTCATAGCTCATGATAACAACATCCTCATAAGATGACTACATTATTCCTCTTAGTGTTTGTAATCCATCCCTGTATCATTCACTCCACTAGGGTATGTTATCCTCTCTATCCTCATACCTCATGGAAACATTCCAAATCACTTCACCTTTTATCCTTAGTGTATGGCATGTGTGTTGTCCTATCTCTCACTCCCATAATCAGAGGAAATAAGCATTTGGCTACAGTCCAAGTACAGAGTTCTTCCTATTCCAAGAGTAGAGATGGTACATCCCACCTTTCCAGTACACCTTTAAATCTAAGTTGAAACGTGTCACATATGTCTCTATATCACAAACATCTTGATATCAAAGTTACTTCCATGGAAAATTGATCTCAAACTTACTTGGGTCCACACACATTCCTTGGTCACCTCCTCTAGGTCTATAGGGTGTCGGCACTTTTGCGGTCATCCCTCTTCCCTTATGCTTCCAGAGAGTGCCCTACTCATCATCTCTTTGGGTCCCATGAGTTCATAAAGGTGATCAATATCCTAACCCATGGCCCTCAGACAATGATAGTTGTTACCTCCCAACCCTATGGTCATGTGCAACTAGGGAATTAGGCAACTCCCACTTCCATCGGTCTTATCCCTACCTAACCCTAGGATAGACTTAGGATTCTATTATAGTACATGTCCAGCTTAGAACCTTACCCAAGCCTTCATCATCTGCATTCATGGGTTGACTTTCATCCTTTCATAGGGGTCATGGAAACCTACCTACCTTGGTCAGGCCCCATACCGGTTACATCCACATGCACTTAGAGATGGTTATCTATGGGTCTACATGTTCATTCTCATACCATGTACTTTTCACTTCGCTTCTCAAGATCCTATGAGACCTCTTTAGGTTTCCTCAAAACCCACAAAACTGGTATACACCCTACCAAAGGGTCCCTCTCCCAGGATGGTAGGAAATTACAACTCTTGACAATAAGGTCACAAACATCCTTAGGATTTATATACACATGAGCATGCTTAACCCAGCAGCTACTAAGGCACAAGCATACCACCTACTAAACCATGCTAGGTCTTACTTATTCTCTTTCCTCAATGCTAGATCAAGATCATACCTTCCCATGTCATCAACTTAGCTATGAGGGGTTCATCAAACATACCTTAAACTTAAGGGGTTTACCTTTCCTCTAACCATGAGAAGTACCATGTTCGCATCTACAGAAACTCAAAAATTGTCATGAGCATCAGGTACACCACTTCCCCTCTTAAGCCTAGGAACCCTAGGTTCACATTTGGGTGTCAAAGTGCATGTTCAACCTCTTAACCATGAACCAAACATGTATAAGGTATGACATGCACTTCCTGTCATCCTTCTACTCGATCAACACTTCAGATTGGAGTCCTCCTCAAGGATAACCAACAAGGTATAAGGCCTCACAACCTGTTACTAAACCTCTTCATGGTTTAAGGAACTCTTCTTCTCATATATACCATAGGTACAGAGGTACCAGTAGTCTCATCATCTCTCTAGGGTTTGGTTCCTCTAATGGAAACCAAGATATCATCAGCATGAGGCAACCACTATCATACACTTAGGTCGCATCATCCTCAACTCCCCACTTTTCCTCATATCTCGGAGTCTAGGCTTCCAACCTTCTTTCTTGGGTCCTGATCTCTCTCTCTAGAGCTAACTCCACAACCATCCTTATACTAAAGGTCCTCTCTCCATGAAGATGGATCAAACTCACAATCATACCTCTACATGGTGAAGCCTATGCTCACACTTATGTTTGCCCAAGGTTATCCATAACTCCTTATGCTTATCACGTAAGCTATCTGTCATATTCTCTTGGCCAGGGTTTTAGCCTACTTTCAGCACTACAGTCGTACTCTGGGTGCATACTATGCCCTACTTGTATAAGCCCATAGGGTTTCTATAGGTCCTTCTCTAACCTCATCATTGAAGGAACTATTTTTTTCTCTAACATGCACGACCCTTTCCCAGGGTTGCCAAAGGTGCTAGGTCATCCAATCCTCTCATGCCTCATACGGGCATCCCAAAATCATGTTCACCCATCTGGTCCATCATGTCATCATGCCATCTCTCTCTCTCTAACCACCACTTAGGGTTAGGGTTAGCATCATCCTCAAAGGATGTGCCTAGAATCTACTTATGATGGAGGTCTCTACCTCCAAGACCTACTTTCTCTACTCATCCTCCTGACAAGAAGGTCTAACCTCAGATCCCTCCTGAGGGCAATGACAACTCATGTCATACGACCTAAGCATGTATCTATTCTTTAGTTTACGCTTAATCTATTAAGCTTATGTCCATAACATCTTATTTACATACTTTTCATTAATTTGGAGAGGATTCCTTAAACCTTATCAACCTTACCCATACCTCAAGAGGGTGAGGAAAAGAGAGAAAACCCTAATCCTTAAGGTCCTTAACAGCATTTGAGTTGGGAAGGGATGAACAAGATGAGAGAGTCCTAAAGGTATCTTATTTTGAGTCAGATCCTAAGACATCAGCCAGGAAGTCACACTAATCTGGGAGTCCTCATATTGTGACTAGCGGTGTGGAGGAAAATCTTGCCAGCCCCCAAACGTGATCCTTTTCTATACACCTCGGTCTTTTGTAAAATCCTCTAATAACACTCTTGGGTTCTATGGAGTTTGTAAAATTTAATAATTATTAAAGATTAAATGAGGAACCTATGTTATGATACCAAATGTAATGACCCCACCTCCCAGTAACCCCCAATTAAGGGATACCAAGAGGTTAGATTCATTATCCAAATTTTTGGATCAAAGGTTCAACAAATAATCAATAATAATTATCAAATTCTACTAAACTAAATTGAAAAGTTGTAATAAAATTAAACTTTTCATACCTTTTTCAAAAACTTAGATATCTACTTCTATCCACATGGAGTCTATTCTAACTAATCCTCCTTCGCACTTTAATTCTCATTTAAATCCACATATGCCACTTTATTGTTTGTTCTTTTCACTTGTACCTAAAATGTCAACAACCAAAACATCGGTCAGCATAAAGCTAGTATGTGGGGGAAACAATAATCATGCAATTAACTGTAACAACATATTGCAGTCAAATATGATTTAACAAACAACTTTACATTTTCAACATAACTGCTCAATCCTTACATACCCTAACCTCTGCGTTGTCCCTGCAGTGGACCTGGATGCTACCTTCCTTATGGTAGATCCCCATTTAACCCCTCATGATCCTACCTAATAGGTGAATTAGTTTCTAGGGTTGAGTCACATGGCACTGCCCGTAGGTAGCCCACTCCTTAACTCATGGCGTGCTATTGGGTCTCATGGCACTACACGTGGGTAGCCCAATTTCTACCTCATGATAGCCTAGACCTTACTCTAGGTTACCCTTTTTAGCATTTGCAAATCCACATAGGAGGATCCGGATCTAATCCAGTTATATGTATGTATTTATAGTGATAATCATAGTCACTTTTTAGTTGTATGAAATAAAAGTCATCCAAGCAGTTATTTTCAGGCAATCGATAAAAACATTCGGGAATCGCCGTGAAACTAAAGTGATTATCCATAAGCGTAACCACATACCTGATCTGATGATTTGAGATAGAAATATTCCATGCAAGTAAGAAATCCAAGCAAGAAAGAACACACAACAAGATCCTGAAATAATCATACAATTGTCCTTTTATTACTCATGTCATCAAGATCTATTAAACCTAGCTCGCTTCCTAGGGTTTTAGTCCACTTATAGGGTTTCCATTGCAATTAGGGTTTCCCTTCTTCTCTTACTATTTTAAACCCTAATTTTATACAATTACTCACAAACCCTAATTATCTCATCTATTCTTCACAAAAGATATTAAAGTTATCCTTTAACAATATATAAACTTATTTTTGGATTAAAGGCACAATTAAACATCAATTAAGTCCATTAAGCCTCTTTTACATTAAAGCTACCATTTTTATCCTTTTAATCCACGATAAGATCATTATGCTCATTTATCATCAATTCATAGTTCATTATGATCTAATTCGCATATGAACTCTATTCATCATTAATTCTACCTTTATCCATTAGAAAAAACTAATTACTACATTAAGGGCATTTATCCACAATTAGGAACTTTTATACTTGAAATAGTTGTTGGGTTTTAGGGGAGACAGAGAAGGCAGCGAAAACAAACAAAAAAATTTCTCCTCCCAGACACATAACAAAGGAAGCGCGTCAATGTCTATACAATAGGAAGGATGGTTTGTAGAGATGTACCTTGTCCCGAGGCTTGCTCGGCAACGTTACCTCGTTGCTTGCGCGGTCTTCACCTCTAATCTTAGATGGTGTCTGTGCAGCTCCTGGTCTCATTGGGACTGTCAGGATTGACAGCTGTCCTTCGAGCAGCAGAAGTCTCCTGCCTCTGAAGTAGTCCGCACATACCACTTGGAACTCTGATCTCCTTATCCTATAAGGGATCGGAAGGAGTCACACCCTCCTGTCGGCGTACTAGTCACCAACACACTCTCCTGCAACCATTTGCTTTTTTGCAGTTGTCTTTCCCTTATTGTGCCTCCCTTATCGGATAGCGTCTGCTCGGGCTCTCTCTCGGTTACCAAAACCAGAGAGAACGACAACTTTACAGAGCAACTGATCTCTGAGTTGTTGTACCTAAGAAGCCCCCAATACCCCTATATATATAGGAGGGTCACGAGACAGGGTTCTCTATCCCGGGCAATGTGGGATTAAGTAGGAGTAGAAGGGTTTGAGATTTTCTAAAAAAACAACCAACTTGCGCCAAGTGAACTGATCGTTTCAACCATGAAATGATCATTTGGTGACCCCAACTGATCGGTTCACACCTGAACCAGTCGTTTGGGACACCTGAGCCGATCGGTTCATCACATGATCCGATCAGTTCGTGGTCCTAGTCCAACTCAAATTGACTTTCAAATTTGTCTCTGATTAATCAAATAGTAATCCTTGTCCAAATCAAATTTGTACAAGTGAAACAAATTGTATTTGCAAAATAGTCTTCTAACTTTCCAAACGATCTCAGTTGGACCAGTTGAGTCGATCGGTTCAACTCTTAAACCGGTCGGTTCAACCTGTCTCGAGCCAATCGGTTCATCCCATGAGACGATCAGTTCAACAACCTGAGTTGATCGGTTCATCTCATGAGCCGATCAGTTGGGGCAGCAGACTTGTGCAAATCAGTCAATTGTAGTTTCAATCAATCTGATACTCCAATCAATCGGTCCAACACCTTGAACACTATGATATTGAGCTATCAATTGATTGAGTGTTTAATTGAACTACTAAACTCCTTTAGTAATCAATCTAAACATGTTTTGTGGATAAACTCCTCTTCCAAGTTAAATCCTATGTGTGTGACCCTGCAGGTCCATTTCACGTTGGTAGTAAAAGTCCATAACATTTATGACTTCACAAGTAAAGAGCGGTGCCTAGTCGCATATCATTGCTACCCAAGTGAAATAGAAAGTTGGAGAACAACTTTCAATCCTACAATCCGTGAATGGTGTTACAGTGAATGTATAATTCCTTTGTCACTAATATCTTGAATGAACTCAAGGCATGGAACAATCATCCTGTCAATGTTCATTCACTTTCTTGATCTTAGAGTAGATTGGAGGAGATATGTATGACATCAATATCACATACTGATTCACACATGTGTGTACATGCCTATCTCAATCCTACTCATCAAGTGGCCATGGATATCAAACTCCCTCAGTAGGGACAAATCCCATATCTATCACTCACCCCTCAAAAGCCCCATGTGTCAAATCAACCCAATCATCACCTTTATAACAACCCATGTTTCAGGACTACGTTTGATGATGTCAAAGTGTACCCAACGACATGTGTTGAGTGTAGTGATTTTAGGTCAAAGAATCACACTCACCACCATCACTGTGAGAACTCACTGTATCTACCATGTCATGGTTCCATATGTCAAACTTACGGTGGGTCTGTCCGGTACGCTTGTTCTCTAACAAGTACCTATGTGTTTGGTTTGATATCTCCATATCATGACTAATGAGATTATGTCATCAACCAACACCACAATCTAGTCTTGTGTGTCATTGTTGTCTATCTACCTTCTACAATGACATCTGACTAGGGACATAATAAGAATGTACAAACTCTTAGCATATGTATGATCTCATCATTCAGATCCTAAACCTAAAAGCATACGTCATTGAGTATTGTCATTCTCTAGACATTCAATCTATTTTATCACTATCTCATTTGACTAAACCAGAAAGAATTGGAAGCTTGCCTTTGATCTTTATTAAATCAATCTTAATGTATCCTACCAATCATCCCATGATTGGCTCTCAGGGCATACATACCAACAGACTCCCACTTCCACTATGAGCGAATCACCATTGAATCATATTCATAGTGATCTTCAAACATGTCCCACATGTTACTGTGCTTTAGTGCTAACATAGTGAGTTATGGCAACACCTTGCCAAAGTCGGTATTAATTGCATGTCTCACATCTCTTCGTTGTACGTCACACGTATGAGATGGAGTTGACATAATATGTGATCTAGTATTCCTTTGTTAACCTTTAGCCACATTGCATGACCAAGTACTCCTAACTTGTCATCAATGACCGGAATAACTATAAGTTCATCTCATGAACTTCCGGATCCATATAGTATCCACTGTTGTTCTCTAACACACAGATACTCAGCATTTTCTTTTAAACAGCTTTATTGGAACATTTCCAATTATCAACAAACATTCACTTATATATATATCCCATATATATATATATATATATATATATATATATATATATATATATATATATATATATACATACATATATAGGGAATATATTGGCTGCCCACGTGGGTACTGAACTTTGTCTACCCGTGTCTCCGCATCTTTAATTTTTCATTTTAATTACTACTTCTACCACCAGGTTCTTTCTCTGCCGTTGCGCCACGCCGCCGGGTGTTCCTGGCTTGTTCGCAACTTGGTCTTTCTCGCGTTCTACTTCTACTGGATGGTTCTGCTATCTGGTGGTCTAAGAGGGAGTTCCCCAACGCATGGGCGTGATCGGTTCGCAAATGACGGTGGTTGACCTGATGACGGCATAGTCAGGAGCGTGATGTATGAGGACATTTAATCATATTTGTGTGTACATTGGCGAATATATGACGACCTCCATGATGACGATCTGTCAGATGTTTCTTAGCCGCAAAACTGCAACGGTGATTCGCATATAGGTCGTGCATGGAGGATTGCATCCAGGTCTATTCTGATGCCGACGGGCTCAAGAACTCTGGATCTCTTCCACGAGTCGGGAAGGTCCATCCCTCTCATCGTTGATGCGGGTAGCCATTACACAAGGCCTAGTTTCTTCTCAATATCTCTCGCAACGTTGATAGAGAACTCCAGAGTTGTAATCGTGCGTGAGGTGCGGCGACATCTTCAGAGGGATGGAGATGGTCGTTATCCTTCTCGTAGTCGTAAGGCCTGACGGTGATGTTCCTGGAAGCGTGGACGGAGAAGTACGGTGTGCCCCATCCATCGACCCTGTACGGCTCAGCGGAGCGGTCGACGAACCACATTTGGACGGCGGACGACTATAGGCGGTCGTTGTTGGCGGATGATGCTGCTAGGCGGTGGTTGTTGGCGTCGGGCTCCCAGGGTGAGGTAGTTCCAAGCAGGAACATATATCCTGGCGGGGATGCCCAGCCGCTGGTGATGGAATCTGAGTCCATGTGATGGTAACCCACTGGCGATCGCCTCTGCATACTAGTTGGAAGGCTTGACAGAGAAAGCAAGGGTTACGATTAGGCACATGTTTTCTTTGCTTCTTCCCTCAATCACCCTTGCTCTGGCTATGAGAAACCCAATAGTCCACTTCTACGCAGAGGGCGAGTACGGCAAGCGTGAGGGTGAGGAAGAAGAGGGCGAATACGGCCAGGAAGCAGAAACAACACTGGAGATGTTTGCAGCATGCGCCACGGAGATCGTGGGAGGGGGTGCGCCGACCATTAGCTTGGTGGGGATAGTAATTGGGCTTCTTATATGCGAAAGAGTTGCTTTTTGTTGTTTCATAGGCTACAGGCGGTGGGTGGTGTGTTACTATGAAACGAGGTTGTTGTGTTTGTTGGAATTTCACTAACGATTGTTGTAGTGGAGCAGAATACTTACTTCATAAAGGACACTGCTGAAAAGGTCTATGCATGCCTTGTGGAACCTCTACCTGCAAATCATCCACTCACACGACAACCATGAGGGAGGGAGGTGCTAAAGTAGGTACAACAATTATTGATGCTTCTGGATTCTGCATTGCTCGTAGCACTGATTGGGTTTCTTTAAGTGTAATTCGGCCCCCAAATGCTCTAGTTGTGTGATATGTACATGTAATGCACAGTTTATGTTATTTCAGAAAATTATTCACAAGCAGTGGCTTTGGTTGTACAAAACAAATGGTTGTCACCTATTCATTTCTGTAGAAAGATAATAGTTTATTGTGAAGTGCCCCTACTTTACTTTTTCTATTATATTGGTTTTACTTATTCATTAACTTGGTTACCTTCCGTCATGTTCAATACTTTGTGGATGACGGGTTGGAGAAAAAAACATAAGGGGGCGTGCTCAAGCCTATTACCATGTGGATACTCATATTGTAATAAGCAAGTGTCATCTATAATATGGACAGTCATACTGTAATAGGCAAGAGCCAACTGTAATGTAAGTGACAGTTTTATAATATGTATAGTCAAATTGTAATAAGCAAGTGTCATCTATAATATGGACAGTCATACTGTAATAGGCAAGAGCCAACCGTAATGTAAGTGATAGTTTTGTAATATGTATAGTCAAATTGTAATAAGCAAGTGTCATATGTAATATAGACAGTCACATTGTAATAGGCAAGAGGCAATTGTAATGTAGGTGACAATTTTGTAATATGGATACTCATATTGTAAAAAGAAAGTGTCATCTGTAATATGGACCGTCACATTATAATAGGCAAGAACCAACTATAATGTAGGTGACAGTTTGTAATATGGGTAGTCATGTTGTAATAAGCAAGTATCATCTATAATATGGACAATCACATTGTAATAGGCAAGAGCCAACTGTAATGTAGATGACAGTTTTGTAATATAGATATTCATATTGTAATTTTCAAGTGTCATATGTCATATGGACAGTCAATTGTAATATGCAAGAGTTCGTAATGTATGTGACATATTGTAATATGGATAGTCATATTGTAATAAACAAGTGTTATCTGTAATATGGACAGTCACATTGTAATAGGCAAGAGCCAACAATAATGTAGGTGATAGTTTTGTAATATAGATAGTCATATTGTGATAAGCAAGTGTCATTTGTAATATGGACAATCACATTGTAATAGGAAAGAGGCAATTGTAATGTTGGTGACAATTTTGTAATATGGATACTCATATTGTAAAAAGAAAGTGTCATCTGTAATATAGACAGTCACATTATAATAGGCAAGATCCAACCGTAAGGTAGGTGATAATTTTGAAATATGGATACTCGTATTGTAATAAGTAAGTGTCATCTGTAATATAGATAGTCACATTGTAATAGGCAAGAGGCAACTATATTGTAGGTGACAATTTTGTAATATGGATAGTCATGTTGTATTAAGAAAGTGTGATATGTCATATGGACAGTCACATTGTAATAGGCAAGAACCAACCATAATGTAGGAGACAGATTTGCAATATAGATACTCATATTGTAATAAGCAAGTGTCATCTGTAATATGGACAGTAATAGGCAAGAGTCAACCGTAATGTAGGTTCCAATGTAGTCCATCACGGATGGACATATCACGTTGTCATTCAATCAAACACAACATTGTCGACGTAATAATAATGTGCGGAGATCCCGATAGAAGTGTCTCATGCATAATGTTGACCAGACAGACACATTGAACAAGAGGGGATTGAGATAAAGGCAAAAGTACTGAGATCGGTATAGAAATTTGAGGTGTTCTATTTCGAGAGCTTTTCCTTTAATGATGTTGATTAAAAAAATGCAAATCGCAACTGAAGCTATTTTCTATAATTATATTTTCTTGGAATGAAGCTCACCGGTGGTATGTAGTACCCATCAAAATATTAAATTCGAATCAAATTGATCTCGATCTACGGCTGCAGTCAGCCGCCTCAGGCGGCGTATGCCTGTAGAGCGCTATGCCACAGACGTTTGAACTCCGGCATGGCCTTCCGTGCCAATGGGATCCCAACCTCAACCCTACCACGGCCATCCGGCATTTCAGCGAGCGACATACCGCCAATCTTTTCGGACGACACAGACTCAACCTTGACGGGCTTCCCCCATCTGAAATCCACCTCGTAAACACCCAATCTAGACGACCCGGTGATGCTGATGTGTCAGTGAACTTCTGCTTCATCATTTCTTTAAACAGCCCCTCACCAAGTCTGATGAGCATCCCGCCGTCTTGCAGGTCCTGGACCTCCTTCTAGATCTTTGATGCCGCAATAGTGAGCCCCTGGTCCCTGACGAGGTTCGCCGTGTTGGCAGGCGTGATAGCGACGTTGAGGCAGTTGCCGAAGTACTCTGCGGGTAACGACCGGCTGACGCGGAAATGGAGGTTTGGGACGAACGAGAAGAGCTTTTGGGACTCGTTGAGCTTCCCTCGGGCCTTTACTGTGCATACCCATGCAAGGGCTGAGGCGACGGTGAAGGAGGAGTAGCGGACGCCAGGTGGAGGGGAGGTCTTACGGCGGAGGACGTCAAGGTCGGGGCGGGATAGCGGGATGGTTTTGTGGAGGAGTGGTAGACGTGTACCGACTGATGAGGAAATCATCGTTGTTTCCATGTTTTGTTGCGTCATCTTTACCGCAACAGACACGTCAGCGAAGTATATCTGCCGCTGACCTTTTGGATCGTGGACGATGGACCAGTCTAATATGGGACGGCGCACCCCTGAAGCGGCTTCGTCGACGTTGATGGTGGCAGTGGCAAGGTCCAGGTCCTAGTTCGCATGAAGCTAGCGAGAGAGGGCGGCCCGAGTCTTGAAGAAGTGAGTCGACGAAGACGCGTCCACACCGTGAGTTGACAAAGACGCTCTGGAATAGGAACCGTGAAAATCAAATACAGTCGGCGTCACAAAGAACACGAGAACCGAAAAGTTGTGATGTAATTACAGTCAGTGCCACCGTCAATGTGCGAACGGGTAACAAAACTAATCTACCCGTGCGAGCAGCCAATAAATATCCATATATATATACATATATATATATATATATATATATTGTGATTATTTCTCTATCCTTTTCAGAAGTTCGCATCTGTGTAACTCTTTACAGTGAACCCTTCCTTATTTCCATAGAACTAGTAATTCTCAAGTACTTATCAAGTTCTTATGGTATTCCAGTAACCCTTATTGGAACTAGACAGACATCCACTCATCATGTCCCACATACGAGTTATCAGGATGAGCACATCATATTGTCATGTCCTACATACAAGATGATGAATGCATTTTGTTCTTGCTATGTCCATACATGCAAGATAATGGGATGATTACATACATGATAGATCCATATCTATTCTTAGTGTTCCCATTCTTCATAAGAATTGGATACTTAGCCTTGGGATACCAACTCCATGTAACATGGACAAGTTTTCTCCCACTGAATCTATACATACTGAACTCTTCAGTATAGATTGCCAATGTATGCTTTCTCTTTTCCAGGTGAAGAGGTTTCCGAGAACTATCTCTATAGATCTCTATTCCTATCACATAGGAAACATCTCTATCTTCCCTAAAGATAAATTTCCACTTTGGATTTCCATTCTAGAAAATTTCCATTTCACATCAACATGTGGAATGTGAATACGCTCCCACTAAATCATAGATCTCTTCTTTATATTTGATATATCAGTCAAACCCTTTGACCATATCATCAAAGTAAAGATCTAGTTCTGAGTTGCTTGTACTTAATCAATCACGTTGATTAGTCCATTGTGACTTATAGACTTCATTTGCATTAATGGATTCATAAACCTTATAGGTTGTGTCATGTACACATCCTTGTTTTATTCCTCATAGGAATGTGGTTTTAGTATCCGTTATGCCAAATGTCTTAGTCATTAAGTTACAATAAACAAGCATTAATTTTCTCAAAATTCCATCCATGTGTCTTAACGCTTAAGACTCATTTGCACTTATGGATTTCATCCTAATGGGTGCTACCATCAAGGTCATACCTTATGGTTCATATGGAAGTCATTTAGGATGTAATGGTCATAAACCATCACTCAAAATCTGGTTCCTCATATTTATCTAGATAGTTGACTCAACTCATGACCAACTCATCACATAGATAATTGAGGTGTATCTGTCAAGGATATAAGAACTCATAACTCCTTGTGATTCTTAATGTCCTTTATTAGTGTAGGGCATTTTTTATTAAGAAGAAATTAGTTATTTGATAATCATCCTCTAACTCCTTAGAATATGACTCCTTGTTGATTTAGACATCACCATGCCTTAATCATGAGTTCACTATGATACACTATCATAATCACTCACAAGGTTCTCAAACATTTGGTTCAAGTATTTCATTCATTGATCTCATCAAGAATTAACACTTTACCAAATTCATACTTCATCTATGATATTCTTAAACACTTGAATATATTCATATTTGGTATTTCTCTAAACACTGCTTGAAGTATCAACATTAGCTCCAATAGGTATGTAAATACATCACATGGATTATACCTAATAGGATAATCATTCTCCCACTACCATTAGTGAAGATTGATTTATCATGTCCAAGATATTCATGCCTCTTACTGGTTCTCTAACCAAAAGAGTCTAGCTTATCCCTCATATGGAAACTAGAAATGAATTTCTCGTGATAATGCTAATTTGATTGTTTGAGTTATCAATAACTTTTAGGTATCATTTTATCCTATGCATAACAAGTACCACAAGATAAACAAGGCATTTCCATAAAGATCATATCTTTTGAGATTGAAACATCAACTTTATTAATTGCTATCATTGTCATACAATATGCAAAAATAAAGTGTTTCTATCTATTGGAAAATATGAAATAGAAGTTCATAACTCTATTACATGCCTTTAAGGCTGAAAATAAACTAAAGTACTCCTATCTATGGCAGCAACACTTACCCCATTTATTGAGTGCTTTACATTTTATATATTGGTATCATATACCTCAAAAATGTTACAAGTTTATTTCATGACACCTTCAGGTGGAAACGTTTGTCGCCTCCTTCTTCTTTAGTTATTCCAGATAGAGCGGACAATTCCTTTTCTAATGTCTTGGCTTTTGACAATGGTGGCAATTGCCTCTCTTGGTCACACCTCCCTTAGCCTTGAGAGATGAAGACGACTTGGGCTATTGGCTAGCATCAGAACCTTTCTTAGTCTTGCCTTTGCCCTTACGCTTGGACTTGCCTTTCTTGTCGTTGATCATCATCACAGACTTAGGCTTGTCCTTCTTCATTTATGTCTCGGCTGTCCACGACATGCCCAACAACTCTATCAACAGTTTGTCAAAGTTGTTCATGTTGTAGTTAATCACAAACTGACTATAGGATTCTAGCAATGATTGTAGTATCACGTCAGTAGACAACTCTTAGCTCAGGGGAAATCCCAGTCTCGTCAGGTTCTCCACATACCCAATCATCTTGAGCATGTGAGGACCAATTGGATCTCCTTCTATCATGACGCACTTGAACAACACCCTGGAGACATCATATCTCTCTTGTCGTGCTTGATCTTCATACATGTTCTTGAGATGTTGAATCATCTCAATGACACCCATGTTCTCATGTTGTCTCTGCAACTCGTGGTTCATGGAGCACAACATCAAGCACTTTGCATCAATGGCATCATCAAAATGCTTCTTACAAGCATCCCTTTCTGCCTTTGATGCAGTAGGAGCAGGTTCCTCTAGAACTGGAGTATCCAAGACATAGAGCTTTCACTCTTGAGTGAGAACAATTCTCAATGTCCTAAACCAGTCGTGGAAGTTAGTCCCATTTAGCTTGTCCTTTTCAAGGACCGATCGCAATGAAAAGTGATTGTTGTTTGTTGTCATTTGTACTACAAAAGAAAAAATATGCAATTTTAGTCGAAAACTCAATTTTGACCTTTTTGATTGATTTGAAAAATTGACGATATTATTAGGACTTTAATTAATTATCGCTCCCACTATTTTTGTTCAAATTGATAGCCCTCACCATCAATTCTGAAGATTGCAGCATACAACCTTCTAGTGGGTAAGATCCTGAAATCATCTAAGTCATGAACCAGCTAGGGTTGTCATCCACAACTTAGATCTTCCAGGTAGGCAACTTTTGTCAATTGCATCATATGCAACTCTTAAAAGATGTCATGTGCAACTCCTTGCCATGATAACCTCCATGCCTCAAGGTGCTAGATCCTATCTAGGTCACCTTGTTAAGTCTGACCCAAAGCCAACACGATGAAATATGCACCCTGCTAGGGCAGACCCACATATTCATCCTTCACGCTTCTACGAGATAGACGGTGTACCACACTAGGACGTGCCCACACTTGGCCGATCAAGCTTTTCACGTGTGTCGCATTTGGAAGGCATCTAAAACTTTAATATTTAACGAGGGATTTGGTTTTATAGGTACATATACATATCCAATCACCACAATATATAGTTCGTATCATATACATGTTATATCCCACAGAAAACATGTGAAACAATAAAAGCGATGATTATGGCCATCCTAATGTGATTCCTCAACCCAACAGGAATCACAGTCATCTAGGTCTACATCACATGCAACCTTTACAAGATGAACTCTGTGCTTTGCCTTTCTGGGTTGATCAACTCATCTCCATGATTGATCGGCTCTCCATCAGGCCGGTCGGTTGGGTGCCACCAGCTGATCAGTTGGCTCCTCCAACCAATCAGTTTTCCTGGTCATCGTGCATCTCCTCATGGCCACCACTTGATCATCACGCTCCTCGAACTGGTCATCTGGATCGCCAACCGATCGGCTCACTCCTTGAACTGATCGTCTCAGTTGTCGTCAGGTTGTCCGTCGTTCTTTGACATAATAGGAAATAAAAGATCTATCCTATTTTACATTTGAATTGGGAAACCCCAAGTTACATTCGGGGGAGTAAAGGTAGGAAAGAAATATCAAGTTATCTCGAGTTACATCATGAATAGGAGATAGGGAATCGGTGCGTAGACCGAGATGCAAGCAACCACATTTAACCAAGCACACATACATAGGGTTTATTGGCCATAACCATGCTATACATCCACCACAAAACTCATTTAAGGGTGACACGTATCGAGTGCATTCATATTACATATCATATATGTATATTGGGATTTTGTAGATTTAGGATTGGACATGTAAAAAGCCAATTTTATTCGCATCGTATGCAATAAATAAAGGCGACAAACCAAAATCGATCATATCGATAATCCTAAAGCATAGAGAAGTTAACCTCACTCTGATACCACTGTTGGGTTTTAGGGGAGATAGAGAAGGCAGTGGAAACAAAAAAAAAATATCCTCCCAAACCCAGAACAAAGGAAGCGCATCAACGTCTATACAATAGGAAGGATGATTTGTAGAGGCGTACCTTGTCCCGAGGCTTGCTCAGTGACGTTACCTCACGGATTGTGTTGTCTTCACCTCCGATCTTAGACGGTGTTTGTGCAGCTCCTGGTCTCACCGGGACTGTCGGGATTGACAGTTGTCCTCTGAGTGGCAGAAGTCTCCCGCCTCTGAAGTAGTCCACACGGACCACCTGGAACTCTGATCTCCTTGTCCTATAAAGAATCAGAAGGAGTCACACCCTCCTGTCAGTGTACTAGTCACCAACACACTCTCCTACAACCAGTTGCTTTTCTGCAGTTGTCTTTCCCTTGTTGTGCCTCCCTTATCGGGTAGCACTTGCTCAAGCTCTCTCTTGGTTACCAAAACCAGAGAGAACGACAACTTTGCAGAGCAACTGATCTCTAATTTATTGTACCTGAGAAGCCCCCAATACCCCTATATATATAGGAGTGTTATGGGACAAGGTTCTCTATCCCAGGAAATGCGGAATTAAAAGGGAGTAGAAGGGTTCGATATTTTCCACAAAACAACAAACTTGCTCCAGCTGAACTAATCGTTTCAACCCTGAAATGATCGTTTGGGACACCTGAGCCGATCGGTTCATCACATGAGCCGATCAGTTCATGGTCCTGGTCCAACTCAAATTGACTTTCAAATTTGTCTCTGATTAATCAAATATTAATCCTTGTCCAAAATGAATTTGTACAAGTGAAACAAATTGTATTTGCAAAATAGTCTTCTAACTTTCCAAACGATCTCGGTTGGACCAGTTGAGTCGATCGGTTCAACTCTTGAACCGGTCGGTTCAACCTGTCTTGAGCCGATCGGTTCATCCCATGAGCTGATCGGTTCAACAACCTGAACCGATCGGTTCATCTCATGAGCCGATCGGTTGGGGCAGCAGACTTATGCAAATCAGTCAATCGTAGTTTCAATCAATCTGATACTCCAATCAATCGGTCCAACACCTTGAACACTATGATATTGAGATATCAATCGATTGAGTGTTTGATTGAACTACTAAACTCCTTTAGTAATTAATCTAAACATGGTTTGTGGATAAACTCCTCTTCCAGGTTAAATCCTATGTGTGTGACCCTGTAGGTCCATTTCACGTTGGCAGTGAAAGTCCATAACATTTATGACTTCACAAGCAATGAGCGGTGACTAGTCGCACATCAGTGCTACCCAAGTGAAATAGAAAGTTGGAGAACAACTTTCAATCCTACAATCCGTGAGTGTTGTTATAGCGAATGTATAATTCCTTTGTCACTGATATCCCGAATGAACTCAAGGCATGGAACAGTCATCCTGTCAATGTTCATTCACTTTCTTGATCTCAGAGTAGATTGGAGTAGATATGTATGACATCAATATCACATATTGATTCACACATGCGTGTGCATGCCTATCTCAATCCTACTCATCAAGTGGCCATGGATATCAAACTTCCTCAGGAGGGACAAATCCCATATCTATCACTCACCCCTCAAAAACCCCATGTGTCAAAGCCACCCAATCATCACCTTTATAACAACCCATGTTTCAGGACTACGTTTGATGATGTCAAAGTGTACCCAACAACATGTGTTGAGTGTAGTGATTTCAGGTCAAACAATCACACTCACCACCATCACTGTGAGAACTGACTGTGACTACCATGTCATGGTTCCATGTGTCAAACTCACGGTGGGTCTATCTGGTATGCTTTTTCTCTAACAAGTACCTATGTGTTTGGTTTGATATCTCCAAATAATGACTAATGAGATTCTGTCATCAACCAACACCATAATCTAGTCTCGTGTGTCATTGATGTCTATCTACCTTCCACAATGACATCCAACTAGGGACATAATAAGAATGTACAAACTCTTAGCATCTGTATGATCTCATCATTCAGGTCCTGAACCTGAAAGCATACATCATTGAGTACTATCATTCTCTAGATATTCAATCTATTTTATCACTATCTCATATGACTGAACCAAAAAGAATTGGAAGCTTGCCTTTGATCTTTATTAAATCAATCTTAATGTATCCCGCCAATCATCCCATGATTGGCTCTCAGGGCATACATACCAACAATAGCTTAGAATTATCATATCTCAACTTTAATCATGAAATTGAACAATTAAAACCATTACGAGTCACATTTACTAATATTAGGGTTTCAAGGCCCATTAAAGCATATTTATGCACATGAACTTCTAAATTAAACCAATTACATGCAAAGTTCATCGTTTTTGTTCCCAATATACTTTTTTACAATTAATAGGTTAATATCAACTTTAATCATCCATTAAACCCTACTAATTACATTAATCATCTCAAAATAGGGTTTCTTAATCTTTAATTCATTAAAGTTGATAAATTACACTACTTTTCGAATTTCAAGAGGAATTAGTCTATAAATTCATTTTTAATGAATTCCTCTCGTTTTTTTGAGAAAAATACATATATTGTTTGCTACTATCGGAGTTACCAATATTTAGATATGAATTTCGTAAAGATTACCTTTTTGGACCAATCAGAAGTTGCCACGTCGCCTCTACTCATGCAACGTTGCAAGCCACTTGGAAAACATTTCAAAATGTCAGAACTTCCCTCAGTTAAGTTAAATGTTCTTTTAGCCCGTGGAGGGCAAAACCATCCAATGCCACCTATGTCTCCTTCAACCTCACATAGCTCTACTGCGTTGCGCTATCCACCAACTAGAGAGGTTCACGGGGTCATCTCCCCCTTCCCCCAAGGTCCAAAACTTGTAGGAAACTAGCGCCCTACCTCTGTAGCTCTCCCCCACGCCCAACAAGCCCTCGATACCTAGTTGTGACATCCGATATCAATGGTGCCAGTCCTGCGATCTGTAGTGAGGTTACAGACCTCTTGCAGGTATTGCACAAGGGTTAGAGCAAGCAGACGATGGTGGAGCTCCCTTAGGTCATAGTGGGAGCATCATGCCCCATTGCAACCTATTCATGGCTCCCTACTGATCCTGAGATAGAGCTTTCTCTAAGGTTAGGGTTTTGACAAAGAAGATAAAGAAGAGAGAGAGTAAGTTGTGTGGGATCTCTTTAGAACTCAAACCAGGGCTCTACCCTTTATATAGGGAAGGGTATCCATGCCCTATTGTGTTCATCCACAAGGATACAAGGCCTTTTTCCAATAGGAATCCAATTCCTTCATTAGGAAGCAAGCTTCTCTCTCCTAAATATCTCTTTATTATTCTTTCTTTCATGGATAATTATAAATACAAAGATCCTCTCACTTATTCTCTTTTATGCTTGACTTTTATCCCATTGACACAAATTCTATTTTATTTTAGTAGAAAATACTCCCTTTTTATCAATATCACAAAATTCATTAATAATGTATCACATTATCCTCTTATTTTGCATTATTGGTATTTTCCCTGTCTTTCCTCTTCATTGAGGCTCCTTGGACCCCAAGAAACTCTAAGATTTCGAAATTCCTTTTTAAGGATACTTATTATCCTTCTAGATACATCTATTTCCATTATTTCTCATTATCTTGTTTATTTCTTATTAAAATATCTCTCTTTGAGGATTTCTCTTTATCTTTCTTTTTATTTTCCTCATTGGCATTCCATTTAATATTAGGAATCCTTTGGATACGAAAATCCACTAAGGATAACTCAATTATACCTCTTCCACTTATTTCCCACATTTTATCATTATTTTCAATTTCTTCTTAATAAAGAAATATTTAATTGATCTTTTCTTTTCTTGTTGCATTATCTTTGCAACTTTGGACTCCTTGGAACCCAAGGAACCCAAGAGGCACGAAATCCACCTTTGGATTATATACTTTTGCCTTCTAGAGGTTTCTACATCTTTCTTTTCTCCATTTCTTAGTAACAATGGAGTTCCTTTTGGTTTTTCCTAGTTATTGGGCCCAATAGTCAATAAAGCCCACAAAACAATCATCAAGGCTATTGTAAACAAAATCCATTTATTCAAAACAAATTATATCATTGTTTGTTCCAATATCTTTAATTTGAGAAATTATAATTCTCACCAAATGAACCCAAAAGTTGGGGTTGTAACAACATCCATCTAAAAGATGTGGAAACCCTCAGGGTGGTACCAACGTCTCAGTGAGAGATATAAATCTCCACCAACATGGTTAGAAATTGGTAAACAAGAAAGAGAAAACATCATAAATCCATGTGTCACATCATTATCTCCATTTGCCTCAATTATACATAACCATCACCATAGCAGACCCAAAAATTGACATGCATTAAACCTTCAAGGTTAGAGGTTCACAACTAGAGAGAGAAATCATCATATCATAATAGTCATTCTAAGAAAGAAAAGCAACCATGGCGCATGACTCATCATTAGGGTTAGGGTTTTCCATTCATAGTCGATTAGGGTTTTGGAAGCTAAGATCAATCACCAACCCTAGGTTCACCACCTCCCACCATCTTAGGGTGTATTAGGGTTAAGGTACATCATTAGGGATTATTTAGATATTATTCCAAATAGCACTTTGCATGGCTTATACATTACTCATGAAAGTGTATCATTAAATGTCCAAGCATACCTCTCAACCACCATCATCAACATGTGTCTCGACTGCTATCATCATCATATGTCTCGACCACACCATAGAACTTGGTCATGACTACACCACCTAGACCATGTGACCGCGACACCTAGAGTGTCTTGACTGTGACACCTAGGGTGTCTCGACCGTGACACTTAGGGTTAGGGTTCCATTCACCAAAAGCATAGCACCTATTTTGACCTCTATCAACACAAGTGTCTTGACCTCATGACATGGCAACCTTTATCCTAGCAGCATGTCATGACCCAAGACCAAACATGTCATGACCACTCTCAAGATCATGACCAATACCCAAAATCTAGGGCAACAACCTAACCAAAATAGGGATCAACATAGCCTTCAACACCAAGTGTCATGACCTCTAACAAAAGTAGCTCCAACTCATCCAAAAGGAAGCATCTCAACCAAGACTAGCCATGGTCATGACCAGCATAGGGTAGGTGTATCAACCATCCTAAGGAATGATAACTTGGTCTCAAAATAGAAAACAAGTTCAAGGGGAAACCATGATCATCATGAAGGAAAAGGCTCATGTAAAATGATCACAATAAACCCTAGTTCATGCATCATGAAACCACATGAAAGGATATCATCTAAGAGAGAAAAAACCATAATTAAGGTATCCAAAATAGAACCTAAATTCTATTCAACATCTAGATACTCAGACAACATGCATATAAAACCAAGGCCAAAGGTAAAGAAAGATCACCATAATACCACAATCACCATAATCGGGTATATGAAAATTAGCATTCAGATTTCTACCAAATCAAGCATGGTTCAAACATAAACCAAGTCCTATAGTTTAGCATTGTCTACTAGCATGTTAAGGGAGAATTTTAGAGGGAGAAAATAGTAGTTTGAATGCATGAAAGAGTGCAAGTAATAGAGAGGGCAAAGATTCATATAATTGTCCTTAAAGAAGATCAACACCAAGGATTCCAAGCTCCACAACAAAGGATCCCAGAACACGACCCAAAGGTTGAAGAAGCTCCACTCTCGGCCACAAGATCACCTCAAGAAGGAGAAGACACCAAGGTTAAATATCATACAACAAAAGAGAGCCTAAAAGCTCTTGGCCGCACCAAAAGATAAAGAAAGAAAGAAAGAAGAAATCCTCCTCATACTTGGGTCTACCTTGTCAAAACATGGTCTGTGACCCTCGTGATGAGGAGTTTCTCTCCTAAAAATACCACCATGGGGAAACCATGGTCTAGGTCTGATAAAAGAGAAGAATATGGAGGTAGGAGATCAAAAGAAACACCATCAAGGAGAGGTAACACTTACCAAGGTTGAATATGAGTTATGGTCACCACAAACACCACATGTAAGATGAGTCTAGTCTCCAAGAGCTCCAAGGTCATATCTCCTTACTCCACCAAGATCTAAGAACAAGAAAAATAGAAGAAACAAGATGGAGGGCTAAAATGTTTACAAACATGGATAGATAAGGGGTTATATAGGTGGAAGATGAGAGAGAAGGCAAGGGATGATGTGTCAACACTCTAAGGTACCAAACTGACACTTGTCCACTCAAAAGACCAACATGAAACCACTCTAGCCTAACATGCAAGACATAGTGATACACTCTAGGTTGGATCTTGACCATCTTAGTCGCACACATGGTCACAGTCATGACCCTCCATGATTCACCACCCATGGTCGCTACAACACCATCCATCACAACTAGGTTGAGACGAGGGATCTCCACACCACCCAAGTCGATACATCCTACAAGAAGACAACCATATCGACCCAATACCACCTTGGTCATGACATCAAGACATATAGGGGGTGTCTCGACAACTATACCCACCAAACTCACCCTAGGTCACGACCTAGGTCGAGACAACCCACTAGGTACACATAGGTTGAGTCACACATCAACCCTAGAAACCCTAATCACCACCAAGGATGCCACCACTCAACTAAGGCTAAAAAAAGGCACCCCCTTCTCTCTCTCATATATATGATGTCAAGAAAGATAAGGAACACTAGATATGTGACGAATTGCACATCAACCCCCTATTCTAGGTAAATTACAATTTGCACCAAAACTAGCACACAAAGCACAAACAGCATCCAGACAGGATCAAACTTGAAACTTAAGCTTTCCACAAGCCCTAATTCCATATCAAAAGATTATATTAAGGTTCTAAGTACTTAATCAAGATAAAACAAATAGGGTTAGTCCAAAACTCAGGTCAGGGGCCTTACAAGTCATAAACCCCTAATAGGGATTTTGCCACTGAAATCTTGAGCAAAAAGAGATGAGTACATCCTACATATCTCTTCCTCAAGCTTCCATGTGGTTTCCTATATAATAAGGTGATATCACAAGACTTGTGGGTTAAGGGCCCATGATGCTTCTATTGTGCCACTCTAATTTGTTAACTCAATATTGATCTTATAGGTGATTGTATCAACAGTCCAGCTAACAAGGGAAGGGGTTACCAACTTTCTTTGTCATTATACAAATTTACAACTTATTATATGCCATATTACCTTTTTCACCTTGTCTTCTTTTCTATCAGCATAGGAATTATTAAGGTTAAAGCATCTCATCGCTTCTCTTTTGGTTATTGATCATCATTTTCATGTATGTTTCCTTGTTTTATCACGTTTTCCACCCCACTCACCCCCCAATCAAGAAGTAGACTAACATATTTCATATTTCTTCCATTAAGCATAGATCATCTCTCTTTAACTCCTTCATATACAATGAAGGTTTACATTTTAGAACTTCCTTATTCACATAGGTTGGTCTGAGGTTAGCTCAAATTTCATAGTTTTAGTTCATCATTATTTTCATTTGCCACCTTTTGTCATACTTATCTCATGAATCCTCTTCATCTTATGCAAGGTTTACACCTTGACTTACTTTATTAACATATATTTATCCTTCTTTTACATGAGAAACTTCATGGAATTACCACTTCAGGGATCTCTTATAGATTATTTGTGTTCAAATTCAGGTTTTAAAGTGTCATATTCTTCTCTTATGATTATCAGTAATTCAAGTTATGATAGGTTATGATGCATTTATGTCCTTCTTTAGAGAAAGATGAAGGTATTATTACCATGATTTATGTTCAATTATGCTCTTTGGGTTGTTTCAAAATGACCACTTGATCAGAATAATTAGAAAGAAAGCAACCTAAGAGTTCCATACTCACCTCTCTTTCAATATTTGAATACCTACCAAGGCACTCAAGTACTGAGATTAGGTAGTATGCTCCATGTTTTAGGTCATGTTTTCAACTTAGACACCATCCTAGTCCTAGTGTCTGTGTAGACTCAATGAACCTAGAGCTTTGCTACCACCAAATGTGACACCCTTTGTCATGCAAAGCGATATTACTCAAAAATCAAACATGGAATTAACATTAGGCAAGCAGATTACCGAAAAACATAGAAAATTAAAATTGATTTCATAACCATGCATCAAGATTAACTCATCATGTCTAAAGCCATAAACTAGAGCCACTTGTATTTCATTCATATCAAAAGTTGTTACATGACATAGTTTCTAGGCTATCTAGCCACAACCTATTAAGTGTGATAACATGTTCACGTGCACAAATCACATTTGAACTGTCATTATATATGACCAAAAACTCAAACTAATGTACAACGTCTATAAAACACCCCCAAGGACTCGAGTGTATAGGGAGGACATGTAGGACTCTATTGATAGACACTAACTACATATCCTTGATCCAACATCTTCAACACCTCAGGATGTCTTCCTCAGTAACACGATCTCTATCCCAACATGCATGTCCACCTAAAAGATGTAGAAACCCACGAGGTGAGATTAACATCCCAGTGAGAGATATAACTCTCCACACAATGCTATTAAAGCACAGATAAAGTAACTAGAGAATAGAAGTAAACCTACAACTATGATAAACAGATTCAATTACAGATGTAAGCAAGACATTTGCCATCCTCTAAGCAGATCAAGTGACCATAGCAGTGGAACATTTTATAAACTAAGAAGGAATATGAAGAACATGTATATTTTCCACCAACCAAACTATACAAAAGCAATCAAGGCCTCATCTAATATTTTTGTAATTGATCTTATGAAAGTATCACTACTAAATTCGTATTAGTGCCACACATGGTTAATGGAAGAGTTGGATTACATGACATTTATAACACCTCTCGGATAGCATGAGAGTGACACTACATTGTCATATTAGTCAACATATGGATCAACTCACACATGGCTGTCCATATATCACAAGGGAATCAGCTCACTCATGTTTGTTCCAAAAAGGAGTGACTCATGCATGGCCATCCATGTATTACAAGGAAATCGGCTCATGCATGGTTGTTCCATATATTACAATGAGATCGGCTCATTCATGGTCATTCCATATATCACAACAAGATTGACTCATGCATGGCCGTCTCTTGGTTATGCCAATTAAGTTTTAGCATATATCAAGTTATAATGTTCAAAACCATAACAAGCACTACAAAGATAAGGGCATGGTATAGCCTTCAAAGATATAAGACTTACAAGGTGTGAATGTGTCACACTATCACCACAAACCACCTGCACACTGCCATTCACAAAACCAGCATCACTGTTGCACAATCACTTAAAGCTATCAATAATGTCACATCAATGTGGGATATCAATGTTTTAATCATAGCACTAGAGGGTATCACATCACAATAGGCACCAAGCCACCATCAGGTCATAGGACCCATTCACATCATTTTTTTTATCACAAGTATTTCAACATGCCTCATAAAGGCTCATTCAACCAGTGTCACATCCTCCTACTCATCATATCATGCACTAGCTATGATATTCAAGTTCATATCACCTGCATGGTTAGAATTGATAAATGAGAAAGAGAAAACATCCTAAATCAATGTGTCACATCATTATCTTCATATGCCTCAATTATACGTAACCATAACCATAGCATACCCAAGCATTGGCATGCATTCAACATTCAAGGTTAGAGGTTCACAACCAGAGAGAGAAATAGCCATTCCAAGAAAGAGAAGCAACCATATCATATTACTCATCAATAGGGTAGGGTTTTCCGTTCATAGACGTTAGGGTTTTAGAAGATAATCTCAATAATTAACCCTAGGTTCGCCACCTTCCACCATCTTGGGGTGTATTAGGGTTAAGGGACATCATAAGGGATTATTTAGACATTATTCCAAATAGCACTCTACACGGCTTATAAATTACTCATGCAAGAGTATCATTAAGTATCCAAGCATACCTCTTAGCCACCACCATCAACATGTTTCTAGACCACTCCATATAACTAGGTCATGGCCACACCACCTAGATCATGTCATGACCATGACACCTAGAGTGTCTCGACCATGACACCTAGGGTGTCTCAACTACGACACTTAGGGTTAGGTTTCCATTCACCAAAAGCATAGCACCTGTTGTGACCTCTATCAACACAGGTGTCTCGACCTCATGAGACATGGCGACCTCCATCCTAGTAGCATGTTGTGACCTGAGACCACTCATGTCATGACCACTCTCAAGATTATGACCAAGACCCAAAATCTAGGGCAACAACCCAACCAAAATAGGGATCAGCATAGCCTTCAAGACCAAGTGTTGTGACCTCTAACAAAACTAGCTCCAACTCATCCAAAGGGAAGCATCTCAAATAAGACTAGCCATGGTCACGACCAGCATAGGGTAGGTATCTCAACCACCCTAAGGAATGATATTTTGGTCTCAAAATAGAAAATAAGGCCAAGGGGAAACCATAATCATCATGAAGGAAAAGGCTCATGTAAAATTATCACCATAAACCCTAGGTCATGCATCATGAAACCACATGAAAGGATATCATATAAGAGAGAGAAAACCATAATTAAGGTATAAAAAATAGAACCTAAACTCTCTTCAACATCTAGGTACTCGGACATCATGCATGTGATAAAAACCAAGGCCAAAGGTAAAGAAAGATCACCATAATACCACAATCACCACAATCGGGTATATGAAAATTAAGGTTCAGATTTCTACCAAACCAAGCATTGTTCAAACATCAACCAAGTCATATAGTTTAGCATCATCTACTAGCATGATAAGGTATCATTTTAGAGGGATAAAATAGTAGCTTTCATGTATGAAAGAGTGAAAGTAATAGAGAGGGCAAAGAGTTATATAACCCACCTTAAAGAAGATCACCACCAAGGATCTTAAGCTCTATGATCAAGGCTCCAAGCACACAAACCAAAGGTTGAAGAAGCTCCATTAAAAGCTCCACTCTTAGACACAATATCACCTCAAGAAGGAGAAGACACCAAGGATAAAGATCATCCAAGAAAAGAGAGCCAAAAAGCTCTAGGTCGTGCCAAAAGAGAAAGGGAGAAAGAGAGAAGAAACCCTCCTCACACTTGGGTCTACCTTGTCAAAACATGGTCCATGACCCTTGTGATGAGGAGTTTCTCTCCCAAAACCATGGGGAAACCATGGTCTAGTGCTGAGAAAATAGAATAAGATGGAGATAGGATATCACAAGAAATACCATCAAGGAGAGGTAACACTTACCAAGGTTGAAGATGAGCTATGGTCACCACAAACACCCAATGCAAGAGGAGTCCGATCTCTAAGATATCCAAGGTAAGATATCCTTGCTCCATTAAGATACAAGAACAAGCAAAAGAGAAGGAATAAGATGTAGGGATGAAAGGGTTACAAACATGGAGATATAAGGGGTTATATAGGTGGAAGATGAGAGAGAAGGCAAGGGATGATGTATCAACACTCCATGGTACCAAAGGGACACTTATCCACTAAAAAGATCGACATGCAAATACTCTATCCTAAAATGCAATACATGGTGATAAACTATAGGTTGGGTCTCAACCATCTTGGTCACCCACATGGTCATGGTTGCGACCCTCCATGATTCACTCGTGCTCACGACAACACCATCCATCACAACTACGTCAAGACAAGGATCTCCACACCACCTAGGTCGAGACATCCTACAAGAAGACAACCATCTTGACCCAAGACCACCTTCGTCTCAACCTCAACACCTATAGGGGATGGATCGACTGTGAAACCCACCAAAACTCACCCTAAGTCATGACCTAGGTCGAGACAACCCACTAGGTACACATAGGTCGAGTCACACGTCAACCTTAGAAACCCTAATCACCACCAAGTATTCCACCACTCAACTAAGGCTAAAACAAGATGCCTCCTTCTATATCTCCTATAGATGATGTCAAGAAAGAGAAAGAACACTCTAGAGGTGACAAATTGCACATCATCTCCCTATTCTGAGTAAATTGCAATTTGCACCAAAACTAGCACACAAAGCACAAACAGCATCCAAAAAAGCTCAAACTTGAAACTTAAGATTATCACAAGACCTAGTTCCATATCAAAAGATTACATTAAGGTTATAACAACTTAATCAAGCCAAAAAAAATAGGTTAGTCCAAAACCCAAGTCAGGGGCCTTACAAGCCATAAACCCCTAATAGGGATTTCACCCTCGAAACCCCTATAGGTCCCATATTACGTTGGTAGTGAATGTCCATAACAACTTATGACATCACAAGAAATGAGTGGTGCCTAGTTGCACATCAATTCTACCCAAGTAAATGGAAAGTACAATATGTGTATGGTGTTATAGTTTTTGTTTAGTTCCTTTGTCACTATTGTCCAGATTGTACTAGAGGCATGGAGCATTCATCCTCGTTATTATTCAATCGTATTTCTTGAACCAAGAGCAGATTGTCTGAGATATATGTAACCTCAATATCACATATTGATTCACATTTGCATGGCCATGCATTTCTCAGCCTCGCTAATCAAGAGGCCTAGGACATCACACTCCAGTAGGAGGGACAAATCCCGTATCTATCACTCATAGTCAATCCCCATACGTCAAAGTCATCCAATCATCACTGCTATAACAATCCATGTTTTAGAAATGTGTTTGATGATGTCAAAGTGTACCCAATAACATGAGATGAGTGTGGTCATTTCAGGTCTAAGAACCACAACCACCACCATCACTATGAGACCTGACTATGACTTCCATAATGATGGCATCCATGTGTCAGCCTCATGGTGGGTCTGTCTGATACATTGTTCCCTAACATGTATCTGTGTACTTGGTTTGATATTCCCATATCATGACTAATGAGATTTAGTCATAAACCAACTCACACTCTGATATTATGTGTCATTTTTGTCTATCACCCTTCGACAATAACAACTGATTAGGGACATAATGAGAATATTTATATGTACTCTTAACATTTGTATGATCTCATACACAAGGATAGTAACTTGAATACATATGTCATTGAGTAATATAATTCTCTAGACATTTATAATGTTACATCATTATCTCATAGTTGAATTAAATAGAATAAATTGGAAGCTTGCCTTTCATGAATAAATAAATCATTTTTACATGATATGCCATTACAATTGTCACATGATTGTCTCTCAGGTCATACATAACCAACACTATGAACAACATAAACCCCTAAGATATTTACAACAAAAATATACTTTAGTAACCCTAGTACATTGATGTTGTTTAGCTTGATTTTTCAGGTTAAATCTTTTAAGGGTGGAGAGGAGTTGGTTGATAATGTATGGAAGATTAGATTTGGAAGACCAAATCCTTTTAAGGGTGGAGTGTTGTAATGAACCAAAACCTAAGATCTTACCCTATTCCATGATTAGAAGGCTAGTAAGCTTGGTCCCCTAGATTTGACCAAAAAAGGATAAAGTTTTATCTAAGTGGATGATGTTAATGCATATAACATATTATGTCAGAAAAGGTGCTATAATCAACAACACATAACATAGTACACTCATATTTACATAAGAACTTAATAATGGGCCAACATGTAAATAAACTCATGAAATATTTTACATATATTTTCTTTGCTAGCTAATATTCACATAATGGTTGGACAAGAGGAATAATGTACTCAAACATATATTAGAATAACAATTGAAATTCTCATGTACAATCATCTAAGTTAAAGTGAAATTAATAGAATCAATATGTTAAATAAGTTAAATATATAAATTTTTGCATAGTAGTATAATGCAACTTCTTTGGCAACAATGTGAAGATGATAGGAATCTAAATAACAAATAAGAATAGTAATGATGTAATATTTTAATAAACATTGGTAATGAGAGAAAAAAAAACTCCTAATGGTGTCATAAATCATAAAAGGAAATCTAAAAAGTTAAATATTATGGTAAAAATGTCCTCCTTCAGTCCCATTTAGGTTGGATGCCAAATTTGACAATATCGGAATAATAATAATTACCCAAATTTATTTAGAGAAGAAAATAGGAGAAAAGGTCAAAAGTGTTAAATAAATTATTAAATATCTTAAAAATGGAAATAAACCCTAAATTTGAATTCTACATATCAAAATTAGTTTATGTGTGAATTTTCACATTAATTGGACAATCTTATCTATCCTAGTTTTATTTATGGGAGAGAATATAACGTAAAGTCCAAAATATTAAATAATATAGTAAACAACCATAAAAGGGAAAATTAGTGACAACATTGTATTCCTCATGTCTAATTTTCTTATATGGCTTATATGTATATAATTTAGGTAAAGTTGAAAAAAATAAAATTGTTCTATAACATAAAAAAAACAATGTGGTACATGCATGTTAAATCTATAAAACATTATCATGGTAGAAAAACTTAAAAATTTATTTACTTTCCAAATACCAACAATGTGGAATACAAGAGATATTTTAATAAATTATAAAAAATTTAAAGAACTAATCCTCTCTACTTGATATTTGAAAGCAATAAATAAATAGAAACAATCATGTTAACATATCATAAAATTTAATGTGGTTATATATATGTTTAGAAACAAATAAACATTAACAAATTTATAAATCAATTTAGTTAACTTAAATAAGAAATAATAATATTATTGACTAAATGATTTCCTTAGTAAACCTCACTATTACCTTCTAAAATCATTAACGATCAGGAAAAAAAGAAAAATAATTCAAATGCTAATGTTTAAACCTTTTTTATTTAAAATTTATGTGTCTATATATTTAGTTTTGGATGTACAAATTCATTAGGATGTATCCCCTCTATAAATAATTAATATAAAATATATTATCAATGTATATGGTTGCCTCAAATTTGGCAACTTAATATTAATTAGATAGGTGCCTTTTGTTATAAAATTGTTATATATAATTTAGTGACTCTGTCGTGAGAAGTGAAATATTGTGAGTAAGCCATTTAGTAATGGGAAAAATAAGTCTATAGAGATGGATAGATGGAATAATAGAAAAGGAAATCAATCAATATATCCTACACAATTGTATGTTAAAATGCATGTTTTCATTGAGTAAATAATTATAGAATGATATAGTTAGAGATCCCTTAATTGTAAATATAGTAGACAATTTTTTTGTGACCAAGTTTTTAAAAAATGGGAAAATATATGATTAAACTTAGACATAAAGAAAGGAAGGGGGGATGGCATTTTTCATATTTATTCTTTCCTATCATGTGTTAAAGAATGCTTGATTTTTCTCCATTTACAATATTTATTGTATATTTTCCTTAGTAAACAAAAATAAATAAGTTTCTTGCTATCTAATATGAATAGTTATACATAAAGACCCCTCCCCATGGCCTTCACACACATAGAAATCACATTGATGAATAGGGCATGACTCCTGATCTTTTCATGATTCTCCTATTCAAGTCCCTTAGATGAGTCGTCAAAGCTCAATATTTTCTCAACCATCGGTGTTTCAAACCCTAAAATCCTAAATTGTATCAGAGGTTTAAACTTTGACAAGTTGACAAACATCTTGAGGTATGTTGTATCTCCAAATCATATCGAGCAATTTCTAATTTTACTCTCTTAAAGTATGATGCATCCCCTGATCATATTGAGAAATTGATCTACTTCTCCCTCTTAATGTATGTTGCATCTCATATTATTCCTAGTGAGCAATGAATATATTTCCCTCTCTCTCTTAAAAAATTAGCTTACACCTATTCTCCCTCTTTTGAAAATTTAATTCATGTGAAACATTATATCTTGATTCTAACCTTGTGATCATATTAAGTTGTTGGTTATTCTTATTGGACTCTTAATTAGATCTTGTTCATCTTAATCCTAACTTTTAGGATCATGTAAAGCATATTATTGTGGAAATGACTATACATTGGTTTATGGGTCCTCTGACCCCATATTTTAATTGTTGGAATAAAGAGAGGCATCCTCTCCCCCTCTCCCACGCCCGTGACGGAGGATGAACGTCCGGGAGGGTGGTAAACCAAGGCGGCAGCTGGGATTCGAACACGGGTCCCTTTGTGAGGAGACATCGTGCTTGACCACTTGAGCCACTCCTTGTGGCCCATATTTTAATTGTTGGATGGTCTCATCATGTTGTTTCATATTGATTCGACTCATTCTTATCTTTGTATTTTTGTGTGTGCAAATAGACTAAATTCATTTATAGTAATATGTGCATTTGTACTATCATAATATTTGGATGTGTCTTTCCACCCTAAGTGTGCCTTTCCACTAGTATTATATATATTGGGCGCACCTTTCAGCTCAAGGTGTGCCTTTCCACCAGCCTTAGGCTTGAGATTCTATCAATTTTAGTCCTACATAAATAAAGTGATCTAATTATTTTACATGTACTAAAGTACGTTAATGTTGTTATATGGCAAGAATTCTTCTATTCATCTTTTCTTTTTTAATAAATGTCTCATCTTTTGGCTCGCTTATCATCATTTTAAAATTCATTTCTTTTGATACTCATTTGGGTGGTATTTACCTCTTCTATGGGAATTCTTTTTGTGTTAGTTGTCTTTTGTTTCATAATATTTCTCAACCTCCTCTTTAATATGAACATACTAGTATTTTGTTGATACAACTACTTTTCTTCTCTTTGGGGTACATTTCCAATCCCATGTAGGATTTGGAAGACTGCACATGATGACATGGACTAATAGGTGGAGCTCTTGGGGAGATAGAGTTGAGATTGTTGGATATCCATCTGCTTTAATCCTTATGTTGTAACTTTCATATGAACTTTATATGGGAGATGGTAATGTTTTTTTGTAAAATTAGATATAGTCATAAAATATTATTCCACTGCTACTCTCTGATTATTCTTGTATACCATCATTTGAGAAGAAGAAAAATTCATCTAATCCAGCATTCGTTTTGAGAGTACTTGAAATAGATGGATTTATTCCTCAAATTAAGTAGGAAGTGGATCCCCTCTCAAGTCTCACTCTTTAAAACTAGTTATTTAGACACATAAGTAAAAAAATTCAAATAATTGTGAAACATACTTATGGACATATTTATAAATAAATTCTCTCTCCGCGTCTCCATATCTCCATAGCAATGTAACTAACAATAACACTTTGTGGCTTTTTTCTCATCTCTATTATTTCCCATGCACATGTTACCAAACAAACAATTTTAGTAGTTTCCCCTTTCTATTTCTTCATCACATACCAAATATAGCCTCGGTGCTCATAATTTGAATGTTATATTTTCTAATCGTAAGGGTTCAATAGGGAGAATGTTGTATTGTCCTTAACGGTCGTCAAAGTGTTAGTCTAAAACCAGGAAAGGAGAAAAGATTTTCAGATTGCAAACAACAATTACCAGAAGTTTAAAACGTAAATACGACAGAAACAAAGTTTGCGAACGACCAAAAAAATATGTGGAGGAAAAGGTGAAAAGGAAAAAATAGTTTTCGATAGTGATTTTTCCGTCGTGACCCTTGTTTATCCTTTAATGTGATCTACATCCTCCGTTAACCTTTCTATATGAGTTAAGTTGGAATATTCAAAATCCCAAAGTAATAGTGCAGTGTACCCCATGTTTAAGTTATCAAAGTCGTCAAATATAAGAGCAATGAAACGATACACTAAAGTTGTGCCATAAGCAGAATAAAACAGCCCAAGATGATTGTACTGTGTCGAGATCCTTTTATTGCCACGGAAGTATTTCTCCCAGACCGTAGAAATCGCTGGATTTTTTTTTCTGATATCTTCATTGCGAGAAGAAGAAGAAAAATAAAGTGAGAGACAACCAAAAAGAACACAATACGCTACTAGAAGAGGTATTAGGAGTCTAAAAAAAAAAAGCACTATATCTATTTCGCCAAATAAAAGAAGAGTCTATCTACCCTGTAAAAAAGACGAACTCTGCTCTTTGGTTGCCTGGTTTTCGATTTGCCTGACTGCTTGCCTCATTTTCGATTTCGTGTCCTTTTTTGCCTGCAATTCAACTTTCTCTTCCGAGGATATATTGTATCGACAAAATTCTACTTTATTTGTGCTGTTAATTATCTAAACAATCCCCTCCACTGCCACGTTGCCCTGGAGTGCACCAAATCGCGCCAAGTTATTTGTGCTTTTAATCATAGAGGATTTGAGCCCATAAGTAATCGCTTCTACCGCCACCTTGCCAACAGTGCACCAAATTGTGCCACCGTTACAGAGAGGCCGACACAGCCTTACAGATCCTATATATTACCTACGCATTGTAATTCACTACTAAAAAACATGGTATAGGTGACGGTCACGTAAAAGATTACACACTTTAGATGACATGTTTGTACATCACTTATAATCTGTATAGACCTACCTAAAATAGATGACATACATTTTGGCATATTTGAAAAGCTTACACAGTTTAGGTGACAAGCATGTAAATCATCTGTAGCATGTGTAAACTCGTGTAACATAGATGACAGACATTTGAAAGGGTCACACGCTATAGGTGACATACATTTGAGTCACCTAAATTCTAAGGGGGGGTTACCATTTAGATGACATGTATATAAGTCACATGTGATCTATAAAGGGGTCTACTGTATAAGTGACATGCATGCTCGTCCCTAAACTTTTAGGTGACATACATGCTTGTTACCTAACCTTTAGATGACGGACGTGTCTGTCATCCAACATATTCCAACTAATAATAAGTATCAATAATTTTCTCAATGTAGTTTCATTAGGAATATATCAATACATTTATTTCATAATTCATAAAGGAGATGTATGAGAGAAATTGATGCTTAGAGTCATTCTAAATCATTCTAAGTTAATTTGATAGCCACTCGTATAGGAATATTGACATTATGATCAACCCCAAACTCATACACGTATCTTCTACAAAATTCTAAGGTTAATGGACCTTTGTACTTTGAGGCAAATTGTTATAACCCCAATTTTGGGTTCAAATAGTGAGAAATGTAATTTCTCATATTAAAGATAATTGAATCATTAATGGTATGATTTGTTTTGAATCAATAGATTCCCTTCACAATAGCCTTGATTGGTTGCTTTGTGGGCTTATTTGGCTATTGGGCCCAATAACAATGAAATTCAAATAGTAAATGGATAATTAAATTTTTTTTAAGAAAAGAAATATGTAGAAACCTCTAGAAGGCAAATCCAAAGAGGATTTCGTGCCTCTTGGGTTCTTTGGGTACCAAGGAGTCCAAGGTTGCATAAAAGTGCAATAAGAAAAGAAAAGATCAATTAAGAATTTCTTTATGAAGAAAGAAATTGGAAAATAATGAAAAAAAGGTGGAAAATGAGTGGAAAGAGGCATAAATGAGATTTCTTGAGGAAATTTCGTATCCATGAGGTTGATAATAATAAAAGGAAGGCCAATGAGGAAAATAAAAGAGAAATAAAAAGAAATCCTCAAAAAGAAATATTTTAATAAGAAATTAACATGATAATGTAAAATAAGGCATATAGGTGCAATAAGAAGGATAATGAGTACTCCAATAAAATGAATTTCGAAATAATAGAGTGCCTTGGGATTCAAGGAGTCCCAATAAAGAGGAAGGAAAGAGAAAATACTAAATTTGCAAAATATGAAGATAATGTGATATATTATTAATGAATTTTGTGTTGATTTTCGAAAGATGGAATTTTCTATTAAAAGGAAACATGATTTCGTGGCCAATAGGTTAAAAGGCAAATAAAGAAAGTAAAGGAGAGGAATTTCGAATTCCTAATGATTAAGGAAAAGAGGATATCAAAAAGATTAAGAAGAGAGATAAGGCTTTCTTATCCTTGAAGGAATATGGTTCCTTTTGGGAAAGGGGCTCTTTGAGCCGTGTATATACAACTCATGTTTTCGTTTCTCACCCTATATGAAAGGGGTAGACACTTTGGGACGAGTTCCAGAGAGTTTCCGCACCTCCCAATGCCTTCCCTATCTTCTTCTTGGTCTTCATCATGAAAACCCTAAACATGGGGAGGGGGGGATGATGCACCTCGGAGCCATGAAGGACCATGGCCTCGTTATGGTGAAAGCTTGGTAGCTCCCCGACGACCTGAGAAGGTCTGGCCTGCATGCTCTAGCAACTGAACTCGCGCAGAGTACCAGCAATAGGCTGCACGGCTGGCCAAACGATGCCAGTTGGGGGGCGCTGAAGATGACCCCGGTGGCCGTAGATTGGGGGCGCACCAGGTGCTCTAGGCCATGGCGGAGGAAGGAGAGCCCTTGCTGGCGTGGATGGCGGCCTAGAGAGGGAAGAAGGGTCGGCGCGATGCTGCAGAACGCGGCTAGGGCGACGCGGCTCTGGCTGCGCAAGGTTGAAGGACGCAAAGACCCACATTGGACGATATTGCCCCTCCGCGGGTTGAAGATCCAATTACTTAACCGAGGGTAAAATGGTCTTTGCGTTATATTTCCCAAAAGCGATCCGTGTTGCATGGCTATGCTAACGTGTCAGCATGCTATTGGCCAAGTAAGTGTTTTTCTTGCAAAATTCGTAACTTAAGATTCGTAGTTTGGATGACAAAAAGTTATATATGAAAGTTGATCCTCAGAACAAGAGGAATCCAAATAAATTATTTTTGAAGTCTGATTCTATTTGCAATCTGAAAATAAATGGAAGTAATCATCTTTAATACTTTAAATATTAAGGAACCCTAATCTGATATGATTAATGTGTTTAATAGGGTTTAATGGACCTTTAGGGTTGATGTTAACCTATTAAATGTAAAAACGTACATTATGTTCAAAAAGGAATAACTTTGCACGTGATTAGTCCAATTTAGAGTTGTTATGCATAAATATACTTGAAATGTGAAAAGTACATAAAGTTATCATCTTTAATGAGTTAATTAAGGAAAAACCCTTAGATTTGATGATAAATGGACTTAATGACGTTATTTGGATAATTCAATCCAGTGGTTAATAAAAGTGAAAATAGGATTTAAAAAGATGATCTTTTTATATAGTTGGTTTAATTTAGGGTTCTATGTACATGAATATGCCTTAATGGGATTAGAAACCATAATTTATGTTGATATGAATTCTAATGGTTTTAATTGTACAAATCGATGAATAAAATAGAAATATGATGATAATTGAGTACCAAAGATCTTTAATGTGAATTATTTGGATAATTAGTGTTTCCTAGTGTATAAAAGTAGAAATAGTGATAAATAAGGTTCATATATGTGAGTTGAACTATAATGAAATATGATTTGTCAATTTGGAAGAAATTGAAGATGATAATTAGCCTTAATGTTTTGGATATGATCTAAAAGGATAAAGATAATAGTTTTAGTATAAAAGAAACATATTAGACTTAATTGACGTTCAATTGTGCCTATGATGCTGAAATTAAAGTTTGTGAACTAAATGAGCATTAAAAGAGATAAATGCATAATGAAGGCTAAAACCCTAATAAAACCCTAAGGTTGGCCTAGAAATCATAAGGTGGAATCCAAGTTGATCTTGAGGATGTTTTGAATAAAACAATGACACTTGAATGTTATGCATTATTTTCAGGATATTGTTGATTGCTTGTTAATTGTGTTGAATGTTAATGCATGGACATCAAGTTACTATGGATCAGGTATGTGGTTACTATTATGAATAACCGCTTTAGTTTCCCGATGGTTTCTCGGATGTTTAATCGCATTGAATGCAACTAAACTGTTGAATGTTTATTTATTTCTTGCAATTATAAAGTGACTATGACTATCACATAATGTATATGCCTTCTAGATCAATCATTATTCCCCTCTGTGTCGTAATGGCTGACCTAGTACATGGCTACCTAGAGGGTAGGTCCATCAGGTCATGAAAGACTTTGGCTGCCTAGAGGGTAGGTCCATCAAGTCACCTTTATAGAGGTACCATATAAGTCCTTACAGGGACAACACAGAGTTGTGAATAGGTATGGATTGAGTAGTTTGGCTTAAAGCGTAATCTTGGTTGTTAAATGATTAATTGAATGTTTACATGGTTATCATAGTTGCATGATTATCTATTTCCTCCACATACCAGCTTCGGCTGACCGACGTTTTGTTTGTCGGCGTTTTAGGTACAATGAAAAGAACAAACAGTAAAGTGGCACATGTGATGCTAAAAGAGAATTAAAGTACAAAGGAGGATTAGATAGATTAGTATCAGTGTGAATAGAAGTTTAGAGATCCAAGTTTTCAAAAGGTATGTAAAGAAAAATTTTATTACCATTTTCAGTATAGTCTGTTAGAATTTAATAATTGTTTATGGTTATATGTCGAACCTTTGATCCGGGATTAATGGGTGCGGCTCAACCTCTTGGTCTCCCTTAATTGGGGGTTATCGGGAGGTGGGGTCGTAACATTTGGTATCAGAGTGTAGGTTCCTCAGTTAACCATTAATAATTATTAAATTTTACAAACTCCATAGAACCCAAGGGAGTTATTAGAGGAGTATCCGAAAGACGGAGGTGTCTAGAAAGGGATCATGACCGGGGGCTGGCAAGATTTTCCTCCGTACCGCTAGTCGGAATACGAGGACTCCCGGACCCGTGTGACCGCCTGGCCAAAGTCTTAGGGTATGAATCGAAATAAGATACCTTTAGGACTTCCCATCTTATTCATCCCTTCTCATCACAAAATTTTGATAAGGACCTAAAGGATTAGGATTTTCTCTCTTCTCCTCACCCTCTTGAGGTACGAGTAAGGTTAATAAGGTTTAAGGAATCCTTCACCAAATTAATGAAAAACATGTAAATAAGATGTCATGGACATAAGCTTAATAGATTAAGCGTAAATTAAAGAATAGATACATGCTTAGGTCGTATGACATAACTTGTCATGTCCTCAGAAGAAACCTGAGGCTAGACCTTCTTGTCAGGAGGATATGTTAGTCTTGGAGATAGAGATCTCCATTGTAAGTAGAGACCCATCACATCCTCTGAGGATGATGCTAACCCTAACCCTAAGTGAATGATAGAGAGAGATGTGTTGGACTTGGTGTCTGAAAGGACATGCCTTTGGGATGCCATACGATCCATGGGTGACCTAGCACCTTTTGGCAACCCAACCCTGGGAAGGGTTGTGCAAGGGTAAAGGATAGCCCCTTATATGAAGATGTTAGTGAGGGACCATAGAAACCCTATGGGCTTGTGCAAGTAGGGCATAGCTAGCACCTAGGGCACGTCATAGTGCTGACAGTAGGATGAAACCCTGGATAAGGAATTATGATGGAGCATAAAGGGTTAGGGATGATCTTGAGCAACCATAAGTTTGAACCTAGGCTTCAACCACGTAGAGCATGCTTTTGGGGGTGATCCTTCATGAAGAAAGGACCTCTAATGGTGAGGTTGGATGTGAGGTTAGCTCTAGAGAGAGCAGGAAACCCAACAAGAAGGTTGGAAGCCTAAAACCCTGAACAATGGATGATAGTGGTTGCCTCATGATCAATCTCTGAAAGTTTTTGATACCTTGGTTGTCTTTAGAGGGACCAAACCCTTGAGAAAAGATGAAGCTTCTGGTATCTACGTGCTTATGGTAGAGATGTTCACCTTCTGAGTTAGGAAGAAGAAAGGTTTAATAGCATGTTATGAGGCCATGTACCTTGTTGGTTGTCCTTAAGGAGGACCCAACACTAAGTGTTGTTTGGGTTGAAGGATGACAAGGAGTGTGTGTCATGCCTTTTTCATGCTTGGTTTGTAGATAGAGCATGCAGTGAACCTAGGGTTCCTAGGCCTAAGAGGGGAAGTGGTATACCTAATGCTCATGATGAGAGTTAAGTTTCTATAGTTTCGAGCATGGTACGCCTCATGAATAAAGGAAAAAGGGAAGCCCCTTCAGTTTAAAGTATGTTTGATGAACCCCTCACAGCTAGGTTGTTGATAAAGAAAGGTATGATCTTGATACAAATTTGAGGAAAGAGGACAAGTATGACCTAGCATGGTTCAATAGGTGATCTGATTATGCCTTAATAACTTACTAGGGTTGAGTAGGCTCATGTGGATGTAAACCCTAGACCTTAGGGCTTTTGTGACCTTGTGGTCAAGAGATAGTTTTCCTCCCACCCTGGGAGAGGAACACCTTTGGTAGGGTGTATATCAGATTGGTTAGATTAGGGTAACCTAAAGAGGTCTCACAGGATCTTGAGAAGTTAAGTGAAAAGTACAATGGTATGAGAATGAACTTGTAGACCCATAGATATCCATCTCTATGTGCATATGGATGTTCTACCATGGAGGTAACTGATATGAGGCTTGACCAAGGTAGGCAGGTTGCCATGATCCCAATGAAAGGATGGGAGTCAACCCATGAATGTAAAAAGAGAGATGATGAAGACTTGGGTAAGGTTCTAAGTGAACATGTACTGTGATGGAGAATCCTAAGTCTATCCTAGGGTCAGGTAGGGATAAGACCGATGAAAGTAGGTGTTGCCTAATTCCCCAGTTGCACATGACCATAGGGTCGGGAGGTAACATCTATCATTGTCTGAGGGCCATGGGTTAGGAGATTGATCACCTTCAGGAACTCATGGGACCCAAAGGGCAGATGAGTAGGGCACTCTCTTGATGCATGAGGGAAGAGGGATGACCCCAAAAGAGTCGGTACCCTATAGACCTAGAGGAGATGACCAAGGATATAAACCTCAGTAGGTTCAAGACCTATTTGATATCATGATGTTTGTGATGAAGAGACATATGTGGCATGTTGCAACTTAGATTTAAAGGTGTATTGGTAAGGTGGGATGTACCATCTCTACTCTTGGAACAGGAAGAACTCTGTATTTGGACTGCAGCCAAATGCTTATTTCCTCTTGTTATGGGGGTGAGAGATAGTACATTTTGCATGTCATACACCAAGGATAAGAGATGATGTAGGTTGGAATGTTGCCACGAGAAATGGGGATAGAGAAGATATCTACTCTGGTAAAGTGAATGAATGATGGATGGCTTGCAAACACTAAGAGGAATGAGGTAGTCCCCTTATGAGGAAGTTTCTATGATGAGCTATGTAGAACTTACAAGTTATACCAGGTTGAGTTTGGTCACCATGATGATGAAATCTGAGAGTGTTCTTAATAGAGATAGACCTGGAGTTTGAGGTAATATAATAAGTGAAATACATGGAAGTGTATGTCTTCAATGTTACCTAGTACCTAAGGATGAGAGGTGGTAATGAATGCTCTGGTTAAGACTTGTTTGACTAGAAGTTAGAAGAGGTTGTTTGGCTAACCCTAAGTTTGAAAAGGAGAGGTGTTTGGATAACACTCAGATGTAATAAGGGGCGTTGAAAAGTTAAGGGTTGTTTGTTTAGCCAGTCTAGTCCTTGATGCAATGAAAGAATGGTGGTAGAACCTCAAGTGCACTTCTTTGAAAAAGAAGGTGATGAAACCCTGACAAGAGTGATTTAGGGTTTCGGAGGAATCGATCTTGCAAGAATCATGACATACAGGAAATCATGATACACCGTGGAGAATGGCAATAGCACTTTAGATGATTAAGATTAAGTTGCATGTGGTTTATGACCATGCAAGCCAGGAGGTAAAGGACGAACCCCAGTAACCCAGTGTATCGATATAGAGGACAAAAGAATCCCTGAGACGGAATGAGAGCTCAACACTATGGATGTTGTGATAGGTCTTCCCTGGACCGAGGAAGGTCGAGATACAATATGGGTTATGGAAGATCGCCTTACCTAGATGACATAAGGAAGAAAGAGTTCTGTCAAGGGACAGATCTAGTTGAACTACCCATGAGAGAGATGGTTCAACTACACCATGAAGTGAGTTCAAAGGTTCTTGAGTTTGACCTAAAGGTTCACTTCCATAAAGTGGAAGTAGGTACATGAAGAATTCAATGTTAGTATAGTTTATCACCCCTAACTATGGTTAGTATGATCCAGACTAAAGGGTCTGATGAGGGCATGTGTGCTCGTGCAGGGTGATATCTAGAGACAGTTCTTGTCCTATGAAAGATGTGACAATGACCACCATAGCCAGTATCGGGTTTTATATGAAGCTCTGTAAGGGAGGTTGTGTCGGTCACCACTTCAGTAAGGTGATGTTGGTGAAAGGACCACATGATGGTTAGAAAAGTGCCACATGATGGTTAGAAAAAGGGACCCCAGTGCGTGTAGATGAAGTCACTTTGATCGTGCAAGGGCTGAAAGTAGCTTAGAGACGATGAGAGTCGTGAGCAGATGCAAATAGACTGACATACAAGTTACTGTGGGAGAAAATGTGACATGAAAATCCGACCCCTCTAAGTTATAACTAAGAGAGCTGAGTCCCCGATACATGGGTCCATTAGAGATGGATGGGTGGATAAGGTTATGTTTGACCCTACCCCTCAGGATAGAGTAATGGGAGATGTTTTCCATGTGTCCAATTTAGAGCACTATGTGAGGTACCCCGACCATGTGCTGAGCAATGAACCTAGTGAGCCCCAAGGGAGGTTGAAATGGCCTGAGTCACCTGTGTAGTTTATAGACGCCAGGATGAAAGAACTCAGAGAAAAGAATATGTAATGATAAAGGTTCTTTGGAAACGCCATGAGTATGGCAAATCCACATAGGGGCCAATGATGGACATGGAAAAGTCTTATCCTGAATTGTTTGTTTGCTTGCCTGAATTTTGAGGACAAAATTCCTATAAGAGGGGAAGGATGTTATAACCCCAATTTTGGGTTCAAATAGTGAGAAATGTAATTTCTCATATTAAAGATAATTGAATCATTAATGATATGATTTGTTTTGAATCAATAGATTCCCTTCACAACAGCCTTGATTGGTTGCTTTGTGGGCTTATTTGGCTATTGGGCCCAATAATAATGAAATTCAAATAGTAAATGGATAATTGAATTTTTTTTAAGAAAAGAAATATGTAGAAACCTCTAGAAGGCAAATCCAAAGAGGATTTCGTGCCTCTTGGGTTCCTTGGGTACCAAGGAGTCCAAGGTTGCATAAAAGTGCAATAAGAAAAGAAAAGATCAATTAAGAATTTCTTTATGAAGAAAGAAATTGGAAAATAATGAAAAAAAGGTGGAAAATGAAAGGAAAGAGGCATAAATGAGATTTCTTGAGGAAATTTCGTATCCATGAGGTTGATAATAATAAAAGGAAGGCCAATGAGGAAAATAAAAGAGAAATAAAAAGAAATCCTCAAAAAGAAATATTTTAATAAGAAATTAACATGATAATGTAAAATAAGGCATATAGGTGCAATAAGAAGGATAATGAGTACTCCAATAAAATGAATTTCGAAATAATAGAGTGCCTTGGGATTCAAGGAGTCCCAATAAAGAGGAAGGAAAGAGAAAATACTAAATTTGCAAAATATGAAGATAATGTGATATATTATTAATGAATTTTGTGTTGATTTTCGAAAGATGGAATTTTCTATTAAAAGGAAACATGATTTCGTGGCCAATAGGTTAAAAGGCAAATAAAGAAAGTAAAGGAGAGGAATTTCGAATTCCTAATGATTAAGGAAAAGAGGATATCAAAAAGATTAAGAAGAGAGATAAGGCTTTCTTATCCTTGAAGGAATATGGTTCCTTTTGGGAAAGGGGCTCTTTGAGCCATGTATATACAACTCATGTTTTCGTTTCTCACCCTATATGAAAGGGGTAGACACTTTGGGACGAGTTCCAGAGAGTTTCCACACCTCCCAATGCCTTCCCTATCTTCTTCTTGGTCTTCATCATGAAAACCCTAACCATGGGGGGGGGGGGATGATGCACCCCGGAGCCATGAAGGACCATGGCCTCGTTATGGTGAAAGCTTGGTAGCTCCCCGACGACCTGAGAAGGTCTGGCCTGCATGCTCTAGCAACCAAACTCACGCAGAGTACCAGCAATAGGTTGCACGGCTGGCCAAACGACGCCAGTTGGGGGGGTGCTGAAGATGACCCTGGTGGTCATAGATTGGGGGCGCACCAGGTGCTCTAGGCCATGGCGGAGGAAGGAGAGCCCTTGCTGGCGTGGATGGCGGCCCAGAGAGGGAAGAAGGGCCGGCGTGATGCTGCAGAACGCGGCTAGGGTGACGCGGCTCTGGCTGCGCAAGGTTGAAGGAGGCAAAGACCCGCATTGGACGATATTTCCCCTCTGCGGGCTGAAGATCCAATTACTTAACCGAGGGTAAAATGGTCTTTGCGTTATATTTCCCAAAAGCGATCCGTGTTGCATGGCTATGCTGATGTGTCAGCATGTTATTGGCCAAGTAAGTGTTTTTCTTGCAAAATTTGTAACTTAAAATTTGTAGTTCGGATGACAAAAAGTTATATATGAAAGTTGATCCTCAGAACAAGAGGAATCCAAATAATATATGTTTGAAGTCTGATTCTATTTGCAATCTGAAAATTAATGGAAGTAATCATATTTAATACTTTAAAGATTAAGGAACCCTAATCTGATATGATTAATGTGTTTAATAGGGTTTAATGGACCTTTAGGGTTGATGTTAACCTGTTAAATGTAAAAATGTACATCATGTTCAAAAAGGAATAACTTTGCACGTGATTAGTCCAATTTAGAGTTGTTATGCATAAATATACTTGAAATGTGAAAAGTACATAAAGTTATCATCTTTAATGAGTTAATTAAGGAAAACCCCTTAGATTTGATGATAAATGGACTTAATGACGTTATTTGGATAATTCAAGCCAATGGTTAATAAAAGTGAAAATAGGATTTAAAAAGACGATCTTTTATATAGTTGGTTTAATTTAGGGTTCTATGTACATGAATACGCCTTAATGGGATTAGAAACCCTAATTTATGTTGATATGAATTCTAATGGTTTTAATTGTACAAATCAACGAATAAAATAGAAATATGATGATAATTGAGTACCAAAGATCTTTAATGTGAATTATTTGGATAATTAGTGTTTCCTAGTGTATAAAAGTAGAAATAGTGATAAATAAGGTTCATATATGTGAGTTGAACTATAATGAAATATGATTTGTCAATTTGGAAGAAACTGAAGATGATAATTAGCCTTAATGTTTTGGATATGATCTAAAAGGATAAAGATAATAGTTTTAGTATAAAAGAAACATGTTAGACTTAATTGACGTTCAATTGTGCCTATGATGCTGAAATTAAAGTTTGTGAACTAAATGAGCATTAAAAGAGATAAATGTATAATGAAGGCTAAAACCCTAATAAAACCCTAAGGTTGGCCTAGAAATCATAAGGTGGAATCCAAGTTGATCTTGAGGATGTTTTGAATAAAACAATGACACTTGAATGTTATGCATTATTTTCAGGATATTGTTGATTGCTTGTTAATTGTGTTGAATGTTAATGCATGGACATCAAGTTACTATGGATCAGGTATGTGGTTACTATTATGAATAACCGCTTTAGTTTCCCGATGGTTTCCCGGATGTTTAATCGCATTGAATGCAACTAAACTGTTGAATGTTTATTTATTTCTTGCAATTATAAAGTGACTATGACTATCACATAATGTATATGCCTTCTAGATCAATCATTATTCCCCTCTGTGTCGTAATGGCTGACCTAGTACATGGATACCTAGAGGGTAGGTCCATCAGGTCATGAAAGACTTTGGCTGCCTAGAGGGTAGGTCCATCAAGTCACCTTTATAGAGGTACCATATAAGTCCTTACAGGGACAACATAGAGTTGTGAATAGGTATGGATTGAGTAGTTTGGCTTAAAGCGTAATATTGGTTGTTAAATGATTAATTGAATGTTTACATGGTTATCATAGTTGCATGATTATCTGTTTCCCCCACATACCAGCTTCGGCTGACTGACGTTTTGTTTGTCGGCATTTTAGGTACAATGAAAAGAACAAACAGTAAAGTGGCACATGTGATGCTAAAAGAGAATTAAAGTACAAAGGAGGATTAGATAGATTAGTATCAGTGTGGATAGAAGTTTAGAGATCCAAGTTTTCAAAAGGTATGTAAAGAAAAATTTTATTACCATTTTCAGTATAGTCTGTTAGAATTTAATAATTGTTTATGGTTATATGTCGAACCTTTGATCTGAGATTAATGGGTGCGGCTCAACCTCCTGGTCTCCCTTAATTGGGGGTTATCGTGAGGTGGGGTCGTAACACAAATTGCTCCTCAGAAACAACTTGTATGGACCACCAACCCAACAATAATTGCTACAAACATGTGGTGGCTACTGCAAGCACCTGACCAACCATGCCTTATTCATCCCCAAACTCACACACATCTCCCTTGTGAAAAATTAAGAAGACAATACATATATATATATATATCTCTATGATCAAAGTATTTCGAGGGACTTATTGTGAGAGGACACTCTCATGATATGGGTCCCTAACTCCCCTAAAAGTATTTTAACAATCTTACTGGCAGAGAACATCGTATTGATATGGACCCTACCTCCTCGTAGATGTGATTCAGGGGACTTTTTGTGAGAGGTCATTCTCATGATATGGGCCCCGACTCCTCACAAATACATTTTCAAACACTTTCTCTGAGATGCATTGTCAAGATTTGGGCCACAACTCGTCAGAAGTGCATTTATATAAAATTATCGTGAGACGATATTGTCATGATATAGGGCATGGTACATCCCAAATGTATATTCGTGGAAATATGTTGATTAATTTATTTGTGAGTTTTAATGGTGGTGTGAGAGAAAAAAATTTCCACTGAGAGTTATTCTAAATCATCGTGAGAATCATTCATAAAGGAGTATTGGCATGATGGTTGTTCATAAACTCATGGACATCTCTTTTGTGATTATTATAAGGCTATGACTACCTACCTCCAGATACAATTGCTGCAAATAGACAATGACTGTCGGCAGCCCCCACTCCTTGCAAATGTATTTTGGAGACTTACAGTGAGAGGGCATTCTCGTGATATGGGCCCCGACACCTCAAGAATGCATTGTTAGGAACTTGTTGTGAGAGGACATTGTCAAGATATGGGCCATCATTGCTCACAAATGTATTTTAAGGGGCTTGTTGTAAGAGGACACCATGATATGTGACAATCGAAATACATTTTTGTGGGGACATATCAATACATTTATTTCACAATGTATAAAGAGACGTCAGAGATTTTTAGAGTATTTATAATATAAATTAGCACGACGATCATTTCCAAACTAACATATGTATCTTTTGTGATCATTGTAAGGCTAATTATTCATTGTCTTGCAAGACAAATTGTTCCTTGACAATGACTTATATAGAACACCCACCGTACAAGAAAATTCCTACAAACAGGTCGTCATTGTCGCAAGCACCCAACCAACCGTGCTCTGATTGTCCCCACACTCATGCATGCCTCCATTTGGGTTGGGGATCATATTTGGTCGGGTCTATATTAGTTTGTATCTAGTCTGTTGGCAAGCCCATTTTGTGTCAGGCATGTTCGTTACTGGTTCCCGACCAAATGCCAACCCTGCCTCCTATATAGAATAGCAAAGAAATCTAAAGAATATCTTGTAAGTCAAATTATTATATAGTTTGCTTACATACACTAGTTAGCTTAAAGAAACAGATTAAGTTATGAAAAATCTAAAGTATTTATGTATAGTGACGTGATCATTCAATTATTATCCTCCTCCATTTTCCCCTCTGACTCATCCACTTCCAGACTCATTCACCACCCATAATATAAATCTTGTCATTCAATGTTAAAATTTTCAATTTGAAAAAAAGTATTATCAATAGAGAAGAATCAAAGCTACCTAGAGTATAATAAAAAAAATTATCATTGGCTTCAAAATATTAATTACCTAAGTGAGACCAGTTGACATGAGAAAATCATTTAGTAGATTTTATTTTTATTAACTAATCACGATCAACCATGCAAAATATTAAAAAATGCTTTTACCACCCATAATATTATTGTTAAAATTAAATGTTATAACATAAATGTTGCCATGATTTCCATCCATATAGTCTTTCCTTTTATTTGACATATGATCAACTAGCATAATTATATTTCTATAGAAGATTGTATCACAAATATGTATATCTTTTTGTAATATAAATAAGGAAACTAACAATGATGAAGGAAATTACTTATAATTGACTATTCTAGGAGACCCAAGAAGAGAGTATATATATATATATATATATATATATATATATATATATATATACAGAGAGAGAGAGAGAGAGTCAGGCTAAAATACACTCAAGTGTATGGATCACACGAATACACTCAAGTGTGTTTGCATATCAAGACTATTTTTTACAAAATGTAAACCATTGATCTTCACTGTCATACTATAACGAGTGTATTCCGCTCCGGATACACTTGAGTGTATTCTAGCCTGACTATATATATATATATATATATATATATATATATATATATATATATATATATATATATATATATATATATAGTTACTTTTAGTTACCCCTGTGGGTAACTTAATTACCCTACCCGGAAGCAATACTCCCACAACCCAGAATCTGTTATAGCAAAACAAAATGGAAAAAAAATATCCGAGCGGAAGCAGCGAGAAAATAGCAGACAGAGCAACTAGCGAGCAAAGAAAAACCTCAATTCCTCAACTCAATCTGTAGCCCTCCCCAGCGATTTCTCCCGTTGCCATGCAATCTCACCGGCGAAGACATCACCCAACCACTCCATCACTACCTCCTCCGTCATCACCTCCTCCAGTCGCTCCTTCATCGACTAGTCAGTTACTCAGAGATGACGAGGACGAAGAAAGCCTCACGGAAATCGTCGACATTGCCTCTGTGGAGAAAGAATAGACCGACAGTGGTCGAAATAGGCGACGACGAATTTGAAATGCACCAGTTTCAAACCGATGAGAAGATGGCAAAACATGCAGAAGAAGCGGGAAAAACAACATCGGCTGCAGAAAGGGAATTACAAGAATAGACTACTCCAACAACTCTGAAAGGGGATAAGAAAGAGGCTACCAAGGTCACAGAAGCAGAAGAAGAAGGGAAAGAAGAATTTGTGGAAATGGAGAAGGGGTTTGGTGTTGAGACTCCTCAGACAATATAGAAAGAGGTCAAAACTTTTTCCCGAACAGCTTCCACCAAGAAAATCAAGCAGAAACGAACTCAACATGAAACCATAGAATCCAACAACACATCCAGCAGTTGGAAACTTCAGACCTCTCAAGAAAGAACCAGCAGCGAAACAAAAGAGGCAACTAGGATACATACCCATTAAGCACAAACAAGGCAAAAACCATAGGGAATATTATCAGGTTCCACAGAGTGTGCCGAATAGAAAAGATTTCATCAGGAACACTTAGATTTATTTCGACCCACATCCTCGACAAAAAAACAAGAACTAGTCAAGCTATTCTTCATCCCAACATATATAGGAAGGCATCTGAGATCGACAGTGAATGCACATTGTTTTGTGTTCTCTTCTTCAATTCAATCACTATAGATAGATTAGTATTCCAAATTACAAATCAGAATAGAACAGATTACCAAGTTGGATAGACACATTTGAATAGAACAGATTTCAAAGTTGGACAGACACACTTGAATAGTAATGATTTCAATTGATGATTATCAATGGGTTCACCTGATACTCGGACGACCGCCAAATAGGGTTCAGATGAGTTCAAAAACACCTTCGTCGTCCTCCTCTAGGAAAATTGAGAATTGGAGAACCCTTCTTGCGGTTGGGGGATTAATGAACAATGTCGCTATCCTTCTAGGTCGGGCACCGCTTTCAGATCAGGGCACTGCTCTAGGGGAAGGATGGGCAAGATGTAGACACACTTGGAGCACTTGATCGATACGGAAGGAGACCTTGTCGCTGTCAATGTAGCTTAGAAAGCAATAGCCACACCGTCAATTGGAGCTCCTGGATTGAAGAGGGGCAGAGGAGAGGGAGAAGTTGGAGCAGCGAATAGAAACCCCAACACTCTACGGCAGATAGACGGTAGCAGCCCGTCCAGCGGCAAATGCTTTCCAGCGATGGAGGAGATTAGAGGAGAATCGTTGAACAATGGAGATTTGCAGAAGCTTCGGTCTTTGGCCGTACACAGGGAAAGAGGCAGACAACGCAACAGTGTCGGGTAGCGAGATTAAGTTACCCACGTGGGCAACAAATATTTAGCCATATATATATACATATATATACATATACATGCATACATACACACACACACACACACACACACACACACATATATATATATATCAGGATCTCTATAGACACATAGATCCATGGATCCATACATCTCGATCGGAAAAGAATCAATAGAAAAAGAATCAAAATTGATCGACATCTTTCTCGAAACAAACAAAAAGGAAAAGAAAGATGAAACATATATCATGGATCAAACTTCTATCAAACTCCATCAATGAGCCCTGACTACTGATGGGGAATTTCAACAATGTTAGGCTCCAAGAAGAAAAGAAGGGTGGACGTCTGGCTCATGAACCTGCGATAAAAGCTTTCAACCACACAATTAACATGGTTGATCTTTGCAAACTCCCAATGAATGGGGACATCATCTTCATATGGAATAACGAATGTAAACCATAATGCTATCAGGAAACGTGAAGCCCAAAACAATATAGCTAAGCTCATCAATGAGGATGGCATCATCGTGAACAGACATGAAGATCTGGAGATCCAAGCTGCCGATTTCTATAAAGCACTCTTCAACAAACATCAAGAGACAGTTCATGTCTTACAGAATGAAGATCTCGACTGGAGGTATAAACTAACCAGTACACATAACAATATACTTTTCAGGGAATTCAACATGGAAGAGCTTAAGGACATTGTCATGTTAGGGTCACAGCTCCTCACACATGCATTTTGGGAGACTTTCCTGAGAGGATTCTCATGATATGGGTCTGGATATTCACAAATGCATTTTCAAGGACTTGTTGTGAGAGACCACTATCATGATATGGGCCAAGATCCTCACAAATGCATGTCAAAGGACTTTTTGTGAGATCATACTATCATGATATGGGCCCAAGAGCCTCACAAATGCATTTCAAGGGACTTGTTGTGAGGTGGTCTTGTCATGATATGGTCCATGGCTCCTCCTAAATGCATTTAGAGACATTATCAACATATTGGCCCTTACACCTCCGTAATGCATTTGAAGGGATGCGTTCTGAAAGGACACTATAATGATATGGGTCGTGGCACCTCCCGAATGCATTTTTAGGGACATGCTGTGAGATAACATTTGTCATGATATGGGTCCTGATACCTCCCAAATGCATTTTACCTTTTACCTCCTCTTACCTCCTCTTACCTTTCCATTTTTGACCCATAGACATTCCATCACCATTCCACCTAATTACACTTCCATTTCACCACTACCACCCTCAAAACCCTAGTTTCTTAGTGTTTTGACCCTATTCCACCATCATTCCACTCCCTTACACCTTAGAGGAAGGAGGATGGTGTCTTTGTAACCACTAAAGAGGATGATCACTCCATCTACCCCGATCTCCATGGCTAGGAACAAGTGTGATCTGGGCATAACTTGGTAGTGGGCTCGACTGTGCCCAGGTCTACAGTTATACACAGATCACCTTGAACTATCCTCCTTTCATATTCTGATCCAAACTACCTTCTCTTACCTATTTCTACAACGAATCTCTCAATATAGGTAGAAATAGAAGTTCAAGCAAGAAAGAGATCAACCAAACTAGCAATCATAACCAGAAAGAGAAGATAGAACAAAAAATGTAATAGATTTGGAATAAAACTACTTGGTTAAGGTAAAAGTACATAAACATGCCCAAAATGGGCTACATAGCCAAGAAGGAGCTCAACTAGCCATGGACAAGCATAGTTAGCACTGAACAAATATGGAAGAACATCATTTGTATAGAAACAAAGGAGAACAGTAGAAGAAAGGAGAAGAAGAAGAGATTTAGCCCGTAGAGGAGAGGTGGCTCTCGCTCCTTAGCCTCCGTATAGGTCAGATCTCATCTTTGGGTCTTCCTCCTTGGTCTTATGGACTCCTTGACCTCCTTTCTATTTGATTCTAACCCGAACAATAGCTTGGTGGGTGTATGGAGGTGGAAGATGGCTGGGAATGGTAGAATATGGGTGAATGATGGTGAAAAATGATGGTGGATGGAAGCCAACTGGAGGAACGGATGTAGGATGAACACTTCATCCCTTTCAGACCTTAGAACTCTCCCATGAGGCTCTGGAAACCAAGAAGGTGTGGAACCACAATGTGAAACCAGAAAAATATCTGAACTACAGAACGAGGCCTCCAAAATCTCAGAACCCCTCTTCAGGTTGTGAGGGTTGGGTATTTATAGGTGAAGGCAGAGTGTATGTAATGAGTGGTCATGATACCTATCCTGGTCGCAACACTTGTCCCAGCACGGCTGTGTTGGGGGGTCGCAACCAAATGAATGCCACAGTCAAGGTGGACGTCGTGGTTGAGGCAGACATTGTAGTCGAGGCAGATGTTGCGCTCGAGGCAGGTGTCCAGGCGAGACAGGTGCAACTAAACTTGAAATTCAATATATGTATTAAATATTAATCCTGTGTGTATAAGAAGTCCTATTAATATATGTATTGCACATATTTATGGCATCTTCTTATCTTGAAATTCAACATATAAACTACTCGTTGTATTGTACTCTATTAAAATACCCACCCATCACCTTGTGTGTAGCGAAGTGTATGCCTAGTTATCTTAAATGTATTAGTTCAACTGAAATTATATAAGCTATTAAAAATATCACTAATCACTCCCCCGTTTCCCCGGTCCCCCTCCTACTCACGCCACTTCCAGAATCACCTGCAAAGAAGGTCAGCGGTCAATGCGAGTTCCAACCGCACTCCCCCCTCGCCCCATCCCTGCGCTCGTCTCTCGGAACACAAAAGGGCATGTCGTCGTCTTCCGCTCCCGATCACCCGGTCCATCACATTGTCCACGATCATCTTCTAGGGACATTTTCTGCCATCAAAACCCTGAACTTAGTGCCTTTGCTCTTATGAATCCTGGTTCCGTCTCCCACGCATCGTCTTGTGCCCTAGCTCAAAATCAGGGAGTCGAGTTCCCTAGAATTTCTGCTGTCAAGGTCCGACACTCCAGCGCCCGTCAAAACAACCAGTTTGCGTCCGCCCAGAAAAGCCATATACTCAGCCCCTACCTCCGTTTGCACTCAGCCAACCATCCAACTCTCCAGCCCCATGGTCATCGCTTCCTAGCCTCCGTCTGCAATGAAGGAATAGAGATTCCCTGTAGCCCTAGATTGAATTTGGGATTCGGAGCTCCTTGAAAATGCAACGGCATGGCTGCTCATCTCCTCTACCGCTAGTGACTTCTGGATAAGGGACAAACTGTTGAATCCATCAACGATGGCCGATGTCTTCTAGCCAACACACAGGTCGGTTCACTTCCTCTATATATGTTAGTTTGTCCGTATCTGTCCAATGCCATTCTGTAGCGCTTCTTCTCTATATATGTTGCACGCTTAGGATCTAATCTAGAGAGAAGTAGTGCTTATCCTATGGCCAAACTGCTAGATTGGATTCTGGACAACTTTCTTTTGTTTGGCTCTGTGATGTCTTTCTGTTCTGAGCAATTGACTCTAATCTTGTTAATTTGACCTAACTTCCCAATATAGACATCTTTCCACTAAGTCATAATTAATTTGTCAAAATTTGACTTGATAAGGTATAAATCAGACCTAATTTCGCATAACATTACCTAATCAGACCTCACTTCCCCTAATTTATCCTATAATTACCTAAATGAGACCTAATCTTATCAATTTTATCCAAAGTAGCAACAGGAATTGGGAAAGAAAGCATCCAGTAAATGTGTATGGTCGAAAAAGTTGACTTTATAAGTTCACGTCTACCTGCCAAGGAAAGTAATTTGGACTTCTAATAATCCAATTTCTTCCTCACTCTGTCAAGAAGACCTTAATAGAGTCTTCTTGAAAGTTTACCTATGAAAACAAGAAGACTAAGGTATTTTGAAGGATCCGAGCTTTAAGTCATATTAAGGATGTTTAACATAGATTTATCATCACCCTTACTAAGGATAATAGAACTCTTTTCATGGTTAATATTCAAACCAGAATTCTTTCCATAAACATTGAGAATCTCCTTTATTTTGGTACAGTTACAAGCATTAGCTTCCAGAAATATCATCGAATCATCTGCAAAAGAGAAATGGGAGACACATAAGTCCTTAAAAAAATTTAAGGGACAAAGGTTCTTCTCACTAGTAGCTTTCTTCATAAGTTCAGTGAAGCCTTGTATAAGTATCACAAGTAAGTAGGGAGCAATAGGTTCGACCTATCTTATCCCATTGGAAGGAGTGAACATCTTAGAAGGATCTCCATTGGTAATAACTTGGTAAGAAGTAGTGAAGAATATGTTCTCGATCAATTTGATCCAAATAGTGGTAAATCCCATCTTATACATGATAGAAAAGAGGAACTTCCATCTAACTGAGTCATAGGCTTTTGAGTTATCAACCTTAATGCACATTTTTGTTCCAATATATTTCTTGAAATAACTTAGAATTTCATTAGCGAGAAGGGTTGCATCTTTTATGCTCCTACCTTTAATGAAGGCACACTCATTTATAGCAATAATGGATCTAAGCATCGACTGTAATATGTTAGTGAGAATGTTTGATATGATTTTGTAATAGACATTATAGAACACAATAGGTATCCAATTCAAAATGAGATTGGTGTTGTCACTTTTAGGAAATAAAGTGATGAAAGTTTAGTTTGCTTCTCTTAAGAGATTACTAGAAGAAAAAATTCCTTGATAGCATCAAATACATCATTGCCTATGATACTCCAGGAAACCTTGTAGAAATGGCCACTAATTCCGTCAAGCCTAGGATCCTTGTCAAGATTTAAATTCTTGACAACCTCATCCACTTCCAATCTTGTGACATGAGCCATAAGAAAGATTTTGTGTTCTTCAGAATGAATGCTTCCTAAGCATTCTCCATGACAAATATTTGGAGAGGGACTAGGCTTATTAAACAAATCAAAAAAAATATCAAAAATGAATTTCTTGATAACATCAGGACTTAGGCAGACAGAGTCATTGACTAGAAGTCTGGGAATCTTGTTTTGACACCTTCTTGTTTTAAGAGAGAATTAAGAGAGGAGTAGAAAAATTTAGAGTTGGAACTTCCTTCCTTCAACAATTGCACATGAGATTTTTGTCTTGAAAGATATTCCTCTACTTTCGATCTAATAGAGGCAGTCAGTCTATGATTTTTTACTTCGATTCTGAGTGTATCATCCAGTGGATTGAGATCTGTTATAGATCAAGCAATAGAAACCCGAGCTCTGTCAACTTTGGATCTATTAGAAAGAACACCAAGAGACTACTTGTAAGATACAAGTTCTTAAGTTCCTGAGCTTCCTAAATAATCTATAATTAGCACAACCTTCAAAATTAGAATTCTAGGATTCAGACACAATAGATAGAATATAAAATGCTCTATCCATGCATTAATAAATCTAACAGATGCCTTGATATTTTTGGGGTTTCCAATAGAAAGTAACAATCTTATATGGTCACTAACATAATTTGAGATAACTTTGCCATGAAAATTAGAAACAATATCAAGGAATTCATCATTGTAAACTACTTTATCAATTTTAGATGTAATGAAATTCTTCCCTTCTTGATGATTGTCCCATGGAAAGATGGGTCCATTCATTTCTAACTCAACAATCCACAATTCATAACACAAATGTTAAAGTCCTGCATAGACTTTTTTGTAGAAGGTTGTTTACTAATTTTTTCATAATTCCTTCGGACAACATTAAAATAACCTATAAAGACCCAAGGTTCCATCACTAATTTATGAACCTTATCGATATCATTCTGTAAGTGGACATGATCGTTATACCCATTATGTCCATAAACAACAAAAAGAAGAAACTTAAATCCCTTATTTCAACATTAGCCAGGATCATTTGATCCGATTCATGAACCAAAGTAACATTGCAATTTTTCCAGAGAATAATTTTTTTACCAAGAGCATGAGAAATGTGATTTGAAATCCAGTTGTATTATGTAAAATGTCTCGCCATAAATTTAGAAGCTATAGTACGTCTCAATCTAGTTTTTACCAGCACCACAATATCACTTCTGGAATGTCTAACTTCATCTAATACTCCTTTAATTTTGTTACTAATTCCTCTAATGTTCCAAGAAGTGATTGAGAAAGAAGCAATCATTTAATCTCCTAGGTTATTGTGTTGTCAGCCTCAACATTTGGTTCCTCACTTATAATTTCCAAACCTCAAAAATTATTCTGCATAGGTGAGAATACAGAGTTACCAACTTGATGATACATACCTACATTCTAAGGATTAGTTCTATATGGATTCTTCTTACTGCATTTTGAGTAACATTTTGGCGGGGACTTGCTCTTCTATCTATGATTCACAACCTTGACTCATCATCATTATGAACTCCAGTATCAGAAGGCTCAGAGGGAAAGGCAGGAAATAGAGAAGAGGGCACCAAATTACTTTTTCCAACAATCATAGTAATAAAATTTACTAACAAATCAGAATATGCATCTAAGGAAATAGATTTGTATCAGACATTATTGATTCTTTATCCTTCCATTTTTGGTTTTCTTGTTCACTATTATAATAAAAAAATAGGATTATCAACTAAAATTGTATTTCCAGAACAATCAACATTCTGGTACTTGGTAGATGAAGTCAAAACTTGAGCATTGTCACCACTCATCTTCTCAGTACTCTGGATGACATTGTTAACTGAAACAAGCTTCTCTGTGGTAACACTAGAAACAACATTAGAAAATGCCAGAATTTGAGCATTATCAACAGTCACCTTATCAATACACTGGACAACATTGTTAATTGAACCATCGTTCACCATGGAAACATTATAAACAACATTTATAACATAGTTCACACTAGAAACTGGTGGTTCCTTTTCTTTCCACATTTTCTTAGGTTGTTCAATAAAATGGTTTAGAGGAACCATTGTAACTAGATAACATAGGGAATCATCATGACTAAAGAATCCATAGCATTGGCATTTGTAAGGTCACTATTCATACAAGATGTTAACTATTTGGCTATCACCTTCATCACTCATCAAAGTAACTTGTTCTAGAAATAGGGAGTCAAAAGGATATAAAAACTTGAATTCTCACAAACTCCATTTGATAACAAGACTTCATAGCTTCATCATAAAAAATAGGAACTCCTAAAAAGGAACCTATCCTCTCTAACATATACAATCCTAGAGTTCAAGGGGTAAGGTATAGATTCTTACCCATACTGGTAGCTCCTTAAGTTTCTTCTTCATGAAAACATCACCCAAACTCCATCTGGATAAAACGAGAGGTTTGTTTTGAACGAACCAAATCCGAGACATTACATGATATAGATTTAAAGAATCTGTGAATCTAATAGCAAATGATCCCTCACCCCAAATCAGAAGATCTATTTTGCTAGAGGGTTTCCAGACCCATTTAAAGAAGTTTAGCAGAGTATGAATATGAGGATCGAAATCAACAATGTATCCCATCAAATAGTTCTTCCATTTTAGAGCATTCTATCTCACTTTAGCTTTTGGATATATAATATTCCCTTACACCAAGTAAAACTTCATTGGTTGGAGTGGCATCAAACTAGTAGATCTGGAGAGCTTCGTGCACTCTGACCATCCTTCTGAATGAGAGAGTGAATATGCAATCAATGGAGACGGATTCATAATTGATCCTTAAACGCTTTTCATACTCAAACTAGCATTCATCTTCCATGGAATTTGATTCCATAGCCGGTGGCACTAGTTTTCCTCGTTCATCACCCCTCTAGTTGCACACTGCTCTGCTATCCAATTCTTGTTTATATATATATATATATATATATATATATATATATATATATATATATATATATATATATATATATATATACATGAAGTTGTGTTGGATTTTAATCCTAGATAATCTCCTATAATTAGTCTATTATTGTTGTGATTTATTGGGCAAGATCTCTAAAGTGATTATAATATTCTCATAAATTCTATTACCTCATTATTTTGTTATTTACCTTTGAAATTATGTCCTCTTGAACTTGCCTACATGATGTAAGCCCCCTTATTTGATTGGGAACATCTCTATTTCTTTTATGCATATAATAATTGTCAAATGTATTTATTATGCACATACTTAGAAGTGCTCTATCCATGCATTAATAAACCTAACAGATGCCTTGATATTTTTGGGGTTTCCAATAGAAAGTAACAATCTTCTATGGTCACTAACATAATTTGAGATAACTTTGCCATGAAAATCAGACCTCACTTCCCCTAATTTATCCTCATTTTTATACTATATAAAATTAAGAGTTCCTCATTTTGAACACGTGATTTCTATAGATGCATTTAAATTCAATGTGTATTACTATTCTCTTATAGATCAAGAGTTCCTGATAAATATCCATATATACTATATTTCTTAAATGATGTATTTTATTTATATGTTCACTATGTATAAATTTAGGTGACTTTCCTCTTATATCAAATGACAATCTTGATGTATCCTGTAGGAACTATTGAATATCTGAATGATTTTGGTTCTAAGACAGTATTGAGTTCACTTGATAACGTGAAGGTAATCTATTTTTGTGTTAGATTATGATTATCACATATACATTCAATTTCTATAATTCGTATATGTAATCTGAACAATAATATTTATTTATCTCATAGTTTGTAGGATTGGGTTCAAGAAAGCGAAAGAACTGAAAGTTGGAGAAATTTTCAAAAAGATAACAAGTAAGCACTTGGTCCATCTTATTTTGTGTGTGTTTTGGCATGCTTAGGAGTTAACTTGTTATTTTGTTACAAAAAGGATTGGTAGTACTTATTACTATACTAGATTCATAATGGTCCTTTAGTTGATATGTACAACCTCTCTCAGAGTATAAGTAAGATACATAACCAAAAATAAAAATTCAAATTTAGTTAGAATAAAAATATGTTTTCTTCTTCCGTCTATACCTTTTTCGCAGTGTGCTATATCATTTCCATTCCATGTGCATATACAAATAGATTTTCCATGTTACCTTGTTCAAAAGAAATACAATATTAGCCCTATATGATGTTGACGTTTCTGTCACCACATTCAGTCTTTTTTTCTATCTAATTGTTATGTATCTTAAAGTTATATAGGCTACTAGAAATTCCCTAGGAGCCTAGGCAGAAGCTAGGGATATTTTAGGCCTTTATAGGGAAACTAGAATGCGATTGAATCACTTGGTCCTCCACTTATACATTCAACATAATGTATATGTGGCAACACATCCCACTATCACACAGACAGCGAGGTGTTACGCAAAAACGTGCGGAAATCACCATAACCACAGATTATCGAAAACACAGGTTAATTAAAACCATTTGCGGAAAGCTCATAAACTGAGAAACTATTACGTTTCAGTCCACATTCTGCGAGAAAACAGGTTATATAAACATATACCAGCCTTGATATTTGTCCCCAGCTTAGAGGAACAGTTGTTCATCCATCTCATGAGTTCACCACCTGTTCATATACATAAAGGCCCACATCCGGCCAACAGCAGGATATACAAGACATCAACGATCATACATCGTGGAACAACGTCGAAACACTGCCGAGGACCTGAGAGTACAGGGATGACTCTAGACTCTACTACAAAACATCCAAAACAGCAGCATATCCATCGCTTGCCTTCTACTGCTCGTCTAGCGGCTCGGCCGCAACACCACGACCACCACCACGTCTAGCTCGACCACCTAAAAAGGGTGTAAACCAGTGGAGTGAGACAATTGAACATTGTCCCAGCGGGAAACATAACTCCCCACCAAAACTACAAAACCTTAGGTAAAGAGATAAAGCAGGTAACTGATGAGAAGTATAACAAGAGCAGTTAATGAAGTAAGGTTGTTCAAGCTAGCAAGCTTACCATATATATATATATATATATATATATATATATATATATATATATATATATATATATATATATATATATATATATATATGAAAGGCATATACCACAAAGCATATAAGCAATTGCAAGATATGATGGAATTAACTACACAAACAAGGCCTCAACCAATGTTTCGTGTTTGTCTTAAGAAGTAATACTATTCGGCTGAATTACGTATTATTATACCCTTAGGAAGTGAGTCGTACCGCTCAAATCAAACCTTCGGCTGCGAAGCCCAAGCCGGTGCCACACAAAGTCAATGGAAGAGTCGGACTCCACACCCTTCTCCTCCTCATGGTCAGTGCATGAGTACAACATAAGAAGGACCACAGTCTCATGCTGAAGTGGTCTTAGCCACAGGGTCAGGCTACCCTCTGCCTAGCCCGCCTCAGTATAGGTCACGGCGCTAGTGAAACTGAGCCACATGCCTGTTCACCGTGCTCTGAGCCATGAACGCATTCATGCTCCTTATATCACTTATCCTGAGCCATGGGCCTGTTCACCATGCTCCTCATCACAATTGGGCTACGGGCCTGAATCCGCACCCTGGAGTCTACAACCGAAGTTGCACTCTTACCTCCTCAGTTTAGGCTAGGAGCAACCGTGCATATTCAACAATATGTGCTCCGGGTAATCCTCTAGGAGAACCCATTTCACCATCACCAAATTCCTGACGATGATGGATCTATGGCCAGGGCAACTACATGATGTATTTCACTGAAATTATTTAGTTTCTTTTAGATGGATTGCAAGATTCAACCAAGTTGTATAACATGCAAACTATAACAAAATAAACAACATAAAACTCAACATTATGTTATTATTGTAATCGCATCAACCCGGTCCATCTCAAGGATCTGACATCACATGTTATCACTTGGCCTCTTGCCAACCATCCAGATCTGTCTCAAGGATCATCACATACTCTGGGATCTCAATCCCTCATCATGTATTGTCACTGCCTCTCAAGGCTTACATCATCATCATGGAACAAACACATCACATGTGCAATCTCATAAACTAGAGTAATTATCAGGGTAATGTTACTCATCATATATTTCTCATAGCTTTTTCATGGCTAAGCATCACCTGCATGGTTAGGGTATACAATAATCATAGTTTCAACATAAGGACTATGCTTACTATCATGAGATGACATTAAAGATACTATACTTATAAATCTTACATTATCTGGTGATCAAGTACATAAAGCACATCATAAAACAACTATTTGTGTACTTATCCTTGCCTCAGCATTACATAGATATTCAAGGGAATCATGCATAAGGTCATGTTTAGATATAAAAGGGCAAGCATTACCATTACCATTATCATTGCCATTCTTAGCATTAATAGATAATCATTTCCATATGTGTAGCCAGGCTAAGATAAATGAATAAGCTTATGATAACGAGCATTATTATCTATACCACGAGTTATCATCATTATACTAAGCGTATAACCACAAGCTTGTTTGCATAACGCGATGAACCATCATTACAAGGGACCCTCACCAAAAGATATCAAGAATTCTCACCACAAGGGATGTAACGGCAGTCTGCCCTCACCCAAGGATCAACGTACCAAACAGCAAGCAGCAACGCTGCGTTGCCACCAAGGCAACCAGCGCACGACGCCACGTTACAAGACAGGAGTGTCGCGCGTCAAGGGGGGGGGGGGGGGGGGGGGGTTCAGTCACCTGTGTTGTCGAGCAACGCCCGTCTCACCCAGGTGTTATCGGCCGACACACAAGGGCATGTGACACCCGACACACAACCCAGCAACGTTGTTACAGGTGCTAACATCTCGTCCAGGTCAGCCCACCAAGCTCAACGTCTAAGAGAGAGAGAGGGAACTCATCCACAAATTGTGCAACAACTTAGTCAAGGCCTAACGGCTGACACAAAGCCAAGAGAAAGGGTGTGACGCTCGTCACAAGGGCCAAGGGTTTCGCCCGTCACCTCATCCTATCGCCCGACCCAGGACTGTCGCCCAACACACACATGGTCGCCTTCCTCCTCAAACACAAGGTGCTCAAAACCCTAGAAGGTCAAGGAGATGGCTCACCTCAATCAACCAAGAAAGAGGGGTCTTGCACATCACCTATCACCCATCGGATAACACAAAAACCAACCGATCTCACCCTTCTAGGCCATGGTGAGAGGAGAGTGTTGCTCAAGCAACTAGAACACAAGCTCACCTCAATCGGCCAAGAAACAGGGGTGTTGCTCATGGTGCTAGAAGCTTAAACTCACTCCTCTAGACCAAGGAGAGAAAGGAGTATTGCTCACCTACAAACCCTAGAATACAAGGATCGGCCAAACATGAAGCTAGGCAAGAAATTAAACTACTAACATGTAAAAAAGATCATAGCAAGAGATAATGGAGTTAGGGTTAGAAGTTATGCAACCCGCCTCAAGCTCCAAACTCCAAGGAAGAAGAAGAGCTCCAAGCTTCAAGGGATGTCGACCACCTCTGCTCCTTCAAGGGGGTATCAGCCACCAATGCTCCTTCAAGGGGGTGTCAGACAACACAAGCAAGGAAAGGAGGGAGTGTGGTGCACTCAAGGTGGAGAAGGAAACTAAAGGATCAAAGGAACTCAAAGCAAGGAAAAGAACCACCTATATAGAAGGAATGGGAGGAGAAAACAAGGTAGATCCAAGCTAGGTGTCATCCACCCAAAGGACACTTGTCCTAGAGCTCAAGCCACCACTCTAGCAAGCCTTATACACTTTTCCAAGGTATGCTCCAAGTGTCCACCAAAAAAGGTCAAGGTTGGATCAAGCACCATGGGCGACACAAAGCACATGCACCATGGGAGACACAACATGTTGCTCCTTGGGCGACACACTCCATTGCCATGGGCGACACACACTCAACTTGGCCGACACAAACACTCCTAGGCCGATACACACCTCTCTTGGGCGACACAAAGCTCAACCAAGCCCAAACAAGGCACCTCAAGGCCCAAACAAGCTGAACCAGGCCCAAAAGAACTCAAGCAATGAGCCCAAGCCTTCCTCTCAACCCTAGAGGAAGCAAAGAGAGAGAGGAACACCTCACAAGGTGGAAAACTTGCCCACAAAACCCTAGACTTGGATTATTTGCAAGTAGCCCCTCCAACTCTCAACAAAGCACAACCACACCCTAATCACCACTAACGGTGATTAGCAAGCACCAAAGCATCAGGGTTAAGCAAAACAAACAGGGTAAACCCTAAACGAAGGTCAGGGTCCTTACAAGCTAACCCCCTTCAAGGGATTTCGTCCCCGAAATATGAAGAGAAAAGTGGGGGATACTTTCTCCTCATCTCTTCCTCAAGCTCCCACGTGGCTTCCTCAACGCCACGACGCTGCCAAAGAACCTTCACAAGAACCAGGTCCTTCCTCTTCAGCTTCTTGACCCTTCTATCAAGGATTGTCACAGCACCTTCCTCGTAGGTCACATCTTCATCAAGCTCAACCTCAACTGGCTATATCATTGTACCTGAATCTGGATGACTTTTCTTCAACATACTGACATGGAACACTGGGTGCAACCTGTACAACTCTGGAGGCAACTCTAACTCATAAGATACATGGGCAACACGTGCTATGACTGGATAAGGCCCCATATACCTGGGTGCTAACTTACCCTTCTGGCCAAACCTCAGCACACCTTTCCACGGCGAGACTTTAAGATATACCTTGTCTCCTACCTGGAACTCCAAAGGTCGTCGGCGATTGTCTGCATAAGACTTCTGCCTGTCTTGTGCCACTTTCAACTGTTGCTGTATCACCTTGATCTATTCTGTTGTTTGTTGCACTAGCTCAGGACCCAACAATTGATGTTCCCCAGACTCGTACCAACACAAAGGAGATCTACACTTCCTCCCATACAAAGCCTCATAAGGATCCATGTCAATGCTCTGCTGATAAATGTTGTTGTAGGCAAACTCTATCAAACTAAGATGTACATCCCAATTGCCTAGAAATTGCAAAACACAAGCTCGAAGGAGATCCTCCAAAATCTGAATAGTCCTCTCAGACTATCCATCTGTCTACGGATGGAAGGTGGTACTGAACCTCAACTACGTTCCCAACGCTTTGTGTAACTGTTCCCAAAAATGAATCGTAAACTGAGGACCTCTGTCAGAAACTATCATTGCTGGCACACCATGCAAACGTACTATCTCATCCACATATACTCGAGCGAGTTTCTCGGCTGTATACGTCATCTTTACTGGTAGAAAATGGGCGGACTTAGTCAATCTGTCCACTATCACCCAAATGGAATCATGATTCCTAGTTGTCCGGGGTAGACCAACTACGAAATCCATGGTTATATGATCCCATTTCCACTGTGGTATTGGCAAGGGTTGCAACATACCTTCTGGTTTCTGATGTTCAGCCTTAACTTGCTGACACACTGCACATCTAGCTACGAACTCTGCTACATCTTTCTTCAAACCGGGCCACCAATACAAGTCCTTCAGACTATGACACATCTTGGTGACACCTGGATGCATAGCATACATCGACATATGTGCTTCCTCGAGCACCAACTTCCTCAGATCATCAGCATCTGGAACCACCATCCTCTCACGATAGCAAACTAGCCCATCCTCAGACTCATGGAACCCTTCACACTTTTCACTGTCGAACTCGGATCTGATCAACTGTATCGCATCATCTATCTGATGTGCATTCTTGATCTGTTATATCAACATAGGCTTGACTTGCATCTGTGCTAAAAGACCAGACAACAAAGAAACTTTCATCTGCACATTCATCTATCGTAGAGAAACAAACATATCTCGCCTATGGCATACCAGAGAACTCAACCGTGCCTCCTTTGCAGAAAGAGAAGAAGACTTCCTGCTAAGCGCATCAGCTACCACATTTGCTTTACCAGGATGATACTCGATAGTGCAGTCGTAATCATTGATCAACTCCATCCATCTACGTTGTCGCATGTTCAACTCCTACTACGAAAAGATGTACTTCAGATTCTTATGATCTGTAAAGATTTGACATACTTCCCCATACAGATAGTGTCTCCAAATATTTAACGCATGAACCACAGCCGCCAACTCCAAGTCATGATTCAGATAGTTCTCCTCATGTTTCTTAAGCTGTCACGAGGCAAAAGAAACCACATGATCTTCCTACATCAGCACACAACCTAAACCCTTCTTGGAAGCATCACAGAAAACAACATAGCCCTTCCCCGACTCTGGCAGAATTAACACTGGAGCACTGGTCAGCTTCTCCTTCAAACTCTGGAAAGCTTGTTGACATCGATCATCCCAAACAAAAGGTACATCCTTTCTCATCAACTTCGTCATCGGCAAAGCAATCGCACTGAAATCCTTGATAAACCTCCGGTAGTACCCTGCTAAACCCAGAAAATTGCAAACTTCTGTCGGCGTCTTTGGTTGTTCCCAATCTGCAACGGATTCCACCTTCTTCGGATTTACTTTGACTCCTTCAGTAGATATCACATGACCCAAGAAAGTCACTTCTTCCAACCAGAACTCACACTTACTGAACTTGGCATATAGCCGATGTTGATGAAGAAGAGTCAACGCTCGTCGAAGATGTTGCTCATGCTTTAGCCTGTCCCGACTATAGATCAAGATGTCATCTATGAACACTACAACAAACTGATCTAAGAATAGGTGGAAAACTCTGTTCATCAGGTCCATGAAAATGGCAGGTGCATTGGTTAGCCTAAACGGCATAACCACAAACTCGAAATGACCATACCTCGTCTTGAAAGCTGACTTTGGTATGTCATCCGCCTTTATCCTCAACTGATGATATCCAAACCGTAGATCGATCTTCGAAAACATTGTAGCACCACACAACTGATCAAACAGATCATCTATCCTCGGCAATGGGTACTTGTTCTTGATCGTAACCTTGTTCAACTATTGGTAGTCTGTACACAACCGCATCGAACCATCCTTCTTCTTAACGAACAACACGGGAGCACCCCAAGGCGACGTACTCGTCAGATAAAACCTTTGTCTAGCAATGCTTGCAACTGCTTCTTCAACTCTGCCATCTCCACTGGAGCCATCCTATACGGTGTTTGTGCAACTGGCTACGTTCTTGGTACCAGATTGATCTCGAAATCAATCTCTCGGGGTGGAGGAACACTAGGAAACTCTTCAGGAAACACATCTGCAAACTCTCGAACAACTGACACCTCCTCAAGGCTAGGACCTTTCGCCTTGGAAACCACAACGGTATCCACCACGTGAGCTAAGAATGCCTCACATCCTTGTCGTAACAACTTCTCTGCCACCATAGCTGATACCAGACATGTCGGAAGAATCTTCCTATCTCCCTAGAAGATCCACTTCTCTCCATCATCATCAAACACTGCCTACTTGGAACCACAGTCCAAAACAACCTTATACTTCTCTAAGGTATCCATCCCAAGGATAACATCGAAACCATGCATATCAAGTGGTATAATATCCACTTGGATGCAGTGTCCTGAGAAAGACAAGACACAAGATGGACACTCTTCTCGAAGCAAAGAGGAACCATCAAGAGGGGTTTCTAACAACAAGCTATCCTTCTTACAGCTAATAGATAAACGATAGTTTTCAAGCATACTATAGGCGATAAAAGAGTGTGTAGCACCTGGGTCAACCAGAACAGATATAAAGAAAGAAGAAGACATATCAGAATGAAATAACTCCATCTGACATGTCACTACCCGCGGGTTGACTATCGCCTCCGGCTAATTCATTGCGTAGAATCAAGCCGTTGCTTGATGTCCACGACCTCTGCTTCCTTGAGAAGACGATCCAGCTTGAGATGCTTGACCGCATCCTCTTCCTCTGCTACCACTGGGTTGTTGCCTCTCTAATCTTTGAAAACTGTGCCTCGGCTGTTGCGTCACTTCAACATCTCTATTCGGGCAATTAAGCCTGAAATGCCCGACTTGTCCACAAAGATGACATGACATGTCCTCAAACCGTGGCCTAGCTGGCCCTGTCACTACCACAGAAGATGTACCATGCGCCTTGGATGGTGAAGAAACATAACCTCTCCCCTTACTCGGAGACCACTGAGACGGTACACCAGAACTTCTCATCACTACCGGCGATGAAAGCCCGGGCTTCTTAAAGCCACCAAACATCCGTCCCTGAAACTGAGCAGGCCTTTTGTGAGACATGGATTCTCTTTTCTCCCTTACTGTCCTCTCAATCCTTCGAATAGATTCCACGAACGTAGCAAACCGCTCTCGATTCTCCAACGCAGACACAGGTGTTGTCAGCTCAGAACTCAGACCTTTCTCGAAACGTCTGATCCGCTCCTCATCTGTTGCCTCCATATGAGGACAAAACCTCAGTAGGTCCATGAACTTGGCTTCATACTCGGTGATGTTTGTCGTTCCTTGTCGCAAGCTCTCAAACTGACTGATCTTCTCATCCAGATACGTCTTGGGAAAGTATCTGGTGACGAACTCGCACCTGAAACCCTCCCAACATATCACCTCACAGGGCCGCTTCTCTTCCTCGATGGTCCACCAGTGACCAGCACTACCCTTCAGAAGGTAGACAGTGTGCTTTACTTTGTCTGCTTCGGGGATGTCGAGGATCCGGAAAGCCTTCTCAAGACTTGTCAGCCATAGATCTGCATCCACTGGATCAGCCATTCCAGCATACTCCGAAGCTCCGACTCGGCGAAGCCGCTCGAAGGTCTTCCCAATACCCGATGCTTCTCCATGGGGAACATGTGCTCGCGGAGGAGGCACTGGTAATTGCTCAACCATGAGATTCATCGTAGCCATTATCTGCCCCATAAGTTGTTGGTAAGCAGGATGTTCAAGTATGGCTGGGTTAGGTTGGGGGACCTCAGGCACCCAATCTCCATGTGCCTGCCCTTCAGCTGAAGCAGCATCACTATACTCAGCTGAGTGTTCTTCATGGTTTCCAGACATCTTGATTTTCTTCTGCTGGGGGCAGAAGATGGTTGTAAGAAAATCTGGACAACACACAAGAACAGACGACCTAGTCCTAAATCCCTGTAGACTCAGCGAACTTAAGGCTCTGATACCAAAAACTTGTGGCAACACATCCCACTATCACACAGACAGCGAGGTGTTACGCGAAAACGTGCGGAAATCACCATAACCACAGATTATCGAAAACACAGGTTAATTAAAACCGTTTGTGGAAAGCTCATAAACTGAGAAACTATTACGTTTCAGTCCACATTCTGCGAGAAAACATGTTATATAAACATATACCAGCCTTGATATTTGTCCCCATCTTAGAGGAACAGTTGTTCATCCATCTCATGAGTTCACCACCTGCTCATATACATAAAGGCCCACATCCGGCCAACAGCAGGATATACAAGACATCAACGATCATACATCGTGGAACAACGTCAAAACACTGCCGAGGACCTGAGAGTACAGGGATGACTCTAGACTCTACTACAAAACATCCAAAATAGCAGCATATCCATCGCTTGCCTTCTACTACTCGTCTAGCTGCTCGACCGCAACACCACGACCACCACCACGTCTAGCTCGACCACCTAAAAAGGGTGTAAACCACCGGAGTGAGACAATTGAACATTGTCCCAGTGGGAAACATAACTCCCCACCAAAACTACAAAACCTCAGGTAAAGAGATAAAGCAGGTAACTGATGAGAAGTATAACAAGAGCAGTTAATGAAGTAAGGATGTTCAAGCTAGCAAGCTTACCATATATATATGAAAGGCATATACCACAAAGCATATAAGCAACTGCAAGATATGATGGAATTAACTACACAAACAAGGCCTCAACCAATGTTTCGTGTTTGTCTTAAGCAGTAATACTATTCGGCTGAATTACGTATTATTATGCCCTGAGGAAGTGAGTTGTACCGCTTAAATCCAACCTTCGGCTACAAAGCCCAAGCCGGTGCCACACAAGGTCAATGGAAGAGTCGGACTCCACGACCTTCTCCGCCTCATGGTCAGTGCATGAGTACAACATAAGCAGGAATGCAGTCTCATGTTGAAGTGGTCTTAGCCATAGGGTCAGGCTACCCTCTGCCTAGCCCGCCTCGGTACAGGTCACAGCGCTAGTGAAACTGAGCCACAGGTCTGTTCATCGTGCTCTGAGCCATGAACGCATTCATTCTCCTTATATCACATATCCTGAGCCATGGGCCTATTCACCATGCTCCTCATCACAATTGGGATACGGGCCTGAATCCGCACCATGGAGTCTACAACCGAAGTTGCACGCTTACCTCCTCAGTTTAGGCTAGGAGCAACCTCGCATATTCAACAATATGCGCTCTGGGTAATCCTGTAGGAGAACCCGTTTCACCATCACCAAATTCTTGACGATGATGGATCTATGGCCAGGGCAACTACATGATGTATTTCACTGAAATTATTTAGTTTCTTTTAGATGGATTGCAAGATTCAACCAAGTTGTATAACATGCAAACTATAACAGAATAAACAACATAAAACTCAACATTATGTTATTATTGTAATCGCATCAACCTGATCCATCTCAAGGATCTAACATCACATGTTATCACTTGGCCTCTTGCCAACCATCCAGATCCATCTCAAGGATCATCACATACTCTGGGATCTCAATCCCTCATCATGTATTGTCACTGCCTCTCAAGGCTTACATCATCATCATGGAACAAACACATCACATGTGCAATCTCATCAACCAGAGTAATTATCAGGGTAATGTTACTCATCATATATTTCTCAAAGCTTTTTCATGGCTAAGCATCACCTGCATGGTTAGGGTATACAATAATCATAGTTTCAACATAAGGACTATTCTTACTATCATGAGATGACATTCAAGATACTATACTTATCAATCTTACATTATCTGGTGATCAAGTGCATAAAGCACATCATAAAACAACTATTTATGTACTTATCCTTGCCTCAGCATTACACATATATTCAAGGGAATCATGCATAAGGTCATGTTTAGATATAAAAGGGCAAGCATTACCATTACCACTATCATTGCCATTCTTAGCATTAATAGATAATCGTTTCCATATGTGTAGCCAAGCTAAGATAAATGAATAAGCTTATGATAACGAGCATTATTATCTATACCAGGAGTTATCATCATTATAATAAGCGTATAACCACAAGGTTGTTTGCATAACACGATGAACCATCATTACAAGGGACCCTCACCAAAAGATATCAAGAATTCTCACCAAAAGAGATGTAACGGCAATCTTCCCTCACCCAAGGATCAACGTACCAAACAGCAAGCAGCAACATTGCGTTGCCACCAAGGCAACCAGCGCGCGACGCCGCGTTACAAGAGGGGAGTGTCGCGCGTCAAGGGGGGGGGGGGGGGTCGGTCACCTGTGTTGTCGGGCAACGCCCGTCTCGCCCAGGTGTTATCAGCCGACACACAAGGGCATGTGACACCCGACACACAACCCAGCAACGTCGTTACAGGTGATAACATCTCGGCCAGGTCAGCCCACCAAGCTCAACGTCCAAGAGAGAGAGAGGGAACTCATCCACAAAACGTGAAACAACTTAGTCAAGGCCTAACGGCCGACACAAAGCCAAGAGAAAGGGCATGACGCTCGTCACAAGAGCCAAGGGTGTCGCCCGACACCTCAGCCTATCGCCCGACCCAGGACTGTCGCCCAACACACACATGGTCGTCTTCCTTCTCAAACATAAGGTGCTCAAAACCCTAGAAGGTCAAGGAGATGGCTCACCTCAATCAACCAAGAAAGAGGGGTCTTGCACATCACCTATCACCCATCGGATAACACAAAAAACAAATGAGCTCACCCTTCTAGTCCATGGTGAGAGGAGAGTGTTGCTCAAGCAACTAGAACACAAGCTCACCTCAATCGGCCAAGAAAGAGGGGTGTTGCTCATGGTTCTAGAAGCTTAAACTCACTCCTCTAGACCAAGGAGAGAAAGGAGTATTGCTCACCTACAAACCCTAGATTACAAGGATCGGCCAAACATGAAGCTAGGCAAGAAACTAAACTACTAACATGTAAACAAGATCATAGCAAGATATAATGGAGTTAGGGTTAGAAGTTATGCAACACGCCTTAAGCTCCAAGCTCCAAGGAAGAAGAAGAGCTCCAAGCTTCAAGGGATGTCGACCACCTCTGCTCCTTCAAGGGGGTATCGGCCACCACTGCTCCTTCAAGGGGGTGTTGGCCGACACAAGCAAGGAAAGGAGGGAGTGTGGTGCACTCAAGGTGGAGAAGGAAACTAAAGGATCAAAGGAACTCAAAGCAAGGAAAAGAACCACCTATATAGAAGGAAAGGGAGGAGAAAACAAGGTAGATCCAAGCTAGGTGTCGTCCACCCAAAGGACACTTGTCCTAGAGCTCAATCCACCACTCTAGCAAGCCTTATACACTTGTCCAAGGTATGCTCCAAGTGTCCACCAAACAAGGTCAAGGTTGGATCAAGCACCATGGGCGACAAAAAGCACATGCACCATGGGCGACACAACATGTTTCTCCTTGGGCGACACACTCCATTGCCATGGGCGACACACACTCAACTTGGCCGACACAAACACTCCTAGGCTGATACACACCTCTCTTGGGCGACACAAAGCTCAACCAAGCCCAAACAAGGCACCTCAAGGCCCAAACAAGCTCAACCAGGCCCAAAAGAACTCAAGCAACAAGCCCAAGCCTTCCTCTCAACCCTAGAGGAAGCAAAGAGAGAGAGGAACACCTCACAAGGTGGCAAACTTGCCCACAAAACCCTAGACTTGGGTTATTTGCAAGTATCCCCTCCAACTCTCAACAAAGCACAACCAAACCCTAATCACCACTAAAGGTGATTAGCAAGCACCAAAGCATCAGGTTTAAGCAAAACAAATAGGGTAAACCCTAAACGAAGGTCAGGGTCCTTACATTATACATCCTTCATTACTCTAGTTTGAACCAGAAACAAAAATGTTACTACTACAACATCTATAGCCCTTGCTAATTAAGCTACTAAGATCATTAGATGGTCTTTTATAGGGTTTATATATATATATATATATATATATATATATATATATATATATATATATATATATATATATATATTTGTGTGTGTGCACATATGTAGTTATATGATAATCTATGATCAATATAATTCATCAACTATTTGAGGTGATTTAAAGAAAACTTATAACTTGTGGGACATTTAGTTTTATCTTTTTGTCTTACATTACAAATTCCCATACTGAGATGTTGAATGGCCTCCCTTGAGAGCAAGTTGCTAAGAACATATTAATATTCAGTTGTTAGTATATAACTCTTATATATAGTTCTACATGTTAGTCGCCATCTCTATTTTAGTCTAGATATGTAGGTGCTTTAGTTTCTATAGTAATACTTACTAAGAATTACCTATTGGGTTTTTTGCCATTTATTCTAATTGTGTATGCATATTATTTATAGTAGTAAGGGCGTAATTAAGGAAGAAATATTGTTTGCAAAGGGGTCAAGGAAGGACATCCATTGAGGTAGTAGCTAAGGGGGTAAAATAATGTAATGGATGATTGAGGGGATAAATTAGGTATCAATCAAATAAGAAACCAGACATATTTTCCCCAAATTGTACCCAATTTGCCAAAGTTTGACCTGATAAGGTCCAAATCAGAACTAGTTTTGCATAACATTATCGAATCAATCCTTCATTCCCGTAATATTGATATGCTTTTGATCATATTGGGTCATATTTTGTTAAATTGGGTCCAGACCATCGTTTAGCATTTAGAAATAATATTGAGGGTAGGTGTCCAAGTGTGAAATGTGAGGGGCCGTATATTTCATTTTAGGGTTAGTTCAAATATAGATGTGTTTGGGTCTAATCAGACCTATTTTTCTCCCGACTAGGCTAGAGTAGGTATGCTTCTAGTCCAACTTGTAACTATTATAACTTGGCATAAATCACAACTAATAATACCGAAATATGTCTTGTACCAATGAGACAGAATTTGCCCAATTTTAATCTATTAAAGTCTAATTTTAAAACATTCAACATACTTGTCTAGACTCTCCTTTCATTCCACGGGCTGCCTAGGTGAGAAGAAATGACCCAGTTGGGGTAACGTTAGGTTTTCTAAACTAAATGTGACACATTTTGAGCCCATTATCAAGCCCGCTTACCAGCCAGGTGGGATGCCAAGGCCAAGAAGTTTCCTAGGTTGAGCTCCTAGTAGTTGTAGAGGTGGGAGAAGGATAATAACAAGAAAAATAGGGAAGAAAGGGATATTATATGTGAAGGGGTCAAGTAAGGACATCCACTAACTAGGCCCAACCTCCTCAGACCAGCCATATTTCCCCCAAAATATACCTAATTTGCCAAAGTTAATATATTCTTCATTACTTGAGTTTAAACCAGAAACAAACATGTTACTACTACGACATTTATTTCCCTTACTAATTAAGATACTAAGCTCATCAAATGGGAGGTTATAGGTTTGATGACCTACATTGGTCTTCTTATATATATGTGTGTGTCTGTAGTATAGTGTACATACCAATCAATTAACCCAAATGAGCTCCCTTTTAAGGACAGAACTCCACCTGACCTTGTAGTGCAACCTAGTTTAGTACAAATCAACTCATATAACATGATCATAGTTCAAAATCAGATGTCATGAATTTATTTTACTATGTCACCCTCCCAACAACTTGATGGGTTGTCAAAAATTGAATACAAGTGGTCAAATCAAGGTAATTGAACAAAACCATACAATGTTCAAGAAATCAGACTTGAGAGAAGTGTTGTTTAGTAACAACCCTATACACTCATGAATAGTGTTTGATGTTCAGGAGAATGAAGAGGAGTGGTGGATATTACACTAGTAGGAGGATGAGGAGGAGGGGGGATGAGGAAGGGGGAAAGGATTAAATTTTACATGGGCTGCCTATGCGAGAGCCTATCTATTTGTTGGCGTTGTTGATATTTTACATTTTTCTCATATATACATATAGAAAATTTATATATTAAAGTTTCTAGGCATTACTGCTATTTAAGGACACTACATCATTTTTCAGGGAGTCGTGGATACAAGTTAGATGAGCAGAGGAAGATCTAAGCATGAACGGTTCCAAGAGGCATTCAGGTAAGGATTTAATTCATTTTTGGATTTAGCATTTAGGAATCAAATTGAGGTCAAGTGCCCATGTGTGAAATGTGAGAACAAATTTTTTTATGACAGGGACACAATTACATGGCATGTTATTAAATCTTGTTTCCTATCAACCTACACTGATTGGGTATATCATGTTCATAGTGACAATCAAGACCATATGATCAATCAACATATCCCTAACTCTTTTGATGATATTGAGGGTTTGATAAATGATGCATGTTATGATGACGTCGAAATGAACACAACCTTCAATTGTAGTGGTAGTGAAAATACTCGTCATGGAGATGGTGGTAGTGATAATGGAATTCCTATGCATGATGATAATAAATTTGAGGAACTATTGAAAGATGCTTGTGAGCCACTATATCCAGGTTGTGATAAATTCGCAAAGCTTTCCTTTGTTGTTCATTTATTTAGGCACAAATGCTTGAATAAAATAAGCAACCAAGCGATGTCTGGATATTTGGACCTTCTATCGAAAGTTTTGCCTAAGGGACACAAGTTGCCAACAAATTGGTATGAATGTAGAAAATGTATGTCTTCTCTGGGATTGGATTATCAGATCATTCATGCATGCCCTAATGATTGTATACTTTATAGAGGTGAATACTTGAATTTAAACAAATGTCCAAAGTGTTCTACCTCAAGGTGGATTGATTCATACCAGGGAAGAAGGATAAAGATCAAGAAACAGAGACCACAAAAAGTTATTCGTCGCTTTCCTTTGATTCCTAGATTGAAAAGATTATTAAATTCAACGAAGACATCTCCTTGGATGATTTTCCATTCCACAAGTACGATTGGTGCAGTGGGTGAAATCAAACATCCAAGAGATTCTGAGGCTTGGAAAGATTTTGATACTAACCATCCATCATTCAGCATTGAGCCACGAAATGTAAGACTCGGCCTAGAGACAGATGGATTTAGCCCTTTCAATATAGCAATGGGGAGTAGTAGAAGTATTTGGCCCGTCATCTTAATTTGTTACAATCTTCCTCCCTGGCTTACTATGCATCAATATTTCTTAATGATGTCACTTCTTATTGATGAACCAAAATCACCTGGAAATGATATTGATGTTTACCTCCAACCATTGATTGATGAGTTGAAGATGTTGTGGATTGGAGTGAACACTTTTGATGCTAATGTCGGTGAGGTATTTAGCATGAGAGCAATGCTTCTATGGACCATTAGTGACTTTCCTGCATATAGTATGTTGTCTGGTTGGGGTACAAAAGGCTACAAGGCATGTCCTTATTGCCATGTTGACCATGGTTCTATCTACCTTCCATATAGTCGAAAATGTATCTATCTAAGGCATCGTCGTTTTCTACCAATTAACCACCCATGGCGTGCTGATAAAAAAACTTCAATGGAAATGAGGAAATAGATCTTGCACCTCAACCTTTGGATGGGAAACAAATTGAACATCTGTGGGAAGATTATGATAATGTTGTCTTTGGAAAGGTTTCTAATAATAATTTATGGGTCCCACATGAATTACTTGAGGGGTGGAAAAAGAGAAGTATATTTTTTGAGCTTCCTTATTGGAGCTCATTGTTGGTTAGGCACAATTTAGATGTTATGCACATAGAGAAAAATGTAAGTGAAAATATTCTGGCATGGCTACTTCAAAAAGATGGAAAAAGCAAGGACAACATCAAAGCTCGAATGGATTTACAACACTTGCGAATATGTAAATCAATGTGGCCTAGAGTTTCAAAATCAAATAATGCTAGGAAGCTTCCTCATGCAATATATAGCATGACAAATGAAGAAAAGGAAAACTTTCTGTCTGTATTAAAGGACATTAAACTACCAGAAGGATTTTCATCAAAGTTCTCCCGTATGGTTCAAATACAAGAAAAGAAGTTAATGGGTATGAAGAGTCATGATCACCATGTATTGCTACAACATCTCCTTCCGATAGCTATGATCAAGACATTAGCAAAGCCTGTCAGAAAAGTTTTGACAGAATGTTGTGTTTTTTTCAAACAACTAAGTGCAAGGGTCATTACAGTTGAACAGATGGAAGAGCGGGAACACAAAATTCCCATGATAATGTGCAATTTGGAAAGGATTTTCCCTGCTGCATTCTTTGATGTCATGGTCCATTTAGTTGTGCATCTAGCAACTGAAGCAAAACTTGCTGGACCAGTTCAGTTTAGATGGATGTATCCCATTGAGAGATATCTATACACACTAAAGAATTATATTCGTAATAAGAGTAGACCAGAAGGTTCTATTGCCGAAGGGTACTTAATGGAGGAAGCAAGCATATTCTGTGATAGATATCTACATGATGTGGAAACCAAGCTACATAGACCTATAAGGTACCCTGATGGTCCACTTGGTTCTCGTTCTTTATTGAGTATACCCATCGAAGAACTACACCAAGTTGCACGTTTCATATTGCTTAATACTGAGGAAGTTCAACCTTATGTGAAGTAAGTATCAAGTAATTAATTTCGATATATTGATGAAAATTATCTAACAAATATTAACTAACATATATAAATACAGGAATCATAAGGATGTATTGATATGCCAACACCCTAGTTGGGATGATTTCACCTTACAATTGCATCACCACAAATCTTTCGTAGAATGGTTTGAAGATTATGTAATACAATACTCGTTATCTGATTTAACATAGTTTTTTATTCTATTTTTTAGTTTGATTCATATGCATGTTCTTCCTAGGTTTCTTCCATACAAGAATTCAATGAACTTCCCAAACCTATCAAATATTTGTCTCAAGGACCTAAGATAGGGATATATTCTTATAAAGGCTATTTTGTGAATGGATACAAATTTGAATGTCAAGGTGTTGATAAATACCGAGTAACACAGAATAGTGGTATTTCCACAACAGGCCCAGACGGAGAAGTCTATTATGGAGTTTTAAATGACATCTTAGAGATTCACTACCATGGAATGAATCCTTATTTTCTTTTTAAATGCTCCTGGTTTAGTGTTGATGAGGAAGGGTTTTCAGTAGATGATCTTAATATTGCACATGTTAACACCAGTAAGTGGATCTTTGAAGACGAACCATTCATTTATCCAGAACAAGCTGAACAAGTCTTTTACTCATCTGATCCTCTAGAAGGACATTGGAGTACTGTATGTCATTGGAAACCTAAAAATGTTTATGTCAATCATGATCTCAATGTTGAACAAAATGATGAACAATTTGGTAGATGTTATGAGCCTTCTATAAGTTGTGAGATGAATGATATCCACGAATTCAGATGGACTAGGTGTGATATATCCCGATCTGTAGAAGTTCCACAAAGTGTAATCAGAGAAATTTCACATCCTAAAAAGAGGAGGAGAGTAGAGGTATATTCTATAGAAAATTTTGGATAATAGTTTTGATTTCTTTTTGTAGGATTCTTGAGTATTTCATATTAAAGATTAATTAGGTATTAATATGATCTAAATTTCTACATAGTCATGCCACCTAAATGTAAGTTCAAATCTGTTAATCAAATCATTGACATGGAAATTCAGGACAACAATCTTGCATCAAGAAAATCAAGTATGTGAAATTTCATTTTAGTTGATTGCAAACACTTATATTTCTGTCAGAAATTTAGTCATCAATTTCATTATCTTTATTAGTTTTAGAACTAAAGGGAAATAAGAGGAGAGCACCATCCAAATCTTATTTCAAATCAATCTCAGGTATAATCGTGATTCCAATATATAAGTAATAGCTTTTGAAGATAGTTGCTTATTTTTTAGTGTGCACCCATCTTTTTCAGTATCTAATCACTCAGATCAAGTTGGTAAATCAGCTCAAAAGATGGTTAATAATGCATCACAGTCAGGTCAATATTAATTTTCTTCAACAATGAATATTTTGCTTCCAATGAATTACTAATCTTTATGGCTTACATTCCCTATTTCTAACAGTGAGTCACATTACAAATTTCACTGCAGCTGCAAAAGGAAAGGTTGTGCCTAGCCTTCAGAAACCAATTAAGAGAATTTGAGTAAGATAAATTTGAAGTTAACATGAAGAAATTTAATAACGTTCATATAAATTAATAAGGCTTAATCTTGTATTATATTTTTTTAGATGCATCAACAACAAAAAGACCAACACGCTCATATATTTCAGATGAACACATTCCAATTGCCGATGCATTTAAAAAAACCCGAAATTTGGGTATGCAAATACCATAACGCATTTACTATAATTTTTCTTGCTAATGCTGATATGATTGAATTTTTAGGTAAATCTACCAATGGAAAAGGTGAATCAAACAGATTCAAGAAAAATGTGCACCCAAGTTCAAAGGGAAAGGCTACTCTTGAAAATGGCATGCACCTAGATGAACATGTGAGAATAAATGAAGAAATTCAACATGAACCGAGAGTCAAAGAAGGTAATACACTAATACATGTGGTTTAATTTTTTATTGAAATAGTCATGGGTATATTTTTAATTGTTAATATTTTCTCATAGTGAGAGATAGTTTAAATGCAAATGCAATTGTCAAAGGGAAGTATGTGCCCATCCAGAGTGATCCAGTTGAGGAACGCTTGGTGAGATAATGTCAAGTAAGTCCAAGTGAATTTAATTTCCTGTGTATATACTTCTAACTCCCAATCTTACATCCTATCTTTCATAGGTCTATATTTTTTCTTGCTAATGCTGATATGATTGAATTTTTAGGTAAATCTACCAATGGAAAAGGTGAATCAAATAGATTCAAGAAAAATGTGCATCCAAGTTCAAAGGGAAATGCTACTCTTGAAAATGACATGCACCTAGATGAACATGTGAGAATAAATGAAGAAATTCAACATGAACCGAGAGTCAAAGAAGGTAATCCACTAATACATGTGATTTAATTTTTTATTGAAATAGTCATGGGTATATTTTTAATTGTTAATATTTTCTCATAGTGAGAGATAGTTTAAATGCAAATGCAATTGCCAAAGGGAAGTATGTGCCCATCCAGAGTGATCCAGTTGAGGAACGCTTGAGTGAGATAATGTCAAGTAAGTCCAAGTGAATTTAATTGCTTGTGTATACACTCCTAACTCCCAATCTTACATCCTATCTTTCATAGGTCTATCAGCAACAAAGAGGGCAGCAAAATTGACTGTTTTAGAAGAAGGCATTGCAACTGGCAATGCATTTAAAAAACCTCAAAATTGGGGTATGTAGTACTTTACTAATATAATACATCATAATTACACATTATCTTTGTTGACGTCGTTTCGTATAAGTTTGCAATGATTAAATTCATTTAGGAAATTCTACGAGCAATAAAGGTGAATCAAGTAGTCTAAAAAAAACATGCGTCCAAATTTGAAGGGTAAGCATGCTTACTATGATTTTAGCGAATCAAATCACAATGCATCTCTTAGGACAACACTCTTAGGTAAACATATAATTACCCTTTTTTATTTTACAAAAAGAATGATAAAACGTGACTATGCCATAGGGAATGTGAGATGCAACAAGCGGATATATGTTCCACCAGAAGATATTGAAAAGTATGGAGACATGTGTAGGTCACCCCTAGATTTTGACATGAGTGATGAGGATAGATCACATTCGAGTGAATCTAACCAACCTGAAAATTTAGGTAAGTTATGTGTCTATATATACATAATATCTACACTACTAGTTTCTTTTAATACATATGATTATGATATGCAATCTATTAAGATGTTGAGGATGACCAACGCGTACAAGGAAATTCAGATACCACTATTCCAGGTAAATCACTTTAGTTATATAGTTCTAACTACAATAATCATTCTCCATAACCCATTAAATGTTTGTAGACATTACTATAGAAGGGAATCATGAAAATATTGATGACTTCCAAGTTGATGGAACTTTATGTGAGGATGACCCACACAACCAAGGACCGTCAAAATCCTTTATTCTAGGTGATTCCTTCAGTTATGTTGTTATAAGTACTATAATAGTTCTTCATAATCCATTAACTATTCATGGATATTACTGTAGAAGGAGACATGGATAATGTTGATGAGTTACATTTTGATGGAACTTCATATGGCTATCTATCAGGTAACCACTGAGTATTTCAGTACCATAACTCACACTTGCATGGGACTAGGATCCAAAAACCACACACACAATATATAGTATCTCTACTAATCTAAAAATTCTTCCTTGTGATAGAAAATGATCATTTTGAAGATGAGATGCACACAGAAGATAATGTGGAGGTAAATGAAGAAATTCCAGAAGGCTCAAGATGTGAAAAAGGTAATGCATGTCATATGATATTTTAGTGCAATATTCACGAGTGTTAATTGATGTTTACAATTTCTAATAAAGATAAGAGGAATACAAGAGGATGTACGACTTACAAAGCAGTGGCCACCAAAGATGGAGAAAAATGGGTATGCATTGTAGATCGTCAATTGGGAGTACCCGTTGGAGATGAACGTCAGAAACTAGCTACTTGGTTGGGTCTATATGCCAGACGCACGGAGTATTTTCCTATAGAAAAAAGGTGGGGACAAAAACATCAAAGGAGTTTTGAGAATGTGATGCAAAAATTGAAGGTATGGAACAATATATTTCAACGTATGTGCATTGCATGTGTAAAGAGGCGAGATCACCCCCTTACTAAAATTTAAAGGAAATACAACATCCACAAGTTTTAAACACAAATAGAGACTTTTGAGGATGATTGCATAATAATCCAATTAAATAAGCATGATTCCAGATACATAATAAAATGTCAATAGCAGCGGAAAGAAAAGAAATAACAAGCCTTCCATTGGCTTTATTGTTTATTACATCATTGATTTCTAAAAGAAAAGATAAGATAGCATAGAGGATCAAGCTATAGCAACCTAGCCATCCTTCTACACAAGCAAACGAACACAGCAAGGAATCTTTCTTTAAATCCTTCCTTCTCCTTGAAAAGCTCCAACACCTGGGTGGTTGGGATGGCACCCAGCAAGAGGGAAAAACAAAGAAAAGTATGTGTTACTCTACTAATCTATACAAGGCAAAGAAAAGATGTAACAAGGAAACTAGTCAAGTATTTGGTGTAAAAGGATATCAAAGAGTATGAGGTTTTCATTAAAGAACTTGCCATTAACAAAGATAATAAAGGATTTTAGCATGCTTATTAATATGTCTATCTAACTAAGTAGGGTTGAGGCACCTACCGAACCTCTAACCTTAGGTGAGGGAAGAATTATAAACATTTCCAAGTCACCTACAAATTTTTAATGGGGAGAATAATAAACATTCCCCTAGGGCGATTTTATACATGCCCTCTATGGGTGGTTGTACATAAGTACCACTACTTAAAATTTAAATAGAACATTTAATTTCATGCTAAGAGATTTATGGCAAGAATAAACAAAATATATTCAACATGGCAATGGGGCATAATTACCCAAACAAGAGAGTACTATAACTGAAATTGAGGCAATTAGGGCAATTTAGGTTTCAAAGATATTCAATGGTTTGGATCAATTAAACCTCATAAGAAAAATCTAGGTATTGGATTAAGTATTCCCAACTGATAGGTAGATGTACAACATGACTCATAACAAGTAAAATCCCTACTAAACTCATACACATACCTTTGCCACAGATGTCCTAGCTTCCCTTATCAGATCGTCTCACGAACTAAAGATCCAAACTTCCTAATATATCATTTAATTCATTTATTAGAATTGCATATATTTACTTCTAAGATTTAAAACCCTAATTTACTAACTTTTATACAAACCTTCGATTCAGACCTCAAAAACCTCATAATTGACTTAGTTAGGTTTTCCTGACCAAAATAACATATAATATTGTATATTTTGGAAATATAAATATTACGGTAAATTTTTAGAGATTTTTAAGTTAATTAATTTGATTTTAAAAACACTTTTTCGCAAAACTCAAAATCAAATTTCAAAAATATTTTTATTGGATAGATCTCGTTTTCCTGATTTCAAAACACTATTTATTTTTAAATTTTGACCAACAGATTAATTAATAAAAATTATTTGGCCTCGACCAATCACAGCTTGCCACGTAGGCAAAGCTGGACGGCCGGGCGGTGACGGGCGTCTGACAGCGGCGACCCGCGCCACGCGATCGCTCGCGATCGGCCGAGCGGTGGAGACCGACGGACCGCGAAAAGACGAGAAAACCTCGCGCGAAAAATTCAAAGAAGAAGGCGGCGAAGGGCAAAACGGTAAAAAGCCACGCGTCATCTCCTTCCTCTCGCCCGAGCGGCGCGAGCGGGAGCTTGGCCCCAATTTTGGGCAAATCCACGTTTCTCGACCAAATCTTGCGTTTAGATAGTCGAAAGAACGAGAAAGAAGAGACGAAGTTGATAGTACCTTCAATTTAGACGGAGACGAAGCGAGCAAAGAGCACTAGGCGCCGCAAGACAGGAGCAACCGGCGGCTCGTTGGAGGTGCAAACTTCGACTAATTCAGAAATTAAGGGTATGGGGGAGTAGCTAAGGTGATGGCGGAGCCAGGGGTTAGGTTATATATAGGCAAGGTTGGCCAGGGTTAGGGTTTGATAGAAAACCAAAGGGAAGGTCGGCGGCCACTTTGGGGGTTTCACAAATACCCAACAAAACTCGAAAAACTTGGGATAATCCTATGCGAAATCTTGCAAGGAACCCATTGCAACAAAAATCAGAGAAAATAGTCGAGTAAATCTCGAGTTATCACAAATTTAAGAAAACGAGAAAAACAACCTGTTTCCAAATCTAACTCGAGGTTGAAGACGATCGTGGATCGTCGGATCAGTGGACACGGGTCCACTAATCAACCTGGACCGTTTGATCTCACGTTAGATCAGGGAAATAACCCTGAGCAAAAACCGATTTTAAAATCTATTAGATTTTTAATCCTTTTTCTCTTTCTTATTTTGGGGGCTCAAACATTGCCAAAAAATTATGAAAATTGGTACTCTGACTTATTTCGACGCATAGAATCCGAATATGGAGTTAGTTTTTCATTTTGAGAAAGTTTATAATGTGAATAAATTAATATGTCATTTTCTCTCTCCTCCTCCAAAAGAGGTGTTAATATTATCTAAAATTAATGTAACTTCACCCTTAAGTTTTCTTAATGATTTGAAACACGATTTTGCAATTATCTTCTCAATATGACATTATCTTTTTATTTATTAAATTAATTAGAACTTTCTACACTCTTTCTATCTCCTATTTTCCTATTTATTCATATGTCATCCAAATTAATTGCAAATTTGCACAGAGTCTTATTTTTATGTCTAGAATACGAATTTTGAAGTTATTTCCCTAATTTGAGAGCATTAAGTATTTTATTTCTTTTTATTGTCTTATTTCCCATCTTCCTTTGATAATGTTATTAATATTTTTATTTTAAATAATACTTGACCCTTAAGTTACTCTTTCCTCAAGTAAACGAATTAGACTATCAAATTATCATGATGGTTTCAAATTATCTTGTTTGTTACAAAATCTTTGTAATTATCTTCTTTACTCATATTTTCTCATATTTCCTTTACTTATTATATTTATCTTCTTTCTTTACAAAATTCGGGTTTCCTTCTTATTTCTTATATTCTAGGAAACACTAGAAGATTCTAGGACGAATTATTTTATCCCCTTCTTACTTCTTAAGGTAAAATTGTATATTAAACCCCTTGTCAAAATCTAACTGAGTCATTTGTACATGAAACCTTGAAATAAGATTATATGGGAAATATTTAACCAATAACTATCTAAATTTCTCTTAAATCAAGACCAAGGACAAAAAGAACGAAAATGGAGATTAAAGCTTATAGAAAAGAGTACAAAGAGGTACAAAGAGTTTTCAGTATGTTACAGCACTCCACCCCTTAAAAAGGATTTCGTCCCCGAAATCTCATACAAAAAGGGAAGGGTGAGTACGTAACATCTCATCTCTCAACTCCCAGGTGGTTTCTTCTAAACCATGATATCTCCACAAAACTTTTACTAACTCTATCTCCTTATTCTTCAACTGCTTCACTCGGGAGTCAAGGATCTTCACAGGTAGCTCTTCATATGTCAGGTTCTCATTAATCTCCACAGGTTCAATGGAGAGCACATGAGACGGATCCTTAACATACTTCCTCAGCACAGAAACATGGAACACATTGTGAATCTTGTCATAAGCAGGAGGCAAAGCTAGGCGATATGCACAATCTCCCACTTTATCTAAGATCTCAAATGGTCCAACATAATGAGGACTCAACTTGCCTTTTACTTTAGACCTTGCAATAGAACGTATAGGCTTGATCTTCAGAAAAGCATAGTCACCCACTAAGAAGCTTACATCAGACCTTCTTTTATCAGCATACATCTTTTGTCGGTCTTGAGCAGCTTTCATCCGTTTCTTTATCAACTGTATCTTCTCAAGCATCATCTGCATGTCATCAGTCTTCACCAGGGAATGCTCACCAACCTCATCCCAGTGCAAAGGTGAACGACAAGGTCTACCATAGAGAGCTTCAAAAGGTGGCATACCAATGCTGGCTTGGTAGCTATTGTTGTAAGCAAACTCTGCTAATGGTAGATACCGATCCCAAGCACCTCCCCAATCCATCACACAGGCACGAAGCAAGTCCTCCAGAATCTAAACTGTTCTCTCGGACTGACCATCAGTTTGCGGATGGTAAGCAGTGCTGAAACGCAGATCAGTACCCATCTCTTCCTGAATCTGACCCCACAAATGAGAAGTAAATTTCGGGTCTCGATCAGAAACTATCACAGCAGGGACACCATGCAGACGAAATATCCACTCCACATACAGCTGAGCCATCTCAGCAACTTTATGTGTGGTTTTGAAAGGCAAGAAATGTGCAGATTTAGTAAGCCGATCAATCACCACCCAAACAGCATCATAACCTCTTTTGGACTTGGGGAAACCAGTAACAAAGTCCATTGTGATCTTCTCCCATTTCCATTCTGGAATTTCAAGAGGATGAAGAAGACCACCAGGTCGTTGATGTTCAATCTTGACTTGCTGACATGTCAAGCACCTCGCCACAAATAGAGCTATATCATTCTTCATATTCTTCCACCAGAAACTTCGATGTAGGTCCTTGTACATTTTGGTTGTGCCAGGGTGAATAGTGTACTTGGAACCATGAGCTTCACTCAGAACCTTCTGTCTCAGATCACCAACATCAGGTATCCACAACCTTTGTCTAAAGCGGATAGCACCATCCACTCCGACAGAGAAGTCAGATTGCGGTTTCTCAGCTAAAGCTTTCAACTCCTTAAGCTCGGAACTCTCCAACTGTGCAGACACAACTTCTGAGATCCAGGTTGGTGTAACAGTCAAACTGGCCATATGAACACACAACTTATCTTCATCTACTGAAGCAACGGGTTGAGGCCTCCAACTGGCAACATGTTCAAGGTTTTCCCACACAGAACATCTCAGAGCAGCACAAACAACATCCTTCTTGCGACTTAAAGCATCGGCTACAACATTTGCTTTTCCAGGATGATAGGTGATGGTGAAATTGTAATCTTTAAGATATTCCATCCACCTACGTTGTCGCAGGTTTAGATCCTTCTGAGTCAACAAATACCTCAAACTCTTGTGATCAGAAAAGACTTCAAACTTTTCTCCATAGAGGTAGTGTCACCAGATCTTCAAAGCATGAACTATGGCAGCCAACTCCAAATCATGCGTAGGCCAATTAGCTTCATTAGGTTTCAACTGTCGAGAAGCATAGGCGATCACCTTTCCGTCTTGCATAAGAACACACCCCAAACCTTGTCGGGATGCATCAGTGTAGATGACATAAGGTATACCCTCAACAGGCAAAGCAAGCACTGGAGCAGAAGTCAGACTCATCTTCAACTTCTGAAAACTATCCTCACATTCAGGGGTCCATGAGAACTTGACTTCCTTCCGAGTCAGCTTAGTCAATGGTAAAGCCAACTCAGAAAACCCTTTGATAAACTTCCGATAGTAACCAGCTAGACCAAGGAAACTACGGATTTCATACGGGTTTCTCGGAGCACTCCATTTGGTCACAGCTTCCACCTTTGCAGGATCAATAGATATATGGCCGGCAGAAATCACATGACCAAGAAACATCACTTCTTTTATCCAGAACTCACATTTCGAGAATTTTGCATATAATTGATTTTCTCGCAATGTGTTGAGTACAATCCGCAAGTGTTCGCGATGTTGTTCCAACGTCTCAGAATAAACCAAAATGTCATCAATAAACACCACCACAAACTTGTCTAGGTATGGGCGGAATACTCGGTTCATCAGGTCCATAAACGCAGCAGGGGCATTTGTCAAACCAAAAGGCATGACCAAGAATTCATAATGCCCATAACGAGTTCTGAACGCTGTCTTAGAAACATCTTCATCCTTCACCCGCATCTGGTAGTAGCCACTCCGCAGATCCATCTTGGAGAACACTGTGGCTGACTTCAGCTGATCGAATAAGTCATCGATGCGTGGCAATGGATAATGATTCTTTACTGTCACCTGGTTGAGCATGCGGTAGTCCATACACATCCGCATCGAACCATCTTTCTTCTTCACGAACAGGACAGGGGCTCCCCAAGGAGAAACACTGGGGCGAATGAAACCCATGTCAAGAAGCTCTTCAAGCTGCTTCTTCAACTCCGCCAGTTCAGCAGGTGCCAAACGGTAAGGTGGTTTCGATATTGGTGAAGTTCCAGGTACGAGCTCGATGGAGAATTCCACTTCGCGATTTGGTGGCAACCCAGGCAACTCCTCAGGAAAGACATCTGGGAAGTCCTTCACCACATCAACATGGTCCAGGGCAGGAGGTGTAGCTTCGAGAACTATGGAAGCTAGGAAGGCTCTACACCCATGAGAGATGAGCTTCTCAGCTTTGATGGCAGAGATGACAAACTGTCATTCTCCTCACTTCTTGCCCTTGACACACACTCTTCCTTCATCATGGTGGAAAAGGCTAACCTTGGATTCCTCACAGAACAGAACAGCTTTAAACTTCTTCAACCAATCCATACCAAGGATGATGTCAAAGACAGTCATATCAAGCAAGACAAAAACGGTGGGAAACATTATCCCGGATATACAGAGGTTCAGGGTAGGAGTTTGGAGATACGAGGAGCAGATTTTTCCACTAGGAGTTTTTACATCTAACACATGATCCATGAACTCAGATTCAATTTCAAGCATAGAGGCAAACTGGCTGGATATAAAGGTATTGGAGGAACCAGAGTCAAAAAGAGCTTTTAAAGGATGCAAATTGAGGTGTAGTGTACCTTCAATTACTTCATTACCATCACCATCTTCTTCAGCATTGAGAGCAAACACTCTCCCATTCCGCCTCTCAGCTGGCGGGCGTCTCGGATTCTGGTTGTTGTTGTTTCGCGGTGGAGGATTCTGTCTCGGCTGTTGTGGTGGCTGAGCTGGATTCTGCCCTTGCTGGAAACGAGGACAGTTAGGTCGGATGTGCCCAACTTGGCCGCACTCATGGCAGGTTGGGGGAGGACGATTGCCAACTCGAGCAGGTGCGTTGTTGGCGGGACATCTTCCAGGAGGATGGTGGCGATTGCATCTGTTGCAGCGATCTCGACCACGGTTCTCATGCTGGTTCGGGTTCTTCCTTTTGTTGTTGAAGCTACTAGAGGACTGGAATCCTGGATATGACTCGATGGCGAGAGCTTTATCTACCATCTGCTGAAACGAGAGGGGCAACTGTGGAACAAGGCTTCGTCCAACATGATAGTTCAAGCCTTCCAAGAACAAGGTTGCTCTCCTATCAGCTCCAAGATCAGTGGCGTAACGCTCCAGCAGCAGAAACTTCTGAACGTAGTCGGCCACACTCATGCTTCCTTGCTTGAAACTGTAGAACTCAGCCTCCTTCTTCCTCAGGAACGCGGGGCAGATGTACTTCTCTCTGAACAGCTTCAAGAACTGAGCCCACTCCATGGAGGAAGTGTCTCGGGTTCGAGCAACTCCATTCCACCAGACTCGTGCTGGTCCATCCAGCACATACGTTGCAAACCGAACCTTCTGGTGAGGAGGGCAAGCCATACCCTCGAAGGTCCGATCCAGGGCCAGCACCCAGTCATCTGCTTTGTCCACCATGTTAGGCTCACTTTCACCCTTGAAGTAGGGTGGCTGCATCTTGATGAAGTCGGTGAGGGTGAACTCCCTCGGCTTGGAAGCAACAGCAGCTATGGTGTTGAGTTGTCCCATCATGGTGGAGGACAACAGTTGTCGCAGCATCGCCAGTTCTTGCTCAGGCGTGAAAGCAGGAACACCAGAGTTCGATTGGTTCACAGCAGGTGTCGCCGGAGTGTCAGGGTTGTCGGTGTTGGACTCCTGGTTCGAGTTGTCAAACAGGTCACCTCTCCTGAAATTAGGGGTAACTTATTAAATTTTCAGGAGTAAAGGATCATAGATGAGAGGGAAAAGAAATAGAGATGAGAAAAGGATAACTAGAATGCTATTGCCTAAAGGCATACTATTTCGGGCAGTTCGTATCAGCGCAGGCCAGGCCGGATCATATGGGCACGGGAGTCCCCGTATGCCAAGCTAGTGGGTCGGAGGAAAATCTTGCCAGCCCCCATGCCCTGATCCTTTCTAGACACCATTGCCTCAACTGCATGCCCTAATAGTCGCCCAAAGGCTCTGATACCATGCTGTAAAGAGGCGAGATCACCCCCTTACTAAAATTTAAAGGAAATACAACATCCACAAGTTTTAAACACAAATAGAGACTTTTGAGGATGATTGCATAATAATCCAATTAAATAAGCATGATTCCAGATACATAATAAAATGTCAATAGCAGCGGAAAGAAAAGAAATAACAAGCCTTCCATTGGCTTTATTGTTTATTACATCATTGATTTCTAAAAGAAAAGATAAGATAGCATAGAGGATCAAGCTATAGCAACCTAGCCATCCTTCTACACAAGCAAACGAACACAGCAAGGAATCTTTCTTTAAATCCTTCCTTCTCCTTGAAAAGCTCCAACACCTGGGTGGTTGGGATGGCACCCAGCAAGAGGGAAAAACAAAGAAAAGTATGTGTTACTCTACTAATCTATACAAGGCAAAGAAAAGATGTAACAAGGAAACTAGTCAAGTATTTGGTGTAAAAGGATATCAAAGAGTATGAGGTTTTCATTAAAGAACTTGCCATTAACAAAGATAATAAAGGATTTTAGCATGCTTATTAATATGTCTATCTAACTAAGTAGGGTTGAGGCACCTACCGAACCTCTAACCTTAGGTGAGGGAAGAATTATAAACATTTCCAAGTCACCTACAAATTTTTAATGGGGAGAATAATAAACATTCCCCTAGGGCGATTTTATACATGCCCTCTATGGGTGGTTGTACATAAGTACCACTACTTAAAATTTAAATAGAACATTTAATTTCATGCTAAGAGATTTATGGCAAGAATAAACAAAATATATTCAACATGGCAATGGGGCATAATTACCCAAACAAGAGAGTACTATAACTGAAATTGAGGCAATTAGGGCAATTTAGGTTTCAAAGATATTCAATGGTTTGGATCAATTAAACCTCATAAGAAAAATCTAGGTATTGGATTAAGTATTCCCAACTGATAGGTAGATGTACAACATGACTCATAACAAGTAAAATCCCTACTAAACTCATACACATACCTTTGCCACAGATGTCCTAGCTTCCCTTATCAGATCGTCTCACGAACTAAAGATCCAAACTTCCTAATATATCATTTAATTCATTTATTAGAATTGCATATATTTACTTCTAAGATTTAAAACCCTAATTTACTAACTTTTATACAAACCTTCGATTCAGACCTCAAAAACCTCATAATTGACTTAGTTAGGTTTTCCTGACCAAAATAACATATAATATTGTATATTTTGGAAATATAAATATTACGGTAAATTTTTAGAGATTTTTAAGTTAATTAATTTGATTTTAAAAACACTTTTTCGCAAAACTCAAAATCAAATTTCAAAAATATTTTTATTGGATAGATCTCGTTTTCCTGATTTCAAAACACTATTTATTTTTAAATTTTGACCAACAGATTAATTAATAAAAATTATTTGGCCTCGACCAATCACAGCTTGCCACGTAGGCAAAGCTGGACGGCCGGGCGGTGACGGGCGTCTGACAGCGGCGACCCGCGCCACGCGATCGCTCGCGATCGGCCGAGCGGTGGAGACCGACGGACCGCGAAAAGACGAGAAAACCTCGCGCGAAAAATTCAAAGAAGAAGGCGGCGAAGGGCAAAACGGTAAAAAGCCACGCGTCATCTCCTTCCTCTCGCCCGAGCGGCGCGAGCGGGAGCTTGGCCCCAATTTTGGGCAAATCCACGTTTCTCGACCAAATCTTGCGTTTAGATAGTCGAAAGAACGAGAAAGAAGAGACGAAGTTGATAGTACCTTCAATTTAGACGGAGACGAAGCGAGCAAAGAGCACTAGGCGCCGCAAGACAGGAGCAACCGGCGGCTCGTTGGAGGTGCAAACTTCGACTAATTCAGAAATTAAGGGTATGGGGGAGTAGCTAAGGTGATGGCGGAGCCAGGGGTTAGGTTATATATAGGCAAGGTTGGCCAGGGTTAGGGTTTGATAGAAAACCAAAGGGAAGGTCGGCGGCCACTTTGGGGGTTTCACAAATACCCAACAAAACTCGAAAAACTTGGGATAATCCTATGCGAAATCTTGCAAGGAACCCATTGCAACAAAAATCAGAGAAAATAGTCGAGTAAATCTCGAGTTATCACAAATTTAAGAAAACGAGAAAAACAACCTGTTTCCAAATCTAACTCGAGGTTGAAGACGATCGTGGATCGTCGGATCAGTGGACACGGGTCCACTAATCAACCTGGACCGTTTGATCTCACGTTAGATCAGGGAAATAACCCTGAGCAAAAACCGATTTTAAAATCTATTAGATTTTTAATCCTTTTTCTCTTTCTTATTTTGGGGGCTCAAACGTTGCCAAAAAATTATGAAAATTGGTACTCTGACTTATTTCGATGCGTAGAATCCGAATATGGAGTTAGTTTTTCATTTTGAGAAAGTTTATTATGTGAATAAATTAATATGTCATTTTCTCTCTCCTCCTCCAAAAGAGGTGTTAATATTATCTAAAATTAATGTAACTTCACCCTTAAGTTTTCTTAATGATTTGAAACACGATTTTGCAATTATCTTCTCAATATGACATTATCTTTTTATTTATTAAATTAATTAGAACTTTCTACACTCTTTCTATCTCCTATTTTCCTATTTATTCATATGTCATCCAAATTAATTGCAAATTTGCACAGAGTCTTATTTTTATGTCTAGAATACGAATTTTGAAGTTATTTCCCTAATTTGAGAGCATTAAGTATTTTATTTCTTTTTATTGTCTTATTTCCCATCTTCCTTTGATAATGTTATTAATATTTTTATTTTAAATAATACTTGACCCTTAAGTTACTCTTTCCTCAAGTAAACGAATTAGACTATCAAATTATCATGATGGTTTCAAATTATCTTGTTTGTTACAAAATCTTTGTAATTATCTTCTTTACTCATATTTTCTCATATTTCCTTTACTTATTATATTTATCTTCTTTCTTTACAAAATTCGGGTTTCCTTCTTATTTCTTATATTCTAGGAAACACTAGAAGATTCTAGGACGAATTATTTTATCCCCTTCTTACTTCTTAAGGTAAAATTGTATATTAAACCCCTTGTCAAAATCTAACTGAGTCATTTGTACATGAAACCTTGAAATAAGATTATATGGGAAATATTTAACCAATAACTATCTAAATTTCTCTTAAATCAAGACCAAGGACAAAAAGAACGAAAATGGAGATTAAAGCTTATAGAAAAGAGTACAAAGAGGTACAAAGAGTTTTCAGTATGTTACAACATGTAAGTTAATTGTGTAAGTATTGGTGCTACTAAAAATTATATTGGGTTAGGACGATTTTGAATTTGTAATGGAAGATGGGAAGACCCAGGCTCCCCTGGATGGTGTTTTAACTTCTTGTAAAAGAGTATTGCAACAAGAGTTGAGAACTTGGAGATGCAATCTGAAGCATAAGTATTATGATGATAACAAGACTCAAGAGGAACAAGCATCGGCTTGCAAAGATAAAAGAATTAAATCTGAGAAATGGACAAAATTGATGCAATATTGGGGTGAAGAAAGGACCAAGGTAATAGTTCGTTGCAATCCTGTGATATATTATATCTTCATACAATGTGACATGTCATAACAGTTATATTTGTTTCAGAATTTATCAGCTGCAAATAAGAAAATATGAAACATTATAAGGCCTACCTATACCCATGGACCTGTGTGCTTTGCAAGCCACCACTATAAACATGTAAGAATATGCTAGTAATTTATCTATATTTATTATTTTATCTTAAAAGACACCATGTAAGTATTGGAATATTCTAATTTTGTACTCAAACATTCAGAAAAACAAGCATTCGGCATTGGAGGTCTATGTCTCAGGCCATTTAGATAAGAAATTGAATTTCAAAGATAAGGAAACTAAGGACATTGTTGTAAGTGGTGATGAACACTATTTTAATCAAATGTACACCATTTTCTTAACCACATTAACTTTTTTCCATTTTACTAATGACTATCAACTAAAAGTTATTGATGCATGCATAAAGCGTGGACTTGACAAGACACGAGATCCAATGAAGTTTTAGTCACTTCTGGATGAAGTAATTGGAAAACACCGTGGAGGTTATGAAAGGGGTTTTGGTGGCATGGTATCACGCAGAGATATGCACAATCGGAGAGCAAAAGAAGTCCTACATGGTATTGTTACAGAACTTCAACAACAACTTCATGATACAAGCAAGGAACTAGAGGTTAAGAATAGAGAACTTGCTGAAGCTAATTCAAGAATAGCTGCACTGGTATGGTCTTTACACCCTATACTAACTTTATTTTCTCCAAATATAAATATCATTTTTATGTACCACTAGGAAGGAAGTAATGGAAACATGAATTCCATAGAAAGAAGGAATGCCCTCCGTCAGGAAATTATTCGTAATTCGGTACGTCAGATTCTACTTAAATTGTGATCAACTGTAAGAATATATGCCAGACATTGCACACTTATAACTTAATTTATTTGTCTTGTTTTGTAGGTCCGATCTTCAACAATGTTGCAATCATCCACTCCACCACAAAGCCCATGCTCTCCTTAGTTATTGGAAATTAGTGATTTGATTCTCAACAGAGATCTAGATATCTTCGATTGTTTTTTTAGCAATTTTCTTATCTAAACTTTTTGTTGTGTTTTGAGCACACGATTTACTTTATTTACTATTGCAATTTGTTAACCCTGAGTATGTGCCCAACAAATGATTTGTACAGAGCTTGTTGTAACTATTGTAGCTAGACAGTAACAAATGTTTATTCTCTGTATTGTTGACATGATTATGACCTTCATAGAGCATGGTCTCTGATAATCCGGACTATTATATTTCTATTCAACCTAGAAGTGTAATTCAAATGCTCAAGTATGGTGAAAAGATTGACCTACAGTTGAGTTCAATACACCAAAATTTGAATGAAATTTAGAAGTCTATTAGAAAGGTTGGCTGTTCACCGTACCTTACATTGCATGTTGTTGATGATGAAGCCAACGAAAAACTGTTGTTGTTGCACAGTGGGAAACTTTCAATTGCTTTTGGGTTGCTAAGCACACCTCCTGGTGTGCCTTTCTGTTTCTAATTATTGTTGGGATCTAGAAAAATAGGGCTATCACAGTTGGAGCAAGACCTTCATAGAGCATGGTCTTAGGTATTTCGCATTATCATTCTTAGAGTAAGTGTCTTTTGCACCTTCCTTCTACTTTCAAAATTTTATACGACATCTGCATGCCTTGTTTCTTCACCAAGGCTATCAGTGTATGCTACTATTTTCAATATCTACCACAGTCATGTTATGGAATATAACAGGTTTGCTTATTTAGTATATAATGATATGTTGAGTAAATTATGCATCATGAATTAGATTTGTTTCTTTGGTCCATTTCTAGATATGCATTGACGATGTAATGAGTGGTTTCACTTGCATACACACACAAACACCCACTTTCCTATTTTTCTAATCAAGTTCTTTTGGTGTTGGTCAATATTTAATTACTTTCTTGGCTTTCTAATGTGTTCTGCTCTATGTACAGTCCACACTGGACTGATGATGATTTCCACTTGTTTGATGATGAATGATGATCCAGTGATCAGGAGGGATCTTATTACTGTGGAGAACTGGAGGAGGCCCTACTCATGTAGGGAGTTGTTGGAGTTCGACCTCCAACCGCATCGGAGTCGCTTGTAGAGAGCACCAAGGCCGGCGGATCCATTGATCACTAGTAGCGAGTGATGGAGATTGACCACGCCTCCAACAGCAGCAACCCAGGAGGAGGAGTTGATCCCAAGATCGAGTAAGTCAAACTGATGGGAAACTTGGGCCGATATTTCTAAAGTCTGCTCAGCTGGTTCTCTTGTCCTGTTGTATTTTTCAAATTTGATGTGTTTGTATTTGCCTAGTACAATTTCTGACATTGATGAAAATGAAGAGCTTTTCTTTGCCTTTGTGAATTTCAGTGCGCATTGGTGGATTGAATATAATAACTATATTATACATGTGTGGCAAAAGATTGTCCTAGGTGCTTTGCGTCCTTGGGGCCAAACATGTCCTCGACTTCATCCGGAAGTGCTCTCTGCCTGCAGACGTTGCTCCACGTGTCTACCGGTATGTGAATGAGTTTTAGATTTGTTGATTATATCTACCATTCACTAACTTGCGCACTGTCTCTCCAGCATATGTATCTGTGAAGAATGAAGGATTAATCCAGGAGAAGTAGGTCCGGATGGGCGAGACTATGAGCAACACGGTCTCCACTCTGGACATAAACGCCGAACTAAGGCTGATGGAAGACGCTCTACAGGAGCTCCGCCGCACTGGCACCAAGGAGGAGGAGGAGATCACCATGAAGGAACTGGGATTTAACAGGTTTTTATTGGCGTTAATGAGTTTTACCATATACAAAAGACAGATGTGTGTCATCTCTAAGTCCAGTTTAATCAATCCTTTTCCTTCCACGTTCATACAGAGCTCGGCATTTCGGTTGGCCAAGCTTTTATGTTTTCACCAAAGCTATGGGCGAGATGCTGCTGGAAAACATGAGATTGAACAGAACAACTACATCATGGACATCAGAGAATTCCAACAGCTGCAGAAAAAAGTAGAGTTGCTGCTGCTACTATGGATGAAAAAAACAACTGGAGTTGCTGCTGCTACTGTGAATGACGAAAACATCTACATGAGTATCTACAGGGTCGTAAAAGGTAGTGTGATAAGGAGTAATCACAAACAATTTCCTTGGTAGCTCATGCGGCGGTGTGAATCATCTGCAACTCCGGCTCTACAACCCAAGTCTCGCCTACTTGCTGAATTAGTCTTCAATCCGACACACTTCATTGGTGATGGCAGGAGATCGAAGGTGGCGATGGGGTTGATGAAGAAAGCAAGCCGGAGGTAGGTCTGCGATCTAAGGCATGATGGAGGTGAAGAGGAGGTTCAAGGTTTGGTGCGTCAGTTGATGAATTGCAGGTCTACAACAGACCGACGATCTGTTATTGCAAGTCTTTAGGTTCCAGGTATATTGCCTCCTTGCTGCCGAGGCTCTGGGGGTTGAAGAAGGCTATTCGGGGCACTAGTTAAGGGTAAGATCGAATTGAAAATGTAGCCATGGTGGCTGCAAGGACGGTGGCAAGCTGGAATAATAAAGATTGTTGTCCCTGTTGCAGGTGAAGTTGCAGGTCGGCTATGGTGGAGGGTGAGTTGCAAGTCCTCACTGGTTTAGTAATTGTACATCTGAGTTAGACTCAGTAGTCAGGGAAATAAGAATTTTATTCTAAAAATGCCCATGGCTGGTTGTAAAGAGAAATTGAAATTCTTTGTAAAGAATGTTGTGTAAACTTGACATAGTTGGAATGGAATTGATATTTCGTCATCATTTGTCTTGCGTATCGTTAATGGTGTTGTGAATGTTATTTTCTAATTTGTGGTCAAGATAACCTTAACCTGGGTTCATCTTTTAATGTAATATGTCATTCCATAGTAATTCACCATCACGAATAGGTGAAGCATATATATGTCACCTTCATTTTAATAGGTGACAGTATTCTGAATCACGTTCCATGGAACAGGTTATGGCTTATAATGTCATCTATTTGCCACTTTCTGGAAACCTGAGAACCAATATAGATGACATCACTTGCAAAAGCTAACACAGTGTATAGCTTACACTTAATAGATGAGCGTTCATCGGGCAGATCATGTTGATCCATGTAAACTTTCAGGTCAAAGATGACGTTCTTAATCATCACCTATAGAATGTTTTTTTAGTAGTATTGTAAATTATGCTTACACACCTGCAGCGTTACACACTTGCAACGACACATTGTGATCGATCTTGGAGCACTGTCCTCAGTATATATTTGTGCATTCTGTTCTCAGCTCTAAGCTTTGCAGATTTGATGGTATCTATCGTATTCCGTAACCCGCAGCAGCAGCAATTAAAAGACGCTGGATTCAGACGTTATACGGCAGAAACAAGTAACAACAGACACCGTCTATAGCTTTTACGAATTATATTTACCAACCCGAATGATACAACAACATATTGTACATGTTTGGGATTAATTGTGCATTGGTTATTGTTTTTTTTACTTCAACATCTGCACATGCATGTTGTAGCAACCTTCATTCTCTAAGAAGGTGATGGCATCCGAAACGTAACCAAAAGGAAAGGCCCCTGATGGGGGCTTGTAGTGTTGTTCTAGACAGATTCCACGTCGGGGAACATGAACTCCACACTAACGGTCTCGAGTCTGCATTTGGTCACTAATTTCCGTCACAACACTATCCAACTATTGCTCTTAGACTCACTATACCTTTACGTTCATGGCGCCTTAGAGCTATCAGTCCGTACCGTCGTTGTCAAGGCGCCGTTGCTAACTGTGGTTGCTCTTCAATTATTCTTCATCCTCAGGTTCACCTCTTCCTGTTGTTTAACTCTAATAGACCGCCGTTAATGGTGTGCCTGCTATGAAAGTAGACGTAGCTGTTGGATGATGCCTTCTGTGCCATGATCGATCTGTGGTAGCCCCGGCCATGATCCTAGAAGTGGCCTCAGCAGGGATGACAACAGTGGTCGGTAACGGTCCCTACAGACAGCGGTGTCTGCACCATAGTGGTGATAACAGAAGAGCACACAGTGGGAAGGAGGATAGGTTTCTGGCGACGGTGTTACCTGCTGGTGGAGGTCTGCGACACCACTGTCTACTGAGGGGTTGTGCCTGCAAACTGCCTACTGACATTCGGTACGTGCTGCCTGGTGTTACTTGGCTTTGCCAGGCACAGCTGGAGGAGATACAAACCTACGAGGGGCGAGGGAGAAGAGGAAGAAAAAGAAAAAGAAAAACGACAACAAGAAAGGCGGCTGTGGCTAGCAGACCTGGTGGTTGGTGCAGGGTGAAAGCAAAAGACTTGGGTGGCATCAAAGCGTCCAATTTGGGCTGCAAGATGCTAGAACTCTCCACGGGGAAGATGAAGAGGAAGAAAAGCAATACAGCAGGCAGACTGAAGCGAAGAAATAGGTCAGGGAGGCAGAGAGGAATCTGAAGAGGGAGGAGAGGAAAATGGTTATTGGCTCCCAGTGCAACGGCGTGCGGTTTCACAGAAGGGAAGACGGACAAAGTGAAGAAGACTCAGTAAAACATAGGGAAACTAATTTATTAAATAATTTAATATTAATATAAATATGTGTTGTGTAATTTGTATTAATTAATAGCTGGCCAAATAAAGTTCAATTAAGATGAACTGAGAGAGAGGTATACCAAGGATGTATCACCTAAATAAATTTTAGTTTTGTATTTTATGTTGTATAAACTACTAAATAATGTAGGTGTAATATGATCAATTTAAGACTTTAATGTAGGGACTCATTAAATGATAAGTTTTATAATTCATATATATATATATATATATATATATATATATATATATATATATATATATATGAGTAAGAATGTGTTACCCGCGCGGGTAACAAAGGGCAAGCTACCCGGCAGCAGGGCGTGGTGGCATTACCCCGTAATTACTTTGGAAAAAAGAAAACAGGCAGAAAGCATTCGAACGCGAAAAACCCAAAACCCTCGCACTGCCCTCGCTCAGACTGTCACTCTGCCCTCTCTCTGCACCTGTGTTCTCGTGCAAAAATCACCGGCGACCAAATCACCGCAACCCCCTCCATCCCCAACTTCTCTGTCTCCACTCACTCCTCCATCTCCATCATCTTCGATTCCACATCTCGTTGCATCTCAATTGCGGAGCAGTTCCCTCTTCTGAGATGACGAGAACAAAGAAAGCAGCAAGGAAGACCTCGACAAGGCCTCCGTGGAGAAAGAATCTACGGCCAGTGATTGAAGAAGACGGAGACTCGAAATGTAGCACCATCAGGCCGAGGAGAAGATGGCCAAAGAACCAGAGGAAGCGACGGCCGCGGAACCACAGACTACTCTGAAAGGGGATACGAAAGGGGCTACGATGCCCAAGGCAACAGATGTAGCGGAGAAAGAAGCAGTTGCGGAAAAGGAGAAGGAAGATTCTGCGGCGACTACTCCGTCGAAACAGAAAGGGGCCAAAGAAGATAACGCGATGGCCAAAGATCAAGAAGAAGCGCGAACAGAGACGGTTGCGGAAAGGGAAAGTGAAGCTGCTGCTGAGACTCCTAAGTCAAGACAGAAAGGGAAGAAAAAAGGGGACGTAAAGACCAAAGAAACGGGTGAAACGGGACAAGAAGAGGCTGTGAAAGGGGAGAAGGAGGTTGCTTCTACGACTCCTCAGTCAAAAATGAAAAAGAAGAAAAGAAGGGATGCAGATCCCCTAACGAGTAAACTGTCGGACAAAAGAGCAAAACGCAGTAAGTTGGGTATTGTTGAGAAAGAAGGCAATGGAGCTACCGAGAATGGCGAACCTCCGTGTGACAAAGCAGAGAGCGAAGAACGACAAGGTAATTTGTGTTTGCATGTACATTACAAACGAGAAATAAAAAGATTTCATATAGAAAGTAACAATGCATGTTAAAAGAATAACTGTTATAAGAAGTAGAGTAACTAGACGATACCTAGAGTAACTGATATAGAACATTGGAGTAATTGTACGACAGCCTAGAGTAACTGGAGTAAATGCTGGAGTAATTGTTACAGAACAAAGATGCAGAAGGAGATCTGCACGAAAATAGTTGTTGAGGCATTCACTGAAATGTAGAGAGAGAAGAAATGACTAGAAGACAGAATAGCCAACCTGGAAGAGGAGAACAGAAATCTGAGGAGAAAATGCAGAGATGAAGGTGAAAAATCACAGTCACCTACTGGTGTATTCGAACAATCTGCTGAGGGGTTTACATCGGGGAATGTTCAAGAACCCAAAGACAGTTCAAATGTGCTACCTGAGAAGGATGTCGATATGGCGGGTAAAGTAGAGAAGGAAGGTGTGGATAAGGACGACACACCGAGGAAATGAGGCAGGCTGAGCCTCAGAAGAAAATATGTGGAAGAGAAGGACTCGGAAGATGAGAATGATGGTAAGAAAAATGATGATGAGGAGGAGGAGAAGAAAGAAAAATCAGCTGAAGGTTCTGACCAGGGAAAGTCTGCACGAGATGCAGAAGAAAAGAGCAAAGAAGAAACAGGGGAACAGTAGGAGAATATAATCGAAGAAGAAGAAGGGCAAAAGGAGGAGACCAGAAAAAAGTTGTCAAAGAGGAAGAAGATGGAACAGCAAATCATAGGGAGCATCGAGAAGAACGTGAAGAAGAGGAGGGAGGAAAAGGTAAGGTTGCATCTCCTTTAAAGTATATCAATACTTGAGTAACTGTGTAAATACAGTAGAGTAATTGTGTAATATTGTAGAGTAACTATAGTAATATAAAGAGTAACTCTACGATAATCTAGAGTAACTTTGTGAATTAGAAGAGTAACTGTAGGAACATAAAGAGTAAGTGTATGATGGTCTATAGTAACTGTATGACATATCAGCATAGTGTAACTAGTGGAAAATGAAGATTTATTCTAACATGGACTGCTCTTTTGTTGTTGACAGCACAAGTTGTCAAACTTCATTGGTTTTGAGCATTTTAAAACAAAAGAAACCAGGGAAATTGTCCACCTTTTCATGGATAACATAGAATAAATGTAAGAGAATTGGTTATTTTGTCAAGTGTACACAGATAAAACATCTCTTATTCAATATCCCAAACTAATATGTATAACATCTATAAAAATGATTGGCAGGTCAAAACGAGAATGGAGATTCAGTGATGACACTTGGTGCACGGGGAAGGACCTCGCCACCCTACTGTACAAAGATCAAATGACGCAATCACCAGTAAGAAACAAGTAAATAGTAGTGTAACTCTTTGAAAGCTTGTGGTTTTTTTCTAAACAAAGAAAGCTTTTAGTTTTTTTCAGGTAATGGACTGCTTTGTACATATGCTCAAAGCTACCACAAGAAAAAGGAGGAAGAAGGGTATGTCATGGCACTGCTTGAGCACATATGCTCCGGTAAGAACAACAAAATTGGTATACAAAATTACATCAAAAATACAAAAATATATACACAAAACTGAAACTTATAGATGTGAATTTTTTTATTCTGCATTTGCAGCAGAAGCTGGTGTTTGATGTTGAAAACATAATCATGGAGCAGATCGACATGCTATCTCCACTATTCAACGTCCCGATGAAATATTGGGACACAATGGACTCGGTGTTCACCATACTGAACAACGACAACCACTGGAACTTGTACGAGGCAAGTTTTAGGGATGGAGCACACCGATCTTATAACTCAATGAGTGGAAATAGCAAGTCAAAAAAAGAATTCCTAAGATGGGTAAGTGATCTATAAAAAGTAAATCTATTTGTAGTGGATTGACAGGGTTAATGTTAGTTGATTGATGATTAATAAGAGTTGTATATTTTTAATGCAGGTGGGTATTGTGCACAAATTCTTCAGGGGGCAGAAAAAGGGGACCAACTGTCACAGTGGGGATGGGAGTACCCGTTGTGCCCACAGCAGGAAGAAGACTCACTTGACTGTGGGATCTTCATCATGAAGTACCTAGAATGTCTGGTAAATGAAAAACACATGGACTTCACCTGCAAGGACATGCCGACCATAAGGGCTGATATTTTTCAGAGAATGATGGCGAGGGGGAGTTGCAGCCTAAACAAGCGCATGAAAAAGATAACAATGAAGACATCAAAAAAGGCCCATCTGAGGAGAACAAGGGAGGAAGAGATGAAGGTCAAAAGAAGCAAGAAGAAAAGAAGACAGAAGCAGCAGATGAAGAGAAGAGTGTGGAGGAAGAGGTTGTTTCAAGCCTAGATAAATGGCTGAATTTTAGCTGAAATAGTGAATTATTAATTGAAATGTAAAACTTGAACAGTTTGCTTCTAGAATTATGATGTGTAACCGCTATGAGATACATTTACTTGTGTGATGCGAAAAGCCTAAAAATTACATTTTTGATCTAAATCATATTGCAAATACGAGTATTTCTGGGTTTAATATATAGCATTTTGTGCTTTGAATGTTGTGTTCTTGAATGTAAAACTGTTGTGGTTTTGTATGGAGATATATACTTTGAGTTAGACTGCCAAACAAAAAAACAACACGAGAGAAAGAGTGATGATAATATCATAACACATAGAGTAATTATAAGAACACTAAGAGTAATTGTGATAGTCTAGAAAAGTAACTGTATGATTCAAAGGAGTAACTCACATACTTTGTAAGAGTAACTCTATAAAAAGAGAGGTAATCCATAAGGTAACTGTGACAGCACTCAAGAGTAACTGAGAGAACACTGAGAGTAACTGTGACAGCACTAAGAGTAACTATGAGAGCACTGAGAGTAACTGAGAGAACACTGAGAGTAATTGTGACGTTATAAAAAGTAACTCCAGCGTTCAGAAAGTAACTCTTGTGGCTGAAGGTTTGTCAAAAACATGAAACCAGTGTATGTGAACCACATAGTAGCAAAAACTGACATTTTGTGAGTAAACTGAACAAAACATGAAAGAAACTATACTAATCCAAAAATGTATGTATTTCATAAGAAAAGAGTATCCATTGCACACGAAGATAAAACAAAAAATATTCTTCAAAAGAGTAACATATAAAAAGTAATTGTGACAACACTAAGAGTAATTGTGACAATATAAAAAGTAACTGTGACAACACTAGAGTAACTGTGACAATACTAAGAGTAACTATGACAACACTAGAGTAACTGTGACAACACTAAGAGTAACTATGACAACACCAGGAGTAATTGTGACAATATAAAAAGTAACTCTAGCATTAAAAAATGTAACTGTTGTACTTTGTAAATTAACTCTTGTGGAAATACTCCCCAGTACCTCCACCACCAACCCAGCCCTCCTCACGAGGCATGCTATCCTCTTCTTTTAAGTTCCAGTGCTCTCATTTCGTCACAGTGGCTGATGGTTCACGCCCTTTCACCCACTTTGGAATAGCATACCTCCTTCTACCATTCCTAGTGTTCTCATAAACCTCAACACACCCTACCATGAAGTCGTTCATCCAACCCATGAACTACACCCTTGACAACAAAACTATGGAATCCATTCAACTGCCTATAGAATGGAAATATCTCCATTTTCACATTAAACCAGGAAACACCACCTTCTATATCATAAACCAGACATTTTAGATCACCATTGTTTAAAATGAAAATGGATCCCTTTCCACTGGTAGCGACTGGAAAGAGATGATCGCACAGCTCAATCTTCACAGAGATTGGATCATCTTCCCCAGGCCAACCGATCACCAGACTATCACAGCATGGATCATAGATTTTTTCTTAGAAATACCAACCGAACTACTTCCGCTCTTCAAAGTGTCTAGTGAATCTAGAACGGACGAGTCTACAGATCAGTTGTTCATTAGGGAGAAATACCAAGCACCGTTGGGTTCATGGGTGAATCCTTTACAAGTTGACTCATCTACGACAGCTAACACCACAACATCTACAGAAGACATTGCTTCTTCTTCTTTCCAGCCTTCTGATCATAAATAGGTATGCATCGACGCCCTTTTCTCCTTGACTTTTAGTCGATAATCTTCCCCATCACCGCCTATATTTTCTACCACCCCCCAACCATCCTGGGGTCACCATTGCGGTGGTGGTCGTCAATAAACCCCTCCTACAGATACTCGCGGAGGTGGTTATCTACCCAGTAACCAGCCATAAACCCCTCCTACAGATACCAGCAGCGGTGATCGTCTACCCAGTAACCAAAAATACTCCCCAATCCCTCCACCACCAACCCAGCCCTCCTCACAAGGCCTTGGCTTTCTTCAACACAACCACTCATCTCATCCCACAACCCCTACTCTGCCTCTTCTTCCTCCCCCCTAGCCTCTCCTACCACCTCCCAACTATGTAGCATCCGCCAGGACCAGCATATCACCTCCCAACTATGTAGCAGCGATTGATCTCACATGACACCATCAGCAGGTCTACTATCCTCTTCTTTTAAGTTCCAATGCTCTCATTTCGTCATTGTGGCCGATTGTTCTTGCCCTTTCACCCACTTTGGAACAGCATACCTCCTACTACCATTCCTAATGTTCTCATAGTCCCTCGTCTAATACTATTTCATAATACTATTTCTTAAGAGATTTTTACTTCAGAGAGCTATATATAGTCTGATCTGATCTTGATTCTTAAGTGACTTTTTGTTTTGACTGACTGTTCCTACTATGAACTGGTGTGTTTGATATACGGATTTTTCTTTGTTCTGAACTGGTGTGTTTTAACTGGTTGTTCCTGCTATGAACTGGTGTGTTTGATATACGGATTTTTTGTTTTAACTGGATGTTACTGCTATGAACTCCTCAGATATGTCCCTGGCGAGAGCGGTGCTGGTGTTGAAGTTGGACTATCTTGAAGGCTGGTTTGGCTTTATTTTTTGGTTATCTTGTTCCAGTGGTTATGGTTCCTCTTGTTGCTGTAGTCTGGTATTGATTACCCGCCAGAAGTTTTGAGGATTCTGAAGTTGTTGTTTTGGTTTATTGTCTCTGCTTTGCAATGGAGTAAATGGTGTGTATGATAGATCTCTCCAGGGATGGATCTGACCCCCTGAGCTCTTTGGTTTTTATGTTCAGTTGATGGACCATCCTTATAGTTGGTTTGGTTGTAGTTTTCTGTATCATTTTTTCTAGAGACTATGTATAATATATATCATTTTATGCTTTGAATGTTGTGTTTCAAAGACTATGTATAATATATATTGTTTGTTCCAGAGACTATGTATAATATATATGGTTTGTTCGAGAGACTATGTATAATTATAAGAACAGTAAGAGTAACTGTGATAGTCTAGAAAAGTAACTGTATGATTCAAAGGAGTAACTCGCATACTTTGTAAGAGTAACTATAAAAAAAGAGGTAATCCATAAGGTAATTGTGACAGCACTAAAGAGTAACTGAGAGAACACTGAGAGTAACTGTGACAGCACTAAGAGTAACTGTGAGAGCACTGAGAGTAACTGTGATGATATAAAAAGTAACTCCAACATTCAGAAAGTAACTCTTGTGGCTGAAGGTTTGTCAAAAACACGAAACCAGTGTATGTGAACCACATAGTAGCAAAAACTGACATTTCGTGAGTAAACTGAACAAAACATGAAAGAAATTGTACTAATCCAAAAATGTATGTATTTCAGAAGAAAAAAAGTATCCATTGCACATGAAGATAAAACAAAAAATATTCTTCAAAAGAGTAACATCTGATCAGAACAGATTCTTTGTAAAACATTCAAAGTATACATACAGCTGGTGGAGCTCAACATAACACATAGATACATTACAAAACACAAAAGTGAAAATACATGGAGGGTTACAAAATCACTTTCACAAAAATTGCAGACAAAAAGAACAACCCATTACAAATTTGAATATCCCTCACTCATGCACTAATCAACTACAAACTCCACTAAAAAATGTCCAGCATCAACAGACCTCACGATCAGCAACAGAGATAATCATTGAACAGCAAACAGCAACAACACAGAGTCCAGAAACAAAATCCATGTGGAATGGACTACTTCTTCATAGGGCAGTTCATGTTGTCATGGTTGACCCCAAACTCTAAGCAATTCTTTCACTACCTCTCTCTTTTAGACTGGGCAATCTCAACTCTAGATTTAAACCTCACATCGTTCGATCTAGGTCTCTCCTTAGTTTTGCAAATACTAGGTATATGGACCTTGACAACAGAAGAGGAAGTTGTATTAGAAGTGGTTACACCAGCGCATGCACTAGTATCAGCAAGATCCAAGTCTAAGAGCTCCTTTCTCAGAGCTAACAGTTTTTCATGGCAAAGATCTACAATGTTGTTCCTAAACGCTATGTTGACAATCAAATTGTAGGAAGAAATAAGATGAAGTGCCCTCCCAGTGGATGGATACTTAACTAACACTTTGCCAAAAAATCAAAGGGTGTTCTCTATACCCTTTGGTTCACCTCTTCAATATGTAAGGCTCGGGAAGAGTGTAATAGTCATGGCTCTTCAAATAAGAGAGGATGTGCCTGTAAGGGATGCCTTTGAATTCCAACATGAAGCAATTGCAGGAAACAATGTCACTAGATGACTCTTTCTTCAATATACGGGGAGTTCCAAGTCCACCGACGCGATACACCTCAAAAACACCTTCTGAAGCTTCCTTTACATTGTAGACCATGCTTTGGTGAACCTCATATTGGAATATCTTAAAGATGGACTTGGTGTATATACCTCTCATCTGCTCCTCCAGGGGCCACAGTGATGACAAAGGGAGGTTAATGTACTCGCCGTCAAAGTCTTTGAAATTTTCAATCTCCCACACATGAGAGTAGGCAGTCTCCAATGAACATACAAGTTCAAAGAGAGTCTTCCTTCTATTCAAATGGCTCCTAATGAACGCATTCAGGCTCTCTCTCCTCTGAGTCATCCTCATGCCCGCAAAGAAGGAGGACTGCATATAGCTCGGAACCCAATCACAACGCATCGCATACATATCAGAAAGCCAGGTGATGGACAACAAATCATTCTCTTGAATTATAGAATCCCACCTCTCTTCGAAAATGTCAACATCATCCACATTCCAGACGCAATCATTCAAGGAGCTTATGATCTGGTCCTTGTTAGGAACGCCGCCAAGCTTGGAGGGAAGCTTCTGTAGGATGTGCCAGCTGCAGAAGCGATGCTTGCAATTGGGAAAAATAGTGATGATAGCAGCATTCATAGCAGGGTCCTGATCGGTTATCATGGAAACCGGCTCTTTGCCAAAATAAAGTAGGTATTGCTTGAAAACCCAAACAAATGAGTTTTACTTCTCATCGACCAGCAGAGTAGAAGCAAACAGCACTGTCTTGCGATGGTGATCAACTCCACCAAACATTCCAAAAACCATCGAATACTTATTGGTGCGGTAGGTGGTGCCAAACACAATCACATCCCCAAATAGCTCGCAGTCTTCAACAGAGATAGGATCAGCCCAAAACAGATGAGTAAGGTAGCAATCGAGGTCATTTTAGTAGCTATAAAAGAATTTCAGATCGAGGACCTTGAACCTGGCAAAGCGATCTAAAACCATGTCGACATCGTATTTGGACGACTCTTTCCTCTTGCTGCTGATGTGTCCATGAGCTTGTCTGCTAGTAAATGTCAGATTTTCATAGCCGCCAGACTCAGATGCTATCAATGCAATCTGTCTCGATACAGGTATGTTATCTTGGCTCTTGGAAGAAAGGATCTCTTTTTGAGTTTCATCAAGAGATGAGTTACACTTGAGGTAACGGAGATGAGCATCGTCAACAAGATTGTGGTTGTGTTCCTTAACAAATGCAGTCACAACCCACATGGATGAGGACTTATCCAGTGTGAAACAGATCATGGCTCCACAACCACACCTCTTCACCGAACGCATGTGCTTCTTGGACAGCTTATCTTGCAAGTTACCCACTTCATCACAAATGGGACTCAGAAGCCCTCTAAACCTCTTAGAACGGCAGATCTTACCCTGCTTGTCACAAACTAGATCTTTGGCAACCAAAATCTTAGTTCCCCGTTCATATATGTTGTCATCTTCCCTGATGTTAAACCCAATAATTCCAGCGTAGCTGCAATAGAAGGAGATACCTTCATCTAAACCTCCAAACTAGATGCCAATTCTAAGGATTGCAACTGGGGGCAGAGAGGAAGCACCGATAGAATGACAAGACTGAGGATTATAATCGTTACAGCCGACACTTGCATTAGCAACAACCGTATCAAGGTTGGGATCCATGATAGCGTGTTAGAGTAACTCAGAAGACCAGAAGAGTAACTCGGTAAGTCAAAAGAGTAACCATGTATAACAAAAGAGTAACTACGCAAAATATAAAAACATGTATGACAGTTACTACTTCAAAAATAAAAATACAGACACAAAAATTGGGTTTCTTTCCCACACAAGAGAAAGAGGGATGAATACACATTGAGATGATGAGAAAAATGAGTACAACTGAATGAATTGACGAAGAGAAATACAAAATCTACCGGAATGTAGCTTGAAAAATCTGATGCTCCTAAAAATGCAGATAGAACAGGGAATTCTCCCACCACCTCCACTCCCTCCTCCTCAGCGGCATGAGATTCACAACAGCAATTTGCTCCTAAATATGCATATAGAATGGGGAATTCTCCCACCACCCCCACTCCCTCCTCCTCAGCGGCGTGAGCTTCACAACATCAGGTTTAGACGGTGGAATCAACTTGGTGAAGATTGATATCGTCACAGGATACACAAACGAAGATGGGAGAAGGATCAAATCGGTGCAAGTACACCTTTGTCGTCCTCCTCTACAAAACTGATAAGAGGGGAAGCCATCCTTGTTGTTCGGGAATGGAGATGAAGATAGGGATTTCTGAGGAAGAAATGTAAAAGGAAGATCAAAATATGCCGTGGAAAGCAGAATCAGAGGCGGATTTACGATAGTGGGTCGTCCAGTCGTGGATGGGGGGTAGATCGGATCTATCATCCCGGCGGCGGCATAGACGAACGCAGAGAAGCGCTACGTGGATTTTTTTTCTTGAAACGCATGCTACACTAAGCTAAAACTTCGATTTATTTACAAAAGGCTGCCACCGCATCACTTAGATGGGTAACTTGCCCAATGCTACCCGCCGGGCAACAAATAAATAGCATATATATATATATATATATATATATATATATATATATATATCACATCATGAATGACAAATGATGTTATGACCGCCAATTTGAGACATATACTATCCTATAATATTTTGTGTTCTACAAATGATATATTGTATCTCACATCATTCCTAAATAATTTTCATAGGAGATATTTTTTCATTCACTGCATGTGGGTACATAATATGATCCATAAAAGCCACAACATCTTTTTTACATATATTTAGACCTGCAATATTACATATTTTATTTGGTATAAGAATTCATGCAAGTACTTAAATATTGGTATATAAAATTTAGTATAAGATCATTTATACAGACTTAATGAGCTCACAATACTAATTTGTGAAATTTTACACATAACATAAAATATAAACATTGAATGTTGTTGTAGATAGGTTAAGGTGGGTTTTTCTAGGGATAATTTTTAGAGATTTGATGTGGATCTTGAGCACGAACATCGAAATGAATGAGTTCTTGGCACATTGAATATGATCTACAAACTTTAAATTGGATGATATCAGTACATAACTGTACAAACAAACAACACATTTTGCAATGCTAACCGCTAACAATTTATTTTTATTTTTGTCAGTTTTTAGGTATTAATAAATGTAAATATGGTAACATTTATGTTGCAATGCTAACCGCGATTTACTTTTCTTTGTCAATTTTTAGGTATTAATTAATTTTAATATGGTAAAAGTTATGTTGCAATGCTAACTGATAGCGGTTGATTTTTCTTTGTCAGTTTTTAGGTATTAATTAATTTAAATATGGTAACATTTATGTTTGTTTTCATCTGATTGGAATTTGATCCATTATTGAGATCTTATCTTCTAAAATATTATATACTCATAAATTCATCTAACAAAACATTATGTCTTACTGTATCTTCATACATTTTCTAATATATGGACTACAAAGTATTGATTATATAATTACTTTATTAGAATTTGAGAAGGAGTTAAAAGAAACACCAGATTTATATTATTTTTAGAGCACACAAGACTTACATTATCACCAAGGAGATAGAAGTTAAGAGGCTTTACAATTTATTGTGTTAAAAAATTTCTCACCTAATGTGTATATAGTTTGTGTAGTTTGTCTTTATCAAATAGATAGAGTTTATTAAGATAACTATGATTTTTTAGACAATTTTATTTCCATCTATGTGGTCTTATTTTGTGACACATTCTAGGAAGCATTAGTTTCATATGGAAGCTTAAACCTTTGTTTGTGTTCATAAGATATAAACATACATATAAAAAACAACTTGCTTACAGTTATAGATGCATATAAATAATTACTAACAATAATTTTATTAGTAATGCATCTAGGATGAGATATTTTGAGCTATCTGAGAAAAAGAAAGAAATTATACGAAAAAGATGAAGGAAAATTATTCCAGTCTTTCAAAGGAGAAAAAGGAAACAGTGCGTGAAAGAAATAGACAAAATTATGCTAGAAGAAAACTTGACAAATGTAATCAAAATTTGAAGGAGACAATCTCAAATGAGACAAACACAAGTGATTTATTGTATGCTCATATAATGCCAACTTCATACTCAAAAAATTAGCATATGCAAACTGCTACTTATAGCATATGGGAAGTTGGATCCACATCGACTTTAAGTGAAGAAAAAATTTATTTGCCTTTCTCTTATCAAATGAAGAAATAAGATGAACAAATCAGAAAAATCTTCATAATAGATTTACTTACACCTATAGAACCATATGTACTTCAAAGCTGCAAAAATTGTACTTATTGTCATGCAAAGAGATATACATATGAAGTCAAGATGTTTTGTTGCTTTGATGGTGAAGTTGTTTTGGCAACAAATGATATTCATATAGAATTACTTCCTTTATATACCTCCTCAAAGAAAGAGGTCATTCACTTTAGGCAATGTATATGGACATATAACAACACATTTGCCTTTACATCCATGGGTGTGCATGAGGACAAAAATCTTTCAAAGAGAAATAAAGGAATATACACTTTCAAAATACAAGGACGGATCTATCATTTCATCAATAGAATGATACTTGAAAATGGTCAACCATCACATTTACAATTGTACTTCTATGACACTGGTCATGAGACAGAAAATAGGTTACATCACTCATCTAGATTGAAAGAAGATGTAGTCAAGATATTTTTCAATATATTATGGCATAATCCATACTCAAAATTCTTCTGAAGTTTAAGAGATTTGCAAGACTCTGAAAACATGTAGATATTATAAAGTCAAATCCAAATGTACATCAAGGAATTCATAATGTACCAACTTCTTCACAAGTGGCAGCAATTTGGAGTGAAAATAATGATGGTAACAATAATAGAATTAATTTTCAAAGGGATATTCATGTATATACTCATGCTGGAAGTAGTCGTTGTGTCAATCACTACTATGGTTGTTATGATCCGCTTCAATATTCATTATTATTTCCACATTGTCAGATTGGATGGCGTCAAGGGATTTTGTGGAGAGATAAAAAAAGTGGTCATTGGTTATGCAATAGTTCATTATCTGATGATTCTTATTTCAAAGATCTCGATGAACTTTTGCTACAAGAGGAAAGAAGTAACATTAATACTTACTTATTAACTACATAATTAATAATAAATTATATATCTCTTTTTAATAGTATTACTATTATCTTTCAATTCCACAAAATAAGCAAAAATGTAGAAAAATAATATCATGTCGTGAATACTACTGTTACAAGTTACAAATTAGTGATATAGATAAATCATTTTTTATGCATTCTGGTAGACTTCTACAATAAGATATTATTGATATGTACGTTAAACTTGAAAGTAGTTGCTTGGACTATATTAGAAGAGACCAACAAAAGATTTGAGCTCATTTATATCAAGGCATAATAGACAGATATGATGATGGACAAAAGAGTGGTAATACAATTAGAAAAAGAGTTATTCTTCCTGCATTTTTTATTGGTGGTCTAAGAGATATACGTCAATGTTATCTTGATGTTATGGCATTAGTCCAAAGATATGGAAAACCTAACATATTTAACTTTTACATGTAACCCATCACGGCTTGAGGTAAAAAGAGAACTACTACCTTTTAAAGAAGCACAAAATGGACCAAATCTACTTGCTAGAATTTTCAAAGCAAAGTTAGAAGATCTATAAGTTGATCTTTTTAAGAGACGCATATTTGGATATGTCGCTGCTCATGGTTGTGTGATAGAATATCAAAAAAGAGGTCTTCCACATGTACATTTCCTTATTATTTTAGAAAAAAGACAGAAGATTGTTAGTCCTAATATATGTGATCAGTATGTATCTGCTGAGATACCAGAAATAGATTCTAACCCACATCTACATAGTATGATTTTGAAACATATGGTACATAGTCCATGTGGACTATTCAATCCAAATAATATCTGTATGAAGGATGGAAAATGTAAGAAGCATTATCCAAAAGATTTTTTCCCAATAACAACTCAGCAAAAAATGCATATCCTTTATATCGTCAAAGAGATACTGGACATTTAGAAAAGGTGGGTTCCAACCAAAGTGACAATCGTTGGATTGTTCCTTATAATTCCTATTTGTTAGCCAAGTACAACTGTCATATAAATGTTGAGATATGTTCTTCAATTAAAGTTGTCAAGTACTTATACAAGTACATATACAAAGGACACGACAGTGTATTGTTTCAATTGAATGACAACCACAACAAAAATGAGCATGATGATATTTCACAATATGTTTCTGGACGTTGGGCGTCACCACAAGAGGCAGCATGGAGAATTTATCAGTTCCCTTTGAATGAAATGCATCCGTCTGTGTTATCTCTACAACTTCATCTTGAAGATATGCAAACCATTACATTTCATAAAAATCAAAATATATCAACTATTGTAGAAAATGAACATCTCTCGATGACAATACTAATTGAATATTTTAGGGAAAATTATATTGATGTGGAATCTCAAATGTACCTATGCAAGGAGTTTCCTGAGCATTATGTCTAGAATAAGAATTCTAGATCATGGAATACAAGAAAGCAAAAACATTCGATTGGAAGGCTAACATTTGCAAGACCAAATGAAGGTGAATGATACTACTTGTGTTGTTTACTTAATTATGTGAAACGTGTTACATCTTTTCAACACTTGAGAACTATCAACGGAATACATTATGAAAAATTCCAAGAGGCAGCAGAATATTTTGGTTTATTAGAAACTGATAATAGTATTGAGGAATGTCTTAATGAAGCATGCCTTTAAGTTTGCTACAATTATTTTCTACTATAATTTTCTATTGTGTTTCTGTTAGTCCTAGACAACAGTGGGACAAGTTTAAAAACAAATTGAGTGAAGACTTCTATAATGTTGATGAAATAGACTGGACCCATGCTCATATGAGTGCTCTTAAGAATATAAATATGTGCCTAGAGTCAATGGGAAAAAATCTCTCAGACTTCAATTTACCATCCATTGTTCAAGATGAGCATGAAAAGTTATATAAAGAAATAGAAGAGGAATTGAAGATTGTTGTATCTAATGAAGATATTTTGGCAATTTCACAACTAAATTATGGTCAACATTGTGCTTATAAAATTATTATGGACAGACGAAATAGTGGAGAAGAATGAGTCTTTTTTATTGATGGTCTAGGAGGGAAAGGAAAAACATTTTTATATCGTGCTTTGCTTGATAAAGTAAGATCTTGTGGCCATATAGAACTTGCAACTGCATCATCTAGGGTCATTGCATCTTTACTACATTTTGGCCGCACTACACATTCGAGGTTCAAAATACCATTAAACACTGAAGAACAAAAAGTATGCAATATATCAAAGCAGAGTAGTTTGGGTGAGTTGTTTAGAAGAATTAAGCTTATAGTATGGGATGAGGTATCTATGACAAAAAAACAATAAGCAATTGAATCATTAGATCTTTTGTTGCAAGATATGATAAGCAACGTATGACTTTTTGGAGGAAAAGTTATCGTATTTGGTGGTGACTTCAAAAAAATTCTTCCTGTTGTACCTCAAGGAGGCAAAGAACAAACAATTTTGACAAGTTTTGTAAAATCAAAATTATGGGAACATGTTGAGAAGTTTCAACTAATAGAAAATATGAGAGCCAAATTGAATCCATCATTTAGTCAATATTTGCTTCAAGTTGGAAATGTGACAAAAGAGCATGTAGTTGGTGACTGAATTGAAATCCCTAGAGATATAGTCATTCCATATACTGATGAAACATCTTCTATGGATGAATTAGTACATGTAATTTTTCCTGGATTTACTTTTGATGAAGGAAGATTATGTTCTTTAACAAACCATGCAATTTTGACTACAAAAATGAGTTTGTTGATGAAATAAATGATCTATTGATTGAGAGATTTACTGGTGAAAAGAAAGAATACTTTAGCTTTGATTCTGCAATTGATAAGACTAATCAATTTCAAGAAGAAGAATTTCTAAATTCTTTGAATCCTTCTGATCTTTCACCTCACAAGCTTATTTTCAAAAAGAATTTTCCAATTATGTTGCTCAAAAATATTGATCCTTTTGTTGGTCTTTGTAATGGCATAGTTTTTTTTTCTAAAAGCTTCAATCGGAATATTATGGATGCTAAAACAACAATTGGACATAAGAAGGGACAAAGAGTATTCATCCCCAGAATTCCGTTGATGCTGAAGGACAATCAAAAACTACCATTTACATTTAAAAGAGTACAATTTCCAGTTCGATTGTGTTTTGCAATGACAATCAATCAATCACAAGGACAAACTTTAAAAAAGCTTGGAATATATTTGCCACAGCCAATATTCTTTCATGGTCAGTTATATGTTTCTTTGTCTAGGGTGAAATCACCAACAGATCTAAAACTTCTCATCAAACCAACATTGATGAAAAAAACAACTACCACAACAACTAGAAATGTAGTCTACCAAAATATTGGTAGCAGTTGGAATAATCTAGATTCAAGGAAGATGTAAGAAATCAATATTTATGATACCATGGTCAATTTTCATGATTTTCTAGATATACTTATTCATCTCTTATAGAACACTTGTTGATAACATCTGGTATTTTTATGACACAATGATACCTGAAATAGGTGATGAAAAGTTACAAATTGCTGCATGAAATCAGTGAAAGTCTTCAAATATGGACAGTAAAGGTGAAGGTAATAGAGAGGAAAAGTGTTGCTACATAAAGAGATGGAAAACATATGTATAAGAGGTTGGAACTCATAGATGAAAAGGTATTTTTAAATTCTTATAGATAACACTTTAAAATGTTAATAATTAATTAATATACTTATAACAAAAAATTTAGGGAATAAAGATACAACCTATAATATTCAATGAGGACATTGAAAGGTTCAATGATACTTTGACATTGAATACTACATGATATATATCCAGAGCAGTGTTGTCATTAGTCAAGCTACAATACTATTCTAGAAATTCAAATGATTGTAACTGTCAAATGACAATAAAACGATTCAAAATGGTGCAAAAAACACATGATGATGTATTATATGAAGAAGTTAAAAAGCTAGACCTTTTGTCTATAGTTGATTTCTTACATCTAGAGATAACTCCACCACATATAGGTACATCACTATATTTATACATGTTGTCTTTCTTTATTAATTCATCATTGATCATATGTATTTATAAATAGATATCATTGTCATTGTTCTGAGTGCTCTTCCTGAACAAGAAACAAAAAGAAAATGAGATCAATCAGACATTGTCTTTCAGGATATTGTCCTAACTAAGTATAAACACATTTAATATATCAAAATTTACTACACTTTGAATAGCAGTCATTATATTTTTATTTATTGCTTCAGCTTGCAGATCACAACTCTATCAACTTGGGGAAATTTCATGACTGACCATTGTAAAAGAATATTAAAGATTGTAGAGCACAGACCAGTTAATTTTGTAGAGAAGTTGATTTCGAAAGAAATTTATGGCAACTACTACCAACTTCATTAGATATTTTTATCTTATTCACATTTACTTAATTTAACATTTTGTCTTATTGTATAAGAAAACAAACATCGTCTACTGGTAGAGAAACAAAAATTTTGATCAATCCTGAATTGACAGAGGTCAAGAACTAGAAAAGTGGTATGTACAACTATTGTTTTGCAATTATTATATTGACAAAATAAGTTGTGTGCACATGGATACTAAATTATTATTTAGGAAAATCACTGAAAAAGACGAACTTGAAGATGCTATAACCAAGTATAATAAAAACTTATGGCTGATCACTCCTATCTCAGAAGTTTTAACATCTTCCAATGTGGTAAATTTATTAATTTTCTTCATTTTCCTTACATATTTATCATAAAATTAACATGCCATCTACACATAGGGTCAAATCTACTTGATAAAACTGACAAAAATCATAATTTCGAACCAACAAGAACTATGGTATATGGCTTGCAAGAAATGTAGCACTCTTTATGATACAAGCTACTTTTGCCAATATTGCCATGCAGAATCCACAACAAAGCCATGGTGAACAATATTATGATTTCTCTCAATAGAAAGTGAGGTCTATGTATATTAGTATTTCATGTCTTTAATTTTCTAGAATGCATTAAAGGTGTATTATAAAACTCCAATTCCAAGATAGTTCTGATGCAGTTCATTCTACTTTATTTGGAAAACAAGAAGAAGATCTTTTTTCATGTGACCCACATATGCTGATGTAGCTAAGTCTAATGGTAAATATCCTCGACATCATATATTTATAGTATGACCATATAATTCTCATATGACTAATATGCAGGAACAATATGAAGTCATTGACAAATGGCAATCTCAACTAGCCAACATGCATTTTGATCTTTGACCAGCCTAAATCGCACATCCAAAATGGAGTTGATATAGAGTAGTCAAAATTTTAAGTTTATAACCCGACACTCAAGCCCCAGCAACTATTATACGGGGTCTGATGTAGTAATCGAGGTCGAACCACAGGGATAAGGTCGGCAAGTGTTAAGTAAGTAGAGTCTCCCGCTCTTACACTCCGAACAAACAGATGGGTTAAAAGGGGTGTTCCCTAAGAAACGATGGTACTCCAGTCAAAACTAAGAAAGTTAAAGGAAAGAATATAATAACAAGAGAAAAACGATAATGAGTGGTAGGAAACAAAGATATGGAAGGAAACTTGGATCGAGTTTCACCTACTAAAATCTCTCACCAACATGAAAACTCACACCCCTTTGTATACCCCTATCAAAATTACAAGTGGTCATCGAAATGTCTATTCCCCCCTCTCTCAAGATAAGGATAAATCTAGGCTCTAAGGTGGCTTCTCTCTCGAGATAATGACCCAACAACCATATAATAAATCATATGACTGTTAACTTTAGCATTCCAACACTTTCATGCATTCATACTACTCCATAACACTAGATAAGGATGGTACTACTCTTTCGAGGTACGAAAGATCAAACATCATAAGATGGTAACTAAGAATATAAGTGAATCATTAAGAACAAGCGTATGGAGATAATCTTAATAAGAGCATATATATATATATATATATTTTCAAAGGGGAGAGGGAATATACATGTTGGGAGAGCCTTAGTGGCTACTCCCAACCCAAGTTAGATGCTTAGACACACATGTTGACGGGCAGTATAACGGCATTACAAAATGATAGATACATCAAATACCACAAAGAGGGAGGATACAATATGATGAAGATTGTAGATCTAGATAGAGAGAGAAGATGGTGATACACCATTATACTTATTCGAATCTAGATCCAGAGTGGGCGATGTAGAGGGGGCTCCTTCCTTCGAAGAAGAGTGTGATTAATCTTCTCTCTCTCTCCTCCAGCTTCCGCATTTAGAGATCCAAGACTGATAGTATGGATGTGAGTGACCCTAGAATTTGGCAGCACTTCATGGTCCTTGATGATCTGATGATGTGACAAGTCGAGGTGGGTGGCCTATTTATAGGTGTTGCCCACTGACATAACTATGTGATATGTGGTCGTGTTAGGACCTCAGTCGAGACTTGGCTATGTGCCACATTCGAGGTATGACCTAGGCCGAGGCATTGCCCAGGCTGTGGCTTAACCTTGTTCAACACTCTCATCCTACCCACGGTGTGAAGGTTGTATGTCGCAGTCGAGGGGAAGTCACGATCGCGGTGAGACCTCGGTCGCGGGTGGAAGGTCGCGGTCACGGTACAAAGCGACGGTGATAAGGGCATCGACCGCGTAGGGTCCTTAGTGGACGATACAGCCACGGTCGTGGTGTTAACCGCGACCATGTCTTGGCATGACTCTGCAAAAAGGTGAGATGCAATTTGAGATTTTTGACATAAACTAATAAAACAAGTAGAAAATCTATAAAAGGTATGTTAGGAGAAGCATAAATCATATCCAAAAGTACATAAAATGAGATGTTATCAATTATTCCAAACTTAGGATTGAGCTTGTCCTCAAGATAAGGGTAGGATATAGAGATGAGCAAAGTGTGACAAAATTTCACAAAAAGCTTAACATTACTCAGTTATCTCATTCTTACAGTAAAGCTCTTGTGATATGTTTGTTCAATCTTGAAATCTTATTTCTTCCCCTTTGTAACTAGAGTTGCATGAGTTCGAATCCTTACCAATGCAGCAAAGGGCTCTCCGTCTCAATGACTTACCCCTTTCTACGTTAGGTTGCTAGCCACACTGATAGAACATCTCCTTGAGGGATAGCTTTCACACCCTTCCTTTATTTTTTTAGTTGGCCCTATTCTAGTGTGCTCAAGTAGGTTTTAGACTTTAAGTGTTTTCCTACTCTCCTCAGTTTCCCTCACCCACAAGCTGTCATAAGGACAGTGTTGCCCCAAGGGCTCATGACGTTAAGTCAGGTGGTTGTGTGAGGGTCGTTTGGGATAGTAGGTGGATAAATTTGGCTTCAAGATTCCACTTACGGGCATGACATATCTGTATTTATGAGTGCAGTAATACACCGGCCGTGTGGGACCCTTCGACATCTTTTGGGCACAACTCTCATTATATTTTTTTTCTCTTTTTCTTTTTGGCTTTTCATATCTCCTCTCAAGTTTGGGTGAGGGGGGTTTTACATGATTTTATGGGCGACCAAGCCTCTTTTTATCCCAAAGCAGGGATAATTAAATCTAGAAGGGGTAGTTGTTTTCCTCTTGAGGAGGTGAGGATTTTCTAGCTAGAACTGTCAGGTTAGGGTGATTGGTCGGGAGTATGGCTCGGTGAAGTCCTCCAGTTTCTAGGGATTTCATAGACTTAGGATTATTCCACACACAATGTTTTACCGTAAGAATTAGATAAAACTGTATTGTTGTGCTTCTTATTTTTAGTATTATATGTGTTAGTCGCTCATTTGTGCCTCTCTAGAAACAATAGCACTACATCAATTAGCAAAGGGGGCTGACAAATCTAAGAAGCGGCTAAGCAAAACTACAACTTATAACAAAAAAATTGAAGCAACTTATAAGAAAATTTTGAAACGAGAATATGTGCATGTAATTTTTTGAAATTTTAGGATAAAATTGTACCTCTTATGCCCGTTTATAACTCCTCCCCCAAACTTATCATTCACCCTGACCCGGGGTGTCAAAATTGGAGTTAGATGTATAAACGGGCTTTCTTTATTTCTAATAGTTGGTTTTGGTGGCCCACTTTGACTCGAGGAGCATGCTGGCGTACACTCCGCGTAGTGGATTGTATTGCTCATATTACATGTCTTCCACCTTCGTATTCATTGTAGCTAGGGCCATCATCCAGGAAGACAATAGAAGCCGCAGTCGTTTGACAGAGGCACTGGTTGAGGGCTTCTATGGCAGAACTGCGTCTTCTTGAAGTCTTTGCCTTCTTTATATTTGTACCGTTTTCCATGGCTTTTCAGCATCTCTACAATTGTGCATGAGATTGCCTTTTCTTTTGTAGGTGTTTTGGTAGTAGTCATGTTCGTTCCTTTGTTGAGTGAAAAGGTTGCATTTGAGTTGTTATAAAGTACTATAGTCCTTGTTATAATACTGACTACTAACAAAGTCCAATGGCTATCATGTAAAATTAGCATAAATATGTAATCTGAAAGAGAGGCCACCAGGCGTTGCAGCAGGCGATCTTTTACGCCCGACCTTTTATCCTTTAGGATGTCATCTACTAATAGGAAGTAGGCCATATGCACGTTCGGTATGTTGTCATTCAGCAGTGCTTGATAGACCGACATAGTGCTAACTGAAAGGTACCCCCCTATTTTCAATGTATCTCAGAGGTCGTCTTTTAGCACGCAGATGACATCCCTTTCAAAGATTGCCTCTATCGTGGTGTCGTAGTCCTTTAAGCATTTCATTATTAGTTGTAGGGATTCTTGTGATAGGCCCTCGCAGCTCCACCTGTCAAAATCCTTGAAGGTTGGCATTATTTCTCCTACTAGTCCATCTGGTTTAATTTCTGGCATATCTTCTTCCTCTATCTCTCCTTCTTCAGGCTGGCTAACTAGAGGTTGTTCTTTCTTGTCTTCTGCCACTGGAGGTTGTTCTAGCTTGCTCTCAAGTTTTCACTCTGTTCTGTTAGGTGTGTTGGCTGCCTAGCCCTCCTTCCAAGCAGACGCTCTAGCAGGCTCTTTAGGATCAATCCATAGGGTTTCAAATTTCTCTCTCCATGTTTTCTTTTCAGGGAGAGGTATTTCTTGGTGAAGCCATCGTGGTACTACATCTGAAGTCAGCGCCAAGTCATTGAAGAAGCGGCGATCATAAATAACCTCCATTGTGTAGACACCATGCAACCCATGTAGATCTTCTGTGCAGAGTTCTTCCAGTGGGACTCCCTTATTGATTGCCTCCATCATTCTAAGAACTATGAAGGCAAAGCCCCATGTTGCAGCCTTTTCTTGAGGGACCTTTTTACAGATATAAAAATTACTTCCACATCCATTTATGTCTTTTGTCTGCCATCTGTATAGCATGTTGCATACGTAGTGGCACCTTTAAGATATCCATTGCCTCCTTATTTTTGTATATCAGGAAGGTGTTGTCCAATTCAGCTGCACAACAATTGAATATTTTTGTCCGTCTCTCATATAAGTTAATGACAATCAATGCCCAGTACTTTACAGTCCTTATGAGTAGGATTATGAATTTTGTCTCTTCCCTACTCACTGCACATTGTAGCTCTTTCACATCAGTAGATTTGTCATTGTTATCAAACAGAAGACCTGCTAGATACGTGGTGTCGTTGAATATGGGTTGTATTTTGTCGGGATGTAGAAATTCTTCAAGCAGAGTTGCACAAAATACTTTGAACAGCTTCTTGTACTCGTGCTCGTTTCAGATATACCCCTCTAAAATAATCCCTGTCAAGCGATCTGCCCCTACTGTGATCGAGAATATCAGTGCCTAGAAGGTTTTCGTCTAGTATATCTGCTAGGATATGGACATCTCTACATGTGATTCTTGATAATGTGCTCATGTTCATGCCCGCCATCTTACAGCATAGAGGAGGAGCAGCACCTAATGGTATATCATGGAATGGTGTGCTCCGCTTTCTAATTGGATCATTAGTGAAGAAGGAGGCAAGCCCACCTTCTTCGTATTTTGAGGTATCGTCTCCTACTGTCTCATTGTTGTGAGTGGTGCTTTATAGTTGGAGGTTGTACCCTTGTTTCCATTGGTGTTTGGGTTGTCATCTTGCTTTCATCATTTGTGGATATTTTGGTAGTTACGTCTTTTATTGGTTGGTTCTCTTCTGACAGATGCTCTAATTCTGTAGAGTTGAGTGTGTCTAACATTGCAGCCATTTTCCGACCATAAAGTGAATCGTTATGTTTGTATTGTGCTGGGTCTTTGAAAAATTCATTGCAGATATCCATCATGAACGTCATGTCGTCCAAGAATTTGTTGAGATCTCTTATTTCTTATGATATGAGATCTTTTATCACAGTGCTTTCATCTCTGGTGATGATGTCTTATTGAGGTTCTTTAAATGCAGCCTTATCCTCTTTTGTCCTGTTGTTTAAGTCAAACATCTTTGACAATGCATTTGTTTTCTTTGTCTTGGTGTCCTGATGAGATTCTGACTGTGGTGATGCATATTTTGCTGGTGGTTCCACCCTTGGGGAGTTCTTCACATTGGCACTCTCATCCTTTGAAGTTGTTCCTGCACCTGTCCCTCCCATGTCATCATTGTCTGGGCTCAAGGGTCTTGAGGAAGCTTGTGATGTGGAAGGATTGGTTAGACGCCTCGCCTTCTTTCTCTACCGCCAATCGTCTATTTCCTGGCGTTCAGCAACCAATTGTCAATGTTCTTCATCTAAGTGTTGAGGTTCCTTCTTTAGGTCATCTAATGCTTCCTCATACCCCTTCCACATCAGCTCTTTGTCTGCTCTTATGGTGTCTCGTTCCTTTCGAAGGTCCGTCATTTTCTCAGTTAGAGTTTTTAAAGCTCCCATGATCGTGTTCTGGATGTTGATTACCCCTCAGGGGGTGCCTCAGTTCTCACATTTAAACTTTTTACATGTGTAGTTAGTGTACACAGGCTAGAGGTAATTTTTAAGTTAATTTTAGAGATATGCTGCATGTATAACCACATAGCATCGAACTTATTTTCTAATATATCACCAAACATTTGCGAGTGTTGGTGTTGGTGTTGGTGCTCTGTGGGCGTTGTTGACGGTGTTGTAGATATTATGGGCTCCTTGAGTTGTGAAGCTAGCTTGTTCCTCGTAGGATTGGTCTGTGTTGATGGAGCAGAAGTGCTTGCCTCTGGTTGCTCTGGCACTTGCAGAATCACTTTTGATATCACAGAGTCTGGTGCAACCTCAGGGTCCTCACATGCTTGATTGGTTTCTTGCTCGATCTCGAAATGTTGTTCCCTTGTGATGGCTTCGAGACGCGCCTGATCGCCTCCCTCTTTGATTTCCACCTCAGATTGGTATCCCTCATTTACCGTCATTTCCGCTGGAATGTGAGGTGAGGGTAGGTTCGGGGCGGCAGACTTGTGTGACATTTTTTCCTTTTTCTTCCTTATTTCCAGCTTCTTTCTTTCCCATGGCTTCTTCATCTCCATTTCTGAAGTTTTATCCCTCACATCCTTCTCGCCAGAATTTGATGATGGGCCTACAACAGTACTGATGGCCCCTGAGTACATCTTATCTACATCCTCTTAGGTGGGCCACAGCTTATGGGCATCATAGTATGTCATCTCTGGGATGGCAAAAGTGTCTTGGAGAAGCTTTATTTATAGAAACGTTTACAGCCCTTCTGAACCAGAATCCCCATGTTGATGAGGGACTTTATGTCAATCTTTGTATGTCCCTTGGTTTTCTTGTACTTCATCAATAAGTAAGCATCCATGAAGTGATAAGCTATTTTGGTTATCTTACTTCCCATGCAGAATTCCTTCATCTACTATGCCTCCCCTCCCACTACGGCTGATAGCCTTTCGGTTAGTAGCCTTTCTATGTTCACTGACTTCTTGTTGAGTGTAGGCCATATTAGAAATAGGTCTCCTTTAGTTACTCCTTTAGTTTCTGATCTCGTAAAGAATGTGTTGGTTGTTGTTTTCTGCATCACTCGGATGAAGCAGGAGGTGATGAGAGACTCCTTTGAGTTCTTCAAGTTATGCTCATGTTCTCTAATCAGCTTTTCCCACATCATGTAACTGTTGTATCTAATTGCATCTTTTTCGCCTGGTGAGGCTGAGCAGGCTTGTGCTTCTCCGGTTGTTCAGGTGAATATCATATTTAGCATTGCCTCGGTGATCATGGGAGACTTTCCTCCTATTCTCACTTCCAGTTTGAAGTCACCGTCGCCCATCTTGCGTTCATCGTCACTGACAGGGAGCTTCTCTAACAAAGACATGAACTTCGTCATTAACTGAGTTAGGGAGGGAGCTTCTAAGGTATACATGGTGTGTAGATTTCCTCCTTCGAGGAAGCTGATCACCTTGTCATAAATCCCCATCTTCTTGAAGTCATCAACATCTAGATATCGCGTCGGTTTGAACCCCTTTGTTTGTAGTATCCAATCAAATTGTGACTGGTGTGTTTGATCTCTAGGTACGAATGTTGGCCTCTACTAGTTGAGGGCCTTCTGTTCCTTCTCTTCGACCTCTTCAGGGGCTGCTTCTTTTTCCTACCCCTTTAATTTCTCTACAGTTGTCACTTTCCTCTTCTTGCCGCTTTTCACTTCTTTGGCTTCAGATTTCCTCTTCTCTAGCTTCTTTAGCTCGATCTCAAGAGGTTTGTACTCAGAAGTTTCCATTTGTGATGTCTCCTGAGACTCCTCAGACTCTTCTGGCATCTTGTGGGCAAGAATATATTCATACTTCTTCTTCATGAGTTGCAACTGAAGCCTTTTTGTTGTGAGAGGCTCGGATTATCCCTCAGTGTGTTTGTTATTTTCTCTAAGATATCCTCTACACCCTTCAATGAAGTTGCCTTCTTCATCATTGTGTCCTCAGTTGAAGTCGACATTCTAAAAGTTTCAACATTAAACTTGTTGTTAGAATAATTGTATTTTATATTTTATTTCATGCATTAGTATTTAATTCATCATTTCTTTTGGTTGCAATAATACACAAAGTGCCACGACCACGGCCTAGACAGAGAGAAGTATCGTGTTCGAGGAGGATGTCGCGACCGTGACACCACAGAACCAAGAGATTAGCAAGCAAGAGACATGTCATGACTGCGGCACAAAACCCTCTGCGGCCGTGGCGGGTAATTAGTAAGAAAAAAGCCATGTTGCGACCGCGGTAGGAAAACACCACGATCGCGATAGGTGTCGCGACCGCGGTCATTGTTTGACCACATTAAGCAAACTTTGCACAAAAGAGGGCCGCGACCATGGCCAAAGATACCCACGGTGTCGCGACTACGGCCAGGAAGGCACCTATTCAATTGTAACCACGACAGTCGCGGTGGGGATTCCTGCTCAAAGATTGATTGATTAATGGCAAAATCACTGGGAGCATGCAAGTAAAAGTGTCACTTTAAGCCCAAAACCTAGGTCAAATGTCCTAAATCATACATCTAAAATGGAGCAGATCCAGAGCAGTCGTGAATAAGGGGGAAAGCGTCGGCGAACGCCATCAAATAGAGAAGGTAGGATCTTGGCGGTCGTTGCGGCTGTAACATACCGAAATCTGGGCATTTTGCCTTTTGGTCCTGTTTTTCATCTTTTCCTTTCATTCCTATCTTCTTTGCCTTTTTGTGTAATTTGTGGAGATTATGATGGTTATTGGATAAATGTTTCCCATATATCCTTGATATAGGGTTGTATGCACAAATACCTCAGTTAGATTTTAGATAATGGGCCTAAAGTGTAAATTATACACCAAACAATAAAAAGAATAAGATATTTCATCCTAGAACTTTCTAGCACTTCCTAGAATAAGATAAATAAGAGAAAATCCGAATTTTATATAAAGGAGAAGATAAATGCAAGTAATATGGGATTTAATGGATAAGAAGGGATAATGAGAAATATATTACACCAAAAATCATAATTGGAAGCCCAAGAAGATAATTTGGATATCAATTTCGTTTTCTTGACTTAAAAGTTGCTTAATGGCCAAGTATCATCTAATTTGGATAATAAATAAATATATAATGTCTTTAATACAAGAAAATAGGAAATATGCCAATAAAGTGAAATAAAATACTTAATGCACTCAAAATAGAAAACTAACTCGAAATTCGTATTCTAAACACAAAAATAATCCTTTGGGAAAATTTGTATTTAATTTGGCCAATGTTTAATATTTTATTTTCTTTAGGAGAGAGAAAATGACTTAAAGACCAAAAAATATTAAATATATGTTGATAAAAATTAATTAATGTCAAAAACGTGTTCCTAACGTTTATTATTGCTTATAGGCTAAGTTTTATATTTTTAGGAAGTTTCTAGATGCCCCTAATAAATTAAAAGGTTAAATAAGTGATAAAATTTAAATGAATTAAATAAAATAATAAAAGTCTACAAAAAATATATATTAATGCCAAATTCGTGTTTTACATATTAAAATAGACCTTTGGATGAATTTTGAATCAATTTAGAAAATATTTGTTGAGAAGATAAATTAAGAAGAGAGAAAGTGTACAAAACTTTCAAATCATTATTTAAAATAACAAACGACTTCAACAAATGGAAATAATATCAAATTCGTGTCTAACATACTTAATATGAGTTATGGGTGAAGTTTTATTATTTTTAGATAATCATAGAGTCATGAATGAAAGAGGAAAGAGAAAATGTGTTTTGAATTATTTAACACATTAAAGTTTCTCAAAATGCAAAACTAATTCCATGTTTGAATTCTACACGTCTTAATTAGCCTACATGACTCCCAGCTATTTTACTCTTTTGCCCCGATCGGTTTTGCCTTGCTGTGTTTTCGCGCGAGGGCATTCCTGACTTCTCCCTTATTTTTTTTTACTTGCTTTGACTCGCGTTGATCCGGCTTTGCTAGCGTCTGCCGAGAGGCCCTGGGTGCCCGCACGCACGAGGCCATCCCCTATTGGGCCAGGTCAGCAGTGCGGGGCCCACACCCCTCTCTTGTTTGCCCTTTGCGTGCATGCCTTGCCTACGTGGCAGGCTATGATTGGCCGAAATAAAATAATTTCTATAAATTATTCCAATGGTAAAAAAATTAAAAATAAATAGTTTTTTGAAATCAGGAAGATGAGTTCTATCCATTAAAAATGTTTTTGTGGTTTGATTCTGAAATTTTCAAATATGTATTTTTCGAGTTGATTTAATTAACTAAAAATCACCAAAAATAACCCTAAAAGTCCATATCTCCAAAATACTTAATATTATATGTTATTTTGATCAGAAAACCTTAACTAAGATGATGGTGATGTTTTTGAAGTCTAATTCTATGGTTTGCACAAAAAGTTAGTAATATAGGGTTTTCAACCTTTAATGAGTATACTTAATTCTAATTCATAGATCTAATGATGAATTAGGGAAAGTGGGTTCTGATTTCATGTGAAGGATTGGAAAGAGGGTTCTAGAACACTTGAGGCTAAGGGATGTGCATCGACCCCCTTCAGTTGGGAAAATTTTATACCCATACCCATATTCCCTAATGAGGCTTAATCTGAACTAATTCTTGATTCTTGAAACCTAAATTGTTTATTGCCTCAAAATTAGTTGTAGAATTATCTTGTTTGGGTTTTTCATACCCCACTGCCATGTTATTTAAATCTTTGTATTAATCTTGCCATAACTCTTTTCTAGCATGTAATTAAATGTTCTATTTAATTGTAAAGTAGTGGTACTTATGTACAACCACCCACAGAGGGCATGTATATAATCGCCCTAGGGGAATGTTTATAATTATCCCCATAATATATTATAGGTGACTGGGAATGTCTTATTCTCCCCTCACCTAAGGTTAGAGGTCCGGTAGGTGCCTCAACCCTACTTAGTTAGGTATACATATTAATTTACATGCAAATCTTTTATTTACTTTTGTTATTGGCAAGTTTCCTTAATTAAAGCCTCATACTCTTGATGTCTCATCTTATGATGAACCCTAGCCTGCTTTTACATACTTTTCTTATCTTACTGTCTTATAATAGTTTAGTGACACATACTTTTATTTTTCCTTCCCTTTTTGCTGGGTGCCTTCCCAACCACCCAGATGTTGAGCAAGGTGTTGGATATGGCATGAAGATCGTAGCTTTGGCATGGACTTGGCTGATGGATGTGTTTCTTGGAGACAAAAGTGGAGTAGTCTAGTTTCCCTCTACTTAGATCCTCTTTTTGTATAAAGCATGTACACCCATATTGGGGAAATTTTTCTGTACGCTTTATTTAAATTGAATATAGTCAAAATTTTATCTTCCGCTGCTATCCAAATTGGATTTTGTTTACCATTGTTATGAGTAGAGAGGTGGATTGATTTCACTTCTTTACAGCATGGTATCAGAGCCAATGGTAGTCGGATCTTTGACTATTTTAGTTTGTCTCCCTAATTAGAACCCTAGACTTGCATAGTTTCCTTTAGGTGACATGTTTTCCCTAGATTTGATCTATGTTGATGATAGGTTGACTTAGGAACCAATAGTTCCACATTAGAACCTTGATGAATAAAATCCTAAAATACTTATAACTAAAACATGCATAACTTAATGTCGTTTAAGTTTGCCTTTAGGCAACTATTAGGGCATGAAGTTGAAACAAAGGTGTCTAGAATGGATCAGGGTTTCGGGGCTAGCAATATTTTCCTCTGCGCCACTAGCTTGGTTTACAAGGACTCCCGTGCCCATATGATACCGGTCTGGCTTGAGATGATACGAATTGCCCGAAATAGTTTGCTTTTAGGCAATAGTGACCTTAGACTTCTATGTTGTATATCTTTGGGAACCCTAAGTTTCATATGTATGATGATTTGTTTGAGGATGGATACCAAGATAGTTTTCTTATGTCCTTTGGACCTAGACCTTAGAGTTTGGGTGTTTGTGAGAATATCAGAGTGCACAGTGGAAGCATGATGGATCTTGAGTATGGTTTAGTTAGACTCATCCTTTAACCCTAATGTAGTTTGGCTTGATGGGTCGAACCCTTTAAAGGGTGGAGTATGGTTAGGTTGATGATGTTTGAGTGGTTAGATTTCGAGGACGAAATCCTATTTAGGGGGGATGGAACCCTATAACATCTTGATCTGTCTTTAGAAATCCTAACTCCATAGATAGGAGGTTAGTATGCTCAGATCCTTAGTTTTGACCAAACAAGTTAATAGTTGTAACCCTAACGTGCTTGTTTATATATTAATGAACACATAATTATCATCTAAGGAATAAATCATATGCTTGAACCCTAATGAATATCTAAAGGACATAATATGAATATCAATGCTAATTGTCAATAAGTAAGATGTTAATAATGTCATGAACCAATAAACCCTAATGATATGATGAGTAAGGTTATAATTCATAATCAATGCATGCTAAGGATGAATAAGTGAAATAAAATGGTCATGTTGACCTAAATCCTAAGTTGCAATAACCTAACCCTAATGAATGTATCCTTAATGCCTTTCATTATACATTAATGATGTAAGTGCCATAATCAGTTAACAAACTTTAATACACATAAATGATATATATGATCATCTAATCACTTATTAATCAAGTCATTAATATAAAATGCATGTTACCTTGTTAACTAATATACATGTTATTAGTCATTTAATGTCAATCAATTCATTGATAAGTAATATGTCTCACCTTGATCATTTAAAATACATGTAAAGGCTTCAATGTGAATATGAAGTAATTGGAATTCACATAAATGTGCAAAATCAATAATATAATGAATAAATATGAATAATGATTAATGATGACATTAATGTGAGAAATAAAGATAATGTGACATTGTGACAACGTTAATATGAATATAAGTAACTAATGTGACATTAATTGAAATAATTATATGCTTAACCACAAATTGAATAGAATGTATTATTTCATGTAAAATAATTTGTTATAATTTATAAAATAGTAATATGAGGATAATGAAGTATAAATCCAAATTATTAAGGACAATGATCAAATATAATAATGAATGTTGAGATAATTGAGTAACACCTAATTATGATAAAATCTTTAATAAGATAAATGAGAAATACATATAAATAGTTTAATGCATGATGATGAAATATAACCCTTTTGGAAATAAAGTGAATATGACATGACATAATTAAGATAATGATGATAATGAGATATAATGTTAAAAAGCCAAAAATGTAAATAATGTTAGGTCTCCTAAAAAGAATATGTTAATAGTGGACCCTAGGTGATCCATGAGAACCCGAGCTATGATTAGTTTTATGATGTGAAGCCTTAGGTGTAGTTGAAGAATAAGCTATGGTGGAAGTTTTATTGTTGGAGGAACAACCTAAAGTTTTGTGATGTGAGGTTGCACACTCACCCTTCCCTAATTGCTAGTGATTTCGGGGACGAAATCCTCTTTAAGGGGTGGAGTGTTGTAACATACCGAAATCTGGGCATTTTGCCTTTTGGTCCTCTTTTTCATCTTTTCCTTTCATTCCTATCTTCTTTGGCCTTTTTGTGTAATTTGTGGAGATTATGATGGTTATTGGATAGATGTTTCCCATATATTCTTGATATAGGGTTGTATGCACAAATACCTCGGTTAGATTTTAGATAATGGGCCTAAAGTGTAAATTGTACACTAAACAATAAAAGGAATAAGATATTTCGTCCTAGAACTTTCTAGAACTTCCTAGAATAAGAGAAATAAGAGAAAATCCGAATTTTATATAAAGGAGAAGATAAATGCAAGTAATATGGGATTTAATGGATAAGAGAGGATAATGAGAAATATATTACACCAAAAATAATAATTGGAAATTCGAGTAATCGGAACGAAGGTGATCAAGAGGAAACGTCCAATAAGTACCTCATATAGGTTAGCGGATTGAAATAATGGTAAAAGAGGTAGCGGTGGAGGAGTGTTGTCGCGGTGAGGGTGTGAATCGGCCGGCAAGGGTCTGTCACTTGTTCGTTTGTCATCTCGTTCACTCTAGCCTTGCATGCTCATTCAATTCCTTGTGATAATCACAGAGAGCGAGAAGAGAAAAAAGAACCCTGATGTCAAAAGGGTTTAGTTTATATACCCTTGAATGACCGCGACTGCGGCAAGATGGAATGACGTGACCGTGGTCAGATGCTCTCCCATGCTTACCGCAACCGCAGTTCTAAAGTGCATAAAGAGGGTACCGAGACCACGACAAACGCCGCTACCGTGGTCCATACCGTGAAAGTGGTGATTTCAAGACTATGTTAACAAAATAATCTAACTAAAATAAGAACATGTATTCTCAATAAAACTTTTTTGTGAAAATAGATTAATATACATACTACATTTATATCTCTACTTGGTATGAAAACCCGAAACATTAAAAAGGTAGATAGGTACATAGCTCATAGACTAAAGCACGAGATAATGAAAACATGAATTATAGAAAGTAGCAAAAACTTGGGTTGTCTCCCAAGAAGTGCTTGTTTAAAGTCTTTTAGCTTGAATTTCTCTCCCATACGACTTCATTTTCCTTCAGCTGGTGTTGATACTTCCTCATTCATTTCATCTTCTAGAGGGTTGGGTTCCCCAAACTTAGTTATGTCCTTCTCACAAAGCTTCATCTTCATAATATCTTTTCACCCTTTGCTCATTCACCTTGAAGGTTCCTGTCTTGTCTCCAGCTATCTCCATTATCCCTGATGGGTATATTTTTATGATAGAAAAGGGGTCGGACCATCTTGTTCTCAGCTTTCTAGGGAACAACATGATACTTGAATTGAATAAAAGGACCTTGTCTCCTTCGTGAACATCCTTGTTCTTTAGATGGGTGTTATGTCATACCTTTGTTCTCTGCTTATAAACACTTGCATTCTCATAAGCGTGCAGTCTCAACTCTTCAAGTTCCTGGAGTTGGAGAAATCTTTTCTGCCCAGCCTTATCAAGGTTCATGTTCAAAAATTTGATAGCCCATAAGATTTTATGCTCTAGTTCGACAGGAAGATGAGAGGACTTCCCATAAATTAACATGTAGGGTGTCGTGCCTATGGGTGTCTTATATGTTGTGTGGTAGGCCCATAGTGCAGCATCAAGTTTCATGGACCAATCCTTCCTTGTACAACTAATAGTTTTCTCTAGTATCTGTTTAATCTGCATGTTTGACACTTTAACCTACCCCGACGTTTGGGGATGATATGGCGTTGCAACCTTATGCTTTACCCCATACTTTCACAATAGAGCTTCAAATTGCTTTTCACCAAAGTGCAACCCTCTGTCGCTTATAATGGTGTGTGGTACTCTGAACCGTGGAAAGATAGTTTTCTCAAACAGCTTGATTACTGCCTTGGAGTCATAGGTTTGGGTGGCAACAACCTCTACCCATTTGGATACGTAGTTGACAGCAACGAGTATATACTGGTTCCCCTTTGATAATGGAAAAGATCCCATGTAATCAATCTCCCATACATCAAAAATTTTGACTTCCACCCAATCTGCCATTTGCATCTCATTCCTTCTGTTGATTTTTCCTGTAAGCTGACATTCCTTGTAAGTTTTAACAAATGATGCAGCATCCTTAAAAAGAGTTGGCCAATAAAATCCTGATTGTAAGACTTTTGCAGTTGTCCTTTCCCCTCCATGGTGTCCCCCGTAAGGTGAGGAGTGGCATTCCTTGAGGATAAAGGGTATTTCTTCTTTTGGTATGCATCGACGATATAAGTTGTCAAAGCACCTTTTGGAAAATAGTGTATCATCCCAATAGTAATTTTTTAGCTCCGAGAATAATTTCTTCTTTTGATTATAAATGATCTCCGGTGGAAGTTGTCCACAAGCTAGATAATTACAAATGTCTCTGAACCAAAGCAAGCTATGATCCTCTGATTGAACCATCAAAAGAGCTTCATCAACATATTTGTCATTTAGTGGCAATTGATTTTCTTCATCAAAAAGTATCCTTGACAAGTGATCATCAACCATATTTTCTTTTTCCTTTTTATCAATGATCTCATGGTCAAACTCTTACAGTAACAAAACCCATCGCAAAAGTCTCGCCTTTGTATCCTTCTTCTGCATAAGATATTTTATAGCCCCATGATTAGTGTACACTTTTACTTTTGACCCTACCAGATATGATCTGAACTTATCAAAAGCGAACGCAATAGCTAGCATTTCTTTTTCAGTGGTGGTATAATTCACTTGGGCTTTGTCCAATGTTCTTCTTGCATAGCAAATCACATGGTGTCTCTTATCCTTCTTTTGTCCAAGGACTACCCCAATGGCAAAATCACAAGCATCGCACATAATTTCAAAAGGTAGCTCCCAATCTGATGTTTGTAGAATTGGTGTTGTTGTTAACATCCTTGTAAGGGTATGGAAGGCGTCTAAACATTCACTGGTGAGTTCAAACTCAGCATCTTTAATCAGGAGATTTAAAAGGGGTTTGGCAATCTTGGAGAAGTCTTTTATAAATCTTCTATAATACCCCGCATGCCCTAAGAAATTTCATACTCCTATGATAGATTTTGGTGGTAGAAGCTTGGAAATGGCTTTGATCTTACTTAGGTCCACTTTGATTCCTTTTTTGGAAACATTATGGCCTAAGATGCACTGTTTTGGACCATAAAATGGCATTTCTCCCAGTTCAATACAAGATGTTTTTCTTCACAGCACTACAACACTAAAGATAGGTTTCTTAGACATGCTTCAAAATCTATTCCATAGACAGAGAAGTCATCCATGAAGACTTCTACTATGTCTTCCAGAAAGTTTGAAAACATAGATATCATACATCGCTGGAAAATTGTTGGTGTGTTACATAATCTGAATGGCATCTTTTTGAAAGCATAAGTGCCACAGATGCAAGTGAAAGTTGTCTTTTCATGATCATCGGGATGAATCGGTACTTGATAGAATCTTGAATATCCATCCAGAAAATAGAAATAATCATGGTAGGCTAATCTTTCTAGAACTTGGTCTATAAATGGTAGAGGGAATTGATCCTTTTTGGTAGCAGCATTCAGCCTGCGATAGTCAATACACATACGCCAACCCGTTACCATTCTTATCACCATTTCATCTCCATCCTCTCCTCTTATTACAATCATTCCACCCTTCTTAGGTACCACATGGATAGGGCTTACCCAATTATTGTCACTTATTGGGTAAATGATCTCGGCATCTCGCAACCTTATAACTTCTTACTTTACTACTTCATTTAGCATTTTGTTCAACTTTCTCTACAGTTGAGCTAAAGGCTTAGTTGTTTCTTCAAGATGTATTATGTGCATGCATAGGGCAGGGTTGAGGCCTCTGATGTCTTCTACTGAATACTTTCTATGCAGCTTGAGCTCCTTAAGCAACCTTTCTAGTTGGTCATACGTCAAGTTGGCATTAACGATCACAGGATTCCTCTCTTCTTTGTCCATGAATTCATAGCTCAGCCCCTCCAGAAGGGGTTTCAATTCTGGATTTGGTTTTGGTTCTCTCTTCTCCTTATGTGCTTGCACAAGTGAAGCATATTTTGTGGTCTCGATTGTCTCTTCATCATCATTGAATTCTTCTTCAGATTGATTCAGGTAATCCAATATCTCTATGACCTCTGGGTCTTCCACTATAGGGTCTTGACTATTCAAGGCTCACATGAGGGGATCAACCATTGTCTTGTCCTCTTGCACCTCTTCACAATATTGATTGTAGCTATCCATGAAGTAGATTGACTCAGAGAGAGACGGTCCCCTAATAGTGCCTTGTACTCGGAAATCAAGGTGATCATCCCCTACGTGTAAGGTAATGATTTCTTCTGCTACATCTATTAGGGCTCTTCCAGATGCGAGGAAAGGTCTCCCAAATATCATTGGACATTTCGAGTCCTCGACCGTTTTGATCACAACTATGTCACATTGTATGAAGAATTGCCCGACCCGTATCGGAACATCCTCTACTATCCCAACGGGTCTTGTAAAGGTATGGTCAGCTAATTCGATTTTCATGCATGTTTTCACCATATTTGTCAACCTGAGCCTTTATGCTAGAGTAAAGAGCATGACACTAATGCTCTCTCCCAAATTGGCTAATCCATTCCTTTCCACATTGTCTCTGACACAGAAGGGTGTGTTGAATGCTCCAGGATCCCTCTTCTTGGTTGGTAACTCAGCTTGAACAAAGGTGCTTGACATTTTCACCAATTGCACGGTTTTGATATAGTCTCCTCTCCTTATCTTTGTGATTAGGTCCTTAAAGAATTTTGCATATGTCGGCATTTCTTCAATTGCATCAAGAAATGGGACAACCAAGTGTAGTTTCTTTACTGCTTCCGTAAACCTTTCGTACCTCTTCTTTAACTATACCTTGATCAGTTTATAGGGAAAGGGAACTCGTGGGGCATAGGGATTTCTCTTTGAAAGGACTTCTCCTATAGGATCCGAGTTATTTGCCTCTTCCTCCTCCTTTTCATGATTTCCTTCTTCTTTGTCGTTTACAGCTGGCTATTGCCCCTTAGACTCTTCCATTGCAATCTCCTTTTCAGATTGTTGCTTACCACGGCTTCCTCCTTCATTGGTGTTGTTAGTGCTAGGATCTTCCAACATTCTCCTTGATCAGAGAGTGACCATTTTTGCAGTCTATGTATTTGAGGGGATCTTCCCCAAGGGATTTTTCATAAGTCCAGCCAGTTGTGCAAGTTGTTGATCAATCTGCCTTTGGTGGGTTTGCATGTCCACCATCTGAGTTTGCATTGTAGTTAACACTCCTAAATTGGTGATAGGACTTTGAGTAAGTTGGTCATTTACCGAAGCTTGTCTTTTTGCAAAGTCAAACAGTTGAGCAACCATGTCAGTTTGGTTGCTATCTTTGGATTGGTTCGACCCTTGGCCTTGTCCTTGGCCCTGTCGACTCACATTTTTATTTTGACTCTGGTAGTTGTTTTTATTTATCTGATAATTAGTAGTTCTAGTATATTGAGTCAGTCCACCTTTCTTCTCGAATCTTGGAGGCAGTTTAGATGAATTACTCAGTTGATGAGCATTTTTAACAGCTTTATTGTCGTAGTTAAACCCAGGATGATTTGGTCGTTTGAAATTGACATAATAGACATTCTTTATTTCTTCTTCGCTTTCACTTTATTCACTCTCCTCTGGCCGTGTATAGATACAGTTGTCAACTCCATGCCCCCATTCTCTATCGGTAATGCATTTCATGACTTTCTCTGTGTGTTTCTTGCCCTTGCCCCTAGTGTCTTTTAATTGTTTAACATCAGTAGCGATTTTCTAAATCTGAGCTGTAATAATCTCCAAAGCTTTGGCTTTGATTGACGGTCCTTCAGATCTTGCCTTATTGGCTGATCTTCTATCGTTTATGTCATAATCCATGTCTGCTTGCAGTGCAGCTATGTTATCAATTATCTTCATGGTTCTGCTTGATTTCTTACCAAGAAAGTCGCTTCTGGCTGCTGCATTCAGTGAAGTTCTTTAGGTGGGAGTAAGCCCATTGTAAAAAGTGGTCACTAGGAATCTCTTACGGTAGTTATGGTGGGGGCAATCTCTCTGGTATTCTTGAAAGTGTTCTCATACCTCATGAAGGTTCTCTCCTGGTTTTTACAAAAAAGAAGTGATCTTTTACATATTATGGATAGTTCTCTCAGTAGGATAAAATTTAGTGACAAAAGCATCTGCAAGGGGTCTTCATCGATCTATAGACTGGTGGGGCAAGATGAGATACCAGGATGGAGCTTTATCTTCAAGGGAGAAATTGAATCCCTTATAATATATCACTTCTTGGGGAACTCTCCTCATCTTGATGGTATCGTAGATATTTTTCAAGACATCAAGATGATGGTATGGATTTTTTTTCTCTTTGAATTTCCACATAAGGGTTTGTTCTGAATCATCGAGATTATAGTTGGTTTCAACTCAAAATTTGTTGCATTGAAGTACGAAATGATAATTGGGCATCTGGACTCGTTGGCTCTAGTCGCAGCAAACTCTCTAAGAGTTATTCCTTCTTCATCATCTACACTTTCATTGTTCTGGTCATCACGTTCACGTTCATTTTTGCGGTGATTGCAATAATTCCTTCTACGGTGATTGTGACATTGTTCTTCCTCGCATCGTTCTTCCTCACGATGATCACCATCTGAGTGACGGCCATCTCTTTCTTCATCTGTCTCATGTGGTAGTGGGTCGTGTTGCACTCTTGCATTTCAATCGTCCCCGATAAGATTGTCGTCCACACAATGCGGCATGGTGACTTGATGTTAAGGTGAAAA